>KN881645.1:86189-395831 GCA_000934395.1 Fistulina hepatica ATCC 64428 | reverse complement strand
CATCGAGATAGATGGCAGGTAAGGGTTGCCTCTGTGAACCAGGGTTGCAGTTACGCGGGATGTGTATTACTGTTGATGGCTAATCAGGCGCATCAGGTGATCGGCGGTTACCGGTGCCGCCGCGGTGTCGCAGCGGTGGCGGATATTTGAAATTGCAGCCCAAGTCCGAGGTTGGGTTGTCGGACTTGACAAGAATTTCATAATTTCGAGCAGGTCATCAGTACAAAAAAATGCACTTATGAAGTGCACTAGTGCAGACTGTACTGCCAGTACAGATTTTGCACCTTACATTCTGTACTGGGAGTACAATAATTGCACCAAAACTACGACAGCTGCTGGGTGGTGACGCGTACTCTGATGAAATCAATTTCTTGTTTGTGGAACTCGCATTTTTCTGCTCGGCAAAATAGGTGGTTCGTGCGGAAGCGTTGTAGGATTTCTCGATTCGTTGCAATGTGTTCAGGGAGTGACTTCGCAAAGGAGAGGGTGTCATCAAGAATATTTGTGCATTCAACATCGAGTAAGGGTCCGAGAGTATCGTTGATGAAGCGTTGGAAAGCTCCGACTGCGCCGGTGAGTCCGAAATGCATGACATTGAATTGGTAGTTTCCATAGCGGCAGCGGAAAGCCGTTTTCCATTCATCACCTTCGCGAATTCTGACTTGGTTGTAACCGTGCCGTAGGTCGAACTTTGAAAAGATAGTGGAGCCGCGTAAGCGGTCTATGATCTCATCCATGCGGGGGATTGGGTATTGATCTTTGACCGTGATTGCGTTAAGTTTCCTCCAATCGACAACAAGTCGTTTAGTTCCATCTTTTTTTGGTACGAAGAAACAAGGGACAGCAATTGGCGATTTTGACGGTGTGATGAATCCTTTTTCCAACATGTCATCGAGCCATTCGCGAAGTTCTTTGAGTTCGGAGTCGGACATAGGGATAAGGCCAGACGGTTTTGGTAATTCTGCTCCTTCTACGAGATTGATCGCGCAGTCATATCGACGGTGTTCCGGTAATTTCGAAGCGCTTTCTTTAGAAAAGACATCAAGAAGGTCGTGGTATTCAGAAGGGACAATTTCCTCAATCGGTTTTGGTGCTTCCTTGTGTTTAGAAGCAATTTCTGCCGAGAGGTTCTTTTTGGTGGCTATGTCCATAGCGAATATGTCTGCTTCGTCATCGTCCATTGGGTCTACAAGATCGATTGCGTCATCTGTTCTTGCGACTACGTCAGGTGCTTTGTCTAGGCAGTGGGCGGAACAGTGTGCCGAGCCGAATACAATTCTTCCAGTGGACCAATTAATATCGGGATTGTGCTTCTGGAGCCAAGGGAGTCCCAATACGAGGGGATACCGTCCGATGGGAGCGACGTCGAATAGTGCTTCTTCCTCATGGTTTTGGACTCGGAGTGTTCCTTTAACCTGGTGCGTGACCGTGCCTAGTGATCGTCCGTCTATATCTTTGATCGGTAGGGGAAATTCTCGTGGTACTTTCGGGAGATTTTCCTTAGCAATAAACCGTTCATTTATAAAAATCCCTGTTGCTCCGCAGTCAATCATGGCGTGCGGGGTTGTGACTTTTCCTGTGTTAAGCGTGGTATCGATAACTAAGTGCCTTGCATTCTGTTCTGAATACGGTAGTACAGAAGCTCGTATGTTTACACATGGTCTAGGTCCAAACTTTACACGGGGAGCCCTCGGAGGCACAACATTCGTCCGGGGCATATTTAAAAATCCAAGTCAACAAGATTGTCTTTCGGCGCAGCGGGTGCTGTGGAAGCGATGGATGGCGATGATTCATGCTGTGGTGCCGTTGGAAGTAATCGTCGTGACGGTGGTGGCGGTAATGAGGCTTGGTATGTTGCTGCCGCAAAATAAGGTTGCGGCGGTGATGAGAGCGCAATCGGCACAACCAGGAAAGGTGGTATATAGCTCGCTTCCACTGCCCTACCTCATTATGCACCCTCGCGCGCCCCCGCACTCATATCTCGTCACTGCGCGCTTGTCCAACCGAAGTCACGTGACTTTATTGCGCGGCGCAGATCACGTGATTTGCGCTCCTTGCGCGCTCATCGTCCCACACGTCCCGCATACGTTCCCGCACCTTCCATGCATGTGCCGGGCATGATCGCGTATGATCACGTGATCACGCGATGCGTTTCCGATCGCTTCCCGCACAGTTACAGCCCATTTTGGGCTCGCACAAGATTCCGACCGCATTTGGCTGTACTGCGACCTTATACGAGGGCCCCGGCACTTCGCGAGGGCTCGCGACACATCACGTGACCACGCGAGAAGTCGCGAAGACTTTCTGAACAGTCTCGCCACTTGAAAACACGAGGATCATGCACACGACAAACGACTGTCGTGACATGCCGGACACTTATAGGAGTCGTCGCGAGGCTTTCGCGAGGTGAGCGGAGTCATGTGACATCCGCTTTTTCTTTATATACATGTTTTTGTGTGTTTTTGTATGGACATGTCTTCGAGACCCCTCTATACCATGTATTAGTGCTCTGATTGTCTGAATATGACCCCGCGCATTGGTGAATACATCGCCAGCGTGCAGATACCCTCTCGAGACTAGAGATCTGTGTTCCTGAGCATCTCAGCTTCGTTTTCTAAGCTTCCGACCGCATCTCGCAGCCCCTATACATCCCCGATTGCCCACGAGAGCCCCGAGTACTGGCCGAGTGTGCTTTCTATCAGCCGAGAAAGGACTCGCAAGTCACGTGACATCGACGCGCGACCACTGCTACTGCCTGCAGCCTGCCCGAGAGTGGTAGGGAGAGGTGGTGTTGGTTTGGTTTTCCCCTCTGGGGCGTGTCTCGAGTCTCTCAGCGGGGGTCCTTGGATTGCCGCAGCAGTATAATACTGCTGTTGAGTCGGCGTTGGTATGTATTGCCCCCATGGGTATGGAGGCGTTTCAATTGCATTTGCCCTCTGAGGAAGGCGATGGGCTTGGACAGTGTGTCCGGCTTGTCCACAGTACATACAAAGATTGTTCTTTACTCGGCGTTCTCGTTCTTGCGGAGTGATACGTTTTCTTCCTCCAGAAATGTCCATAGCATTTGGATCGGGTGGCGGAGCGGTAATGATTGGCGATCGCAAAGAATTGAATGTATTCAAGCGTGGTGGAGCGGATGTAGTGCGCCAGTTTGGCGCTTGATTAGAGGTTGGTTTTGCGGTTATGAAAGGGGTTGGCCTTGCTGTAGTAGTGTTTCTTTTCTCTTGTTGACGCTCCCAGTGCCGATTGTCGATGCGGACTGCTAGGTCTGCGAGAGTATCGAAAGTGGCCGGCTCGTCTCTGAGCGCCAACTCATCCTTCACGTGTTCTTTAAGCCCATTTCTAAATGCTCGCATGGTCTGGAACGTGTTCATTTCGTAGCCGGCAATGCGGCATAATCTCCGGAATTCTCCGAGATACTCGGCAGCGGGTCCTGTTTGTTTAAGTAATTTGAGTTTCCTTGCGGCGACGCGTTCAGCATCGAGGTCATAGTACGAGGTCGAGAAGTGTTTGACAAATTGTTCGAAGTCGAGGACGTAAAGTGGGTGTGGTTCATTTGGTTCCGCAAGAGTTTCGAGTGCTTCGTCGGTGACAACTTGCGCCCAGGGGCGTGCTTTTCCTTGGATGAGGGCTAAGGACCAGAGAATAAAGGTTGTGTCAGTCGGAAAGGCCGTGACATTTAACGCCCGATAGAGGCGGAGAGATGAGATAAATGCTCGGGCTTCATCGCCTCGAGTTCCTTCGAATGGAGTAGGTTTTACAGCCTTGACTCCGATGAGTCCTCCAGGAGCCATTCCAGCGGCAACTCTAACATTCCCTGCATTGGTTTGGATGACTGGAGCGGTTTCCGAGAAGGTTCGCAGCTGTGCTGCTTGCGTATCAATGAGGGCTTGTTGGGTAGCAAGTTGTCCTCGTAACTCGGTGAAAGCTTCTTGGAATTGCTGGATAGTAGGTAGTCCATGGAAAGGATTGGTAGGAGTGCTCATTGTAGGTATTTGTTAAAGTAATTTCGGTTTAGATAGGTATTTTATATGTACTGGTTCGCGAACACAATGTGTAGGTAAAAGGGCCTTACGGAATAGTACGTTAAGACCTCCAGGTAAGTTTCTCTGGGCAGGTAATAATACAATAGTCAAATCCGCAGTTATAACAGGTGCTCGCGGGTGGATTGACTACTGCCCTCGCGATTGGTACACCGAAACTTCTTCCCACTTAAGGAATAGAAGCTAACCGTTCGGATTATTTAAACACCTCGTGTTTTGAGCACAAGGGTCTATGATTAGTTTAAAACAATAGAAAACGGACGTGGATACGAGTGGACTGGAGTGATGAGCGAGTCGTGCTAAACGACTTTACCTAATGTGACGACCGGCAGGCGTAATACCGTCGTGAGGACTGGACGCGACCCCTATGCGAAGAGTGAAGCGTTGGAGGTGACGAGACACCTGACTGTGTCGCAGCCTTGACGTGACAAGTGGAGCGAGAGATAATAGTTGAGAACACGAGTCGCTCGAAAGCCGAAGACGAGAGAAGATAGCCGGTTCTATGAATATTGGTCTTTGTTCTGGTATATAATACAAGAGGTAAAGTGCAGAATACATGCGTATGTACACTTCTTTAAATACTGTCAAAAGTGGGCACAGACCAAGTAATATGAGTGAAACCGATTGTTCTTAAGTGCTATGTCCTATGATCAACCCTCTGTACGCAGCAATCCTTGTATATAATAATGATCACGTGACTTGTTCTTTATAAATCCTATATATAATCGCGGTCATGAGTTCGAATCCTGGTAAGTACTATTTTTGTAAATAAAGAAGGCTTGTTGACGCGAGCATATTGTATGCCCGGTGTCAATACACCAGCCGTAAAAGGTTGTGTTTGCTCGGGGTCGTGACAGTATTTAGGAAAGGAATGGGTGGTAGGAAGTTGCGATACAAAAACCCAGCATAAGCAAGGTGGTGCCGACCGCGAAAACATAACAGTTATATGCACAATTTGCGCCGACGGGTCGACAATTCCTCCGCACATCATCTACAGGGGGAAAAACTTACAGAAAAGTTGGTTTGAGGGGAATGTTGCAAATGCCGTGTAAGCCTCACTTTGTGTCCTTGATTTCGTCATGAATTTGAACGAGATTGAACAGAATATCTAAGTCTGAAAAAGGCTGGACAGATCGCGTAATTGGACTTGCATGGCTGAGGGATGTTTTCGACAAAAACACACGTGAAAAAGCTAATGGACGTACCTGTGTTCTCATTCTCGATGGCCACAGTTCACATTACTCCCTCGACTTTGTGCGCTATGCTCGTGAAAACAACATCATCGTTCTCGCTTACCCACCCCATTGTACACATGCACTACAAGGGCTTTATGTTGTATGCTTTGCACATATGAAGGCTTGCTGGCAGGAGGAAATCCAAACATATGAAGAAGCACATCGGAAACCGCCAGCGAAAGCTGACTTTACGTCTCTCTTTGGCTCGGCATATCTACGTGCTTTCACACCTGAAACAGTCAAGGCTGCCTTCGAAAAAACAGGTATCTACCCCTTTAACCCCAATGCTGTCACGGCAACACAGACCAAGCCATCACTCCCTTCATCGCTCAAAGGGACCTTTCCGCTTCCCATGCCATCCCCTGTACGTGCTGTCATGGCTGCCTTCAGCGCACATCCACCAACCGCATTTGCCCTTGATCCTGCTACACATGAACCAATACAGTCATCTCCTGTCGCTGGTCAGTACAATTATTGAGATTCACAAAATGAAAATGATAGCTCACTTGACCATTCCTCTCCACTACGCCCATCAGGATCGAGTGCCGCTCAATGCTCGACTGATCCTCCACCATCATCCCCGTCCTCCTGTCCACCAAAGCATGTACTTGATGCTGATCCAAGCCTCTTCACGCCAAATAAGCATTTGCGTACTATGTACGCGTCATTGAGCAGAACGTCTGGACCATTTTTGATCTCATCGAACATAAAACTCACCTCAGCGATGCCGATTGCACACCCTGTCATTGACCATATACCTGACAGCCTGCCGATGCCAGACTGGTCCTTGTTGGATGGTCGCGATGAAGCTAAGATGTCTTCGTCGGAAATGCATGAGACCGTAGCCTCATTACGTACCAGCCTTCAACATGCACGTGTGCAGCAGAATGCGCGCAACATGTTGATCGAGGGCCTCAATGCCCAGTTGATCATCCAGGACCTCCATTTGAGGAAAATGAACCAGGCACTATTCAACAAAGAAGAGGGCAAGAAAAAAGACAAGAGACACACCTTGAACCACCTCGGCACTGCAGTCACAAGCGACCAGTTTTTCCATGCACTGGAACAGTACAATGCACAACAGGAGGCTGCCGAAGCCAAAAGATCACAAAAGACAGATGCTAAGAAGACTCGAAAAGCACAGCAAGCGGCCTTAAACGTGCAATGGCAGACAATGAAGCAGGATCATCGAGCGGCAGTTGAGGTATGGCAGCGAGAGTGCAATGCTTTGGCAGCACGTGGAGTTGCGAAGAAGCACTATCCGGCCAAGCCCAAGATAGGGAAAAAGCCGCGCTTGCCTCCGCTGGCAGCCGAGGAGGCTACGGATGAAGCAGAGGACGACGACGACGAGGGTGAGGACGCAGAACAAGACGATCTGATCATCGATAACGAAAATTGAGTCACGCGTCACTGTGACGGGATCACGGCAATCATGATCGGTCACGGTCGGTCACATCATATCAAGGAGTGCTTTTCGGCACTCTGAGCGGGGTCCTCGTTATATACCACTACACCTTAGTGTATGCCTGAAAATCTTTTACAGTTGATAAATTATATATATTTCTAGACATTCTGTATAAAAATATTGGACCTCCGCACTTTAGAACTTGACCTAGATGTAGAACGGGATACACGGTTCTAGGTAGCGAACGTGGTGCGTGAGCCTCAGCAATGACAGTATAAGCTTTAGACTAATCGGAGAAAGCGGCGGTTTCTACACTCCCCCTCAAGCCGTATGGGGGCATTCAATACCAAGAAGTGAACGAAGGAACTCAAAACGAACGCGCGGGAGGGGTTTTGTAAATATGTCTGCGATCATGGACTCGGTAGGAATCCATTTTATAGCTATAGTGTTCGAAGCGACGGTCTGACGAATATAGTGGTATTTGATGTCAATGTGCTTCGTGCGCGCGTGGAACGTGGATTCTTGGGTAAGACGAATGGAAGATTGATTGTCACCAAAGAGAATTGAAGGAGAAGAAGAGGAGAAATCACGGAACAAAAATGATAACTCATCGCATAAACATCGGAGCCATATGGCTTCTTTTGCGGCCTCGGTGAGTGCAACATACTCGGATTCGGTGCTCGACAGCGTGACGAGGGATTGCTTCTTAGATGCATGTGATATGACACCATAGCCGATAAAAAATGCGTAACCGCCGATGGAGTGATGGTGTTCTTGTGACGCCCAGTCCGCATCGGTGTAGCCATGTAATTCCATGTTGTCACCGCCGAGAATGAGCACATGGTCCCGCGTGCCTTTTAAATAATGGAAGACGCGGAGTAGCGCCTTCATGTGCGTTGTGTGCGGGCGGTCGAGGAATTGTGCGAGGTGGTGAGTGGCAAATGAAATGTCAGGGTGTGTCATTCGGCAGGCATAAAGAAGAAGCCCGACACTGCGACGGTATTTGGCATGGTCCTTCTCATCGAGCACCATCGGTGACAGCGAGGGCGACTTATAGCCGAGATCTTGACCAAACTCGATGGGCGTTAGGACAGGATAAGCATCTTGGAGCCCCATGATCTCAACGCAATTGTCAATATACAATTGTTGCCCCAGACTGATGGTACGTGCTTCTTTATTTCGGGTGATCTTGACACCGAGAAGCCATTGTAGTGGGCCGCCGTCTGTGATTTCGAAGTGATTTCGAAAGACAGCTTTAATTTCGTCAACACCGCTGTCATTTGGTGCAATCACCGTACAATCGTCGGTTGCGATCCCTACCACTCGGTAATCACCCTTATCTTTCACAATCTTCCAGAACACGGCCTCATCGGCATCGAGCACCTTATAACCCTCCGACTTCAGCGTGGTCGTTAATTTCCTCCACCACTCGTTTCCGCCCTGCTTCGTCCCATACAGTGGGCGCTTGAGCTTCGCGACAAGCCGTTTGCCACTTCGAAGTGCCGCGTGTTGGTCTGAGGTGAGTGTGCAGTACTTTTCGAAGTCCGGCGGCAACTCCATATAAATCGTTTCGCGCAGTTCACCATGTAGGTAGGCGTTTTTAACATCAATTTGATGGATGGAGGCACCTCGGGACGCCGCCCCGGCGAGGATAGAGAGCAGCGAGGGTGGCTTATAGCCAGGCGCGTAAGTTTCATAGTAGTCCACACCATATTTTTGACTATTGCCGCAGCAGACGAAGCGGGCCTTGTATTTCGTGGTATTCCCATCCGCGTCGAGTTTTCGCACGAACACAAATCGGCTTTGGGCAACATGCACACCGTCAGGCCGTTCGATAATGTCCCACGTGCCGCATGATTCACATTGGGAAATTTCGGCATGCACGCCGTCACACCATTTTTGCGCCTCGGGTCCCGACATGGCTTCGCGGTAAGTGCGAGGGCCATCTATCGAGGCTGCCATAGCGTATTGATGCACCTCTTCATCCGAAATTGGATCACGTATGATGTCTGGCACGTCTGCAAGCATTGCCGTTCCCTCGTGTAGGTGCTTGTAGTGCCCAGGTGGATTGCGCAGACGCTGACCACGGCCAGTGTTGGGTTCTGGTTCAATCAATCCGTCTCCACGTCGCGTCTTGGGCTCATGCGGCGCGAGTATGGGCTGAGCGATCGGTGGGTCCTCGGAAGGGCCATCTAAGTCTGCTTCAGCTGCCTCGGCAGCATCTGGCGTGGCCATGTCCACTGCCTTGGCGGTACTGGGCGCATTTTCGGGCACAGAAGGTGGCTGTGGATTGGCTGTGGATTCCCGCTCCCCCTCAATCCGCACAACGGCCTCAGTTTCGGTGGGCGACCAGCGAAAATCGCGTTCAATCGCGATACGACGTGTGCCGGGGTACCACACTCGGATTCCCTTGGATTCCTCATCAACACCGACAAAGTAGGCCTCTTTCGCACGTGAGTCAAACTTCCCTGCAAGCTCGTCCTTGTTTTTCTTTATCCAGACCTTTGTGCCCCAGGGACGCAACCAGCTGACATCTGGCTTCTCGCCACTGGCTTTTTCATGCGGTGATATGTTGCCTGGGAGTGCCCGCGTCGGGATGCGGTTTCGTATATAGAACGAATGTCGGACGGCTTCAGACCAGAGGGAAGGGGGCAGACCAGCTGCAAGTCGCATAGCACGTGCCATCTCGTTGTGTGTACGGTTACTACGCTCGGCTATCCCGTTGGATTGCGGGGAGTCATGAACGGTTAGATGGCGGACAGTTCCAGCTCGGCGAAGGTAAGCTTTAAATTCATCGCTCATAAATTCTCCGCCGCGATCTGACCCGAACACCTTGATGGGCTTGCCATGTTGAGTACGGACAAAGGCCTCGTAATCACGGTAGCTGTCGAAGGACTGGTCCTTTGACTTTTGGAAAAAAGGTTTTCCTTCGAGCGAGGAGATGTCGGTCATGCCAAAGTAATAGTTCGAACCTCCGATGGAGGTAACTTCCATTGGTCCAACTAAATCACCTACTACCTTGTCGCCATACTCTATGTACTTTTCGGCACGGTGTATGCTGACTTTAGGAAATGGCAGGCGCGTCATTTTGGCTTTTATACAGTCTTCGCAGTCAGGCTGGGGGGACTTTGGGTCGACATCAACACCAATGATAGATCCACTGGAGATCATGGACTCGAGTAGGGGGTAGTGCGCGTGTCCCATGACGTCGTGGAATTCCTTCCAGGTAAGTGTGCATGCAGCGACGTGGGCATACTCATGGTGTTCTGTGGGTGCCACGCGTGGCGCGGTGACCCGGTAGAGACCGCGTTCCACCAGAATCCGCCCGATCACTTTCCGATCAGGTCCAGGTGTGGTGATCTCGGCCAGCTGGTCAGCGAGACGCACCTGCATCCCCATAGCGTCCATACGCAGTCCGGAGATGAGCGTGAAAGGCATCCCGGGACAGTAGTACGTATCCCGGAGAAGTACCGGGAAGGTTTTTGTGCGCTCGCGATTGAGCGGGAATTCGGTAGGTAAGTCACCTTTACCGATGGCTTGTATCGGGCCACTCGCTCCACGAACTGCAAATGGAGTTATTGACTGGTAGTTAAGCAGCCGGTGGCGGTCAGGCGTGAAATGCGATGTCGCCGCGCAATCGAGAATTTCGTCATGTTTGACGTCATTCGAATCACCATTGGTCGCAGCGTTTAGCGAGTACTCGACATCCTCGGATGCGGCGACAATTGCATAGCGTTCGATAGGCAGGTCATCAGGGTCAGGGGGAGCAGCGAGTATGTACGCATGCTCTGTCTTTTCCGCCGATTTCGCTGATGGCTTCTCCTTTCCCTTTGATTTCTCCTTCCCACGGCGCTTTTTGAACCATTCCGGAGCAAGGTGCTCCTTCGCACCACCGACATCCCAGCATTCGGAACTCACATGACCTTTTCCGCAATTTTCGCAGGTGACCTTGGAGGACTTGGCATCAGCTCGACGGTTGCGATATTTTGGTGCATTTTTCTGGTGAGCAGCCACAACGAGGGCAACATTCTCGTCGTTCTTCTTCCGAATGACCGAGGACTGGTATTCCGACAGCATCGCAGGGATCAGCCATTCCGACGTGACCTCCTTCTCGGCAGCGCGGCGTCCAGCAGTGACAGATGTGATCCAGGTGGACCAGGATGGAGGGAGTGATGCCTGTAAGATAATACAGTATGAGGTATCATCGACGGTCGTCCCCATTGCGGCGAGTTCCTCACGGATGAGTTCCATCGCCGTGATGTGTGCCTGGACATCGCCACCGTCGGAGCATTGCTTTGACTGGAGTTCACGATATTTGTCGACACGGGCGGTGTCGCCACGGTTTTCGGACAAGCGAACGAGCTTCGTCCACATAGCAGCGGCAGTTGTCTCCCCCTTAATCTGGAGAAGAGTGACGTTGTCGACGGTGGTGTAAATAAGATCGCGGATTTTCATCTCATTCTTTTCCCACTCGTCGAACTTGTCCGTCGCAGTCTCGAGGGCGTCCTCGGAGAGTGCGATTTTTGAACTAGGTAAGTACCAGTTACCATCTGTGCCTTCTTCTGGTTCAGGAGGGGCTTTCTTTCGCCCCAATAGCTGCGACTTCAGGCCGTCTTTGCCTAGCCGCGTCATCACTAATTCCTTGTAGGTGACCCAATTCGAGCCGTCGGGTTTTCGCCTCGGAAGGCTCTCGACTTTCACGGTCGTGGAAGACATGGTGTTTTGTCCTTCAACAACGACCGGGGCCCATAACCTGTAGAACGGGATACACGGTTCTAGGTAGCGAACGTGGTGCGTGAGCCTCAGCAATGACAGTATAAGCTTTAGACTAATCGGAGAAAGCGGCGGTTTCTACACTAGAAGTAAATCTTGAAGTTTCATATCAAGGAGTGCTATTCCACTGTATCTCTGCGAAGTGATTTATTTTCTTTCTATTCGCGCTATTTTCTCATGCGAGTACATGTATCGAGACTGGCGGTGTTGACTAGATATAGACGCTGAATAAAATTTCTCATTGACATCAACCCGGAATGGTCAGATACAAACGACGTGGACTGGAGTGTGTTGTTTTGTCGTTGACATGATACCATATAATCCTCCGCTCTATTTGTATTTCAACCCGCCGAGGAGAGTGGGTCGATCCCTCCTTAATGCAATCGCCTTGATGAAACCAGCCCCTTGAGAGGAGAGCAAACTAGTCGCGATGAGGCTAAGCATCAGTTGCGGTCGAGGATGACGCGACGGAGAGCCCCAAACGAGTTGCGAACTCGGCAACAGTCCTGCTGTTGAATGGGCGCTCGAAGGACGGCGAAAAAAACAATAGACTGCACTGAGTAATGATAATAACTCTTCCATTCAAACGAAAGAAAGCGCGGAAAAACACATACATACATAAGTTTGTGATGACGTCGGCGGAAGGAAAGAGGCTTTTTCGTGGAAAAAACGAGCAGCAAATCAGTAGGTAAAAAAAGAAAAAGACGAGAAGCCGGGCGTCGTTCATGGTTGCGCCGCGTACATCATATACCCCCATGGTCCTCCGGGCATCACATTCACGCCTTCGCGACGGCACTCGTCCGACAGACCCATCAGCATACCGTCGTTCGACGCGAAGTCACCGCCCGGAGCTGGCGAAAGAGAAGAGAATTAGAAGAAAGAGAAGACACGCCACGTACAGTGACATACGAAAGTAATGACCAGAATATTCTTCAAGAAATCCGTATGTCGCGAACTGTCAGTCAAAAATGCACGAGAACAAGCGACATACTCGTATGCGCCGAAATTTGTGCGTTCCGAGTGCAAGCCTAGTTTTTTTAGACTAACAACGATAGTAGTACCGGCCGTGAAACGGACATTTCCGGTGTCGACGGGATTGTGAATGAGAATTCGTATGTCGCGGCGCTTCGTCTCAAAACCGGCGATTGGTGGTGCAAATAGGCCGAAACACAGCCTTGGCAAGTTCGTTACATAGAACCCCGAGACCCGTGGTGGTGCAGGAAAAATGGCCATGTTCAAATCACCGGAGCCCTCCCACAGTGTGCTTGTGCTAGACAAATCATCCCGACGAGTAGGACAAACGACCAACGCTAAGACGACAGTTGGAAGACGAGAAAACGGGAATTCCCGCAGAATGCTTGTAACGGTGACCACACATTGCGAAGGATGCAAGGGTGGCATGATGTGGAGGCAGTAAGTGGAGCGCATATTTCCGAACACTTGGAGTAGAAGCGTGTGGAGACAGGCAGCATATACTTACCAGACCCAAGAGGGGGGGGCCTTACGAAGGAGAAAAACAGTGTCACACCGAAACATTTAGGACCATGTCAGTTCGGGTGGCTGACGTGCGAACTAGTCGGACATTGCGCCCGAAACTAGTGTTTTGACGCCCACCTAGTAATGAAACCCAAACAGCTTGGCGTTCGGGCGAGTCCAGCGGGGCGTACCTAACAAAATTCAATGAGCCAGACGGCGCGTTAGATAGACATCGAAGGTGTGCAGCGCCGTCACCGTATTGATGCTTGACGCCTAGCATAGCATGCGGGGTAGGGGAGAGATGTTCCATCCAAAATGGCCGATTTTGGCCATTTCCGTGTCGCGAAAATTTGGAAGATATATACTATTTTCGGAGACCCCCCCCCTACTGGGTGTCCTAGCAGCTCGTCAGCGCTTCAGCTCTCGTCAGTCAAGTTGTTGGTCAAGGCCAAGTTAGGCGGGCGGCATGGCCACAGTGGGTAGCTTCTATCCGGGATTAGCCATGCCTCCAGAAGACTGTGGGGGTCCTTACCATTCATAGCACCAGCAAGTTATGCCGAATGACCTCGGCATTGTAACCTTTTGGCTCGGTTGGTGGAGCGCACCTAACATGCGGTCCAGATTCCGGTCTTCGAAGTCGATGCGGACGCGGGAGGGAGCGATGCACTGGTTGGTACAGTACGAGACATCCGGATAGTGATGTGTATCGGGAAAACAGAAACTGGGGTTTGACGGTGCATCCACCCGGGACAGACGGGGTGCGTCGAATGTGCGTGCGACGTGTAAAGCGACTAGAATCACCCGAGTTCGACGGATTTGAGCACGTCGGCATTAGTACGCGCTCAGCTAAGGGAGCCAAAGGAATCGCCAAACTTCGAATGCTACGGTCGCCCAATCATGAGCATGATCAGTTGCAGGTCTAAGGCCATACAGCTTGCATATGTAGATGATTTCATTCAAGCCGCTCTCGTCAATCGTCGGGAGGATCCTCGCACCGAACGACAGATAGTGTCCATTAGGCTCGGGCTAGATTACAAACTCGGGACAACCGTAATGGGGGAGAGCAAAGCCAATAAAGAGTTATTGAATCTTAGCTTATTGATTCATCACGATCACTATATAAGCTGTGGCGCTAGACCTGAACTCATCACATCCCGTCACAACGTTGGCCGAGGCGCTCTAGGACGTTCGCGTTTTTCACGTTGTCTGTTGCCTCTTTTTTCCTTTTCATCGACATCGTGTAGGCGAGCGCCGTGAAGCCCGAGCTTTGACCTGTTTCGAGGACATCGACACTTTGGACCATCAGATTCTGTCACCCACGTTGACCATAAAATTGAGGATCTATCTCGGTGGCTCGGTAGCTGTTTCCTGCCCCTCCGCCACATTTATATGCGTTGGTTGTCGCTCTAGAAGTCGTAAGTAAGCGAGAAAAGGAGGCAAGAGCGTTTGCAGGTGAGCTTTGCGTTTCACCGCTCCCTGCTTGTGGCGTTGACGCCACATTATCAGTTCCCAATCTCTGGCTCTTTTTTCATGGTATATTTTCGGGGTGACGAGGTGCGACGCCCTTCCACACTTTGTTCGTGCCATTGCCTAACAGTTTCTTAGCTAGTGAAGATGGACAGCGTGTACGAGCGTCTCAATCATCACGAACGCGGCATACGCGAAAAGTTCAAGCAAGATGCGCCTCAGTCCTTCAAGGAAAAGATGGCGTATCCCAAACGCCCGACTCTCATACAACCCATCGCCATTCCTGTGCCCCCGCCCGAACGTGCGCTGTCTCCAGAACTCATCTTCGAGATGTCGCTGCCCTCGCCGAGCCCGCTGAAAATGTCCTTCGCTCACAACGCTTTGCCTTTCGCAGTCCCGCAGAAAACTGTTTCTCCCCCCTCAGATCAGCGGTTCCTCTATCGCTTTCCTGTCTACAGCGCGCGCCGGCGACGTCTTTCGCAGTCTGCGCGCTCACCGGCGGCGTGCACCACCACGTGCCTGCGTCGCACCATCGAGGACGTGCGTGCGCGTAAAGCAACTGCTGTCATCAAGATCATTGGCTTTGCGCCTGACGATGACAGCAGCCTGGTCGCGCCAAATCCTCCAGCGCCCCAGGAGTCTGCTCTGTCCAAGACATCTCCGGCCTACGCTCCGTTCTCGCTACCGCTTCGTACGTCTGCGCCCTATGACTCACCGTGGACCAAGCGCCCCGATATCGCTCCTGTCAGTCGTGCTTGGGACACGTCGGCGCCGCCGGTCGAGCACAAGATCAGCGCGTGGGCGCTCGACGACGCGGATCTATTTGGTGCTGCCAGGGTGGATTCGGAGATGCACGAGGACGCTCAGCTCGAGCGCATTTCTCGATACCCATGCTAGAGGACGTCTTTTCATTTTTAGAACGGGCGAGATCCCAGTGCCGTCTATGGTCTTCTCTGTGGGCACAGCACCCATGGCAACGTACATATAAGCACACCACCCTCCACCCCCCGTATGCAAGCAAGTGTAGGATTGTATTCCATTTTCACCTTTCTCTCCCAAAAGCATGATTAACCACCACTCCCACCTCAAAAGCATTGTTAGACTTTCACCCAAGCATTCTTCATCCCATCATCATTGTCTCTTCTTTTTTTTTGGCATCAGCATTTTGTCCTACATTAACTCGTTATCACGCCGTAATACCCATTCCCCTCGACTGCTGTCTTCCCTCTCGTCTGCATTTCTTCACACCAAGTAATTCATAACCCCACCCCGTCATGTTTGCATCTTAGATTCCCGGACTTCCGCGGACTGCATTTTTATCCTTTTTTTTTTCATCGACACTTCATACAGTCAACCCATACACCCCTCATGCAAGAAATAGCCCCCATGCAGTAGAAAACAGATCCCTATGATGCCAGATTTTCTATATTTGTTTCGCAATGCGTAGTATCAGTTGTTCAGAATAAGAAAAAAAAGAGCCATGTGTTTTTGACCGCTCTGTTGGAATATTTCTAAACGGACTTCCAATTCAAGTAATGTGCACGTGTAATGTATTTGTCAGCGTGAATCACCAAGCGTATTCCTGTTGCTCGTTACCCAAGTCACGAAAGTTCAACGTTCAACGTTCAACATTCTCATTTCACTAGCCGAGCTTTGTGGATATCGCATTGTGATACCCTGGGACTATGGCCGACAACAAACCAGAGGGACAGCGTGCAGATGCGCTGGCGAAAGAACGCGATCGCATGCGCGAGGAGTTTGCGCGGCAGAAGCAAAAGCTGATCAGCGAGACTGAGAAAGCGCGTCCGTCGAGCAACCGATTTGTCGGTCAGAACGACTCGCTGGAGGATTCGTTGAAGCATAGTACTGTTGGTCTCGTCCATCTCGAGGATTTCCAGGAGCGTAAGCGGGCGCTTTACGAAGCGAAGGCGCGGGAGGCTGCTCGATCGAATGAGCTCAAGTGAGTCTGCCATCGCGTTTGAGATTTTTTTCTTCATTGCTGTCATATTTTGCGCGTATAAATTGCGTTACATATGCGGCGTGTGTTTGCTTTTCTTGCCATCTTTTTTCTTCTTTCCAGCCAGTTACCGTCTATGTATGTGTGTATGGGTGACTGATAGGACGTGGAGGACGGCTTTAGAGACGACGCGAAAAAGACGAAGAAGCGCAAGAAGACCGCAAAGCCTACCCTGTCGTTCGCGTTGGACGATGATGATGAGGGCAATGCGGACGGGGACGCAGGCCAGGACGCCCAGCCCAAGTCGGGCACCGCCAGCGACGAGGAAGATGTAAATGGTGATAGTAATGGAGCGGCGAAGAAGCGACGCCTGCGCAAGAACCCGAACGTCGACACGTCCTTCCTGCCGGACCGCGATCGCGAAGAGGCAGAGCGCCGCGAGCGCGAGCGACTTCGCAAGGAGTGGCTCCGCAACCAGGAGCTCACGAAGCAGGAGGACATCGAAGTCACGTACTCATACTGGGATGGCAGTGGGCACCGCAAGAGCGTGATGGTGAGTTTTTTTTTTGTGTTGATTCACCTGGGGCTTGGTGTGACAGTACTTTATCCTACGCAAGTGCAAGAAAGGCGACACTGTTGGTACATTCCTCGACAAGTGCCGTCACCAGTTCCCGGAGCTGCGCGGTATTAGTGTGGACAATCTTATGTATGTCAAGGTAGGCGTCGCATGGGCTGCTTCTTGCCTTCGATCGATGCTGACCTCGTAGCTGCGACGGAACATGCGCCATCGAACGTGAATGCTAATTTGTGGCGACACCTTGATCGATGCTGGCACTCGCATACGTTCTCGCAGGAGGATCTGATCATCCCACATGTCAGTGCTCGGTTCCTCACTCAGTGTTAAAGTTTTCGTCGTTCTACCTCTGGCTGACAGCGCTCTACAGCATTACACGTTCTATGATTTTATTGTCAACAAAGCTCGTGGGAAGTCCGGTCCGCTCTTCAACTTCGATGTGCACGACGACGTGCGGCTCCTCGCCGATGCGACGCGTGAAAAAGATGAGAGTCATGCAGGAAAGGTCGTCGAACGAGCGTACTACCAGCGCAACAAACACATCTTCCCGGCAAGCCGATGGGAGGTGCGTACTCTCTGTGCATTCACTCTGTTTCATCTATCGACCTCTCCCTTTCAATGCCACGTTCCCAGATTTTCGACGCGAAGAAGAACTATGGCAAGTACACTATTGCCTGACACGTTCGGCGTAGTATATATACTACGACCGCACGTGCCAGCCCTGTAACTACCGTAGAATTGTCCTGCGGCTGAACGCTGATGTGCGGGATGTAATGCAATGTATTCTTCATACAGACTTGCACATGCTTCGGATCGTTTTTTTTTTTTCCTCTACTGAAAAATCGAGACTCGTTGTAACTCGTGCGGACAGGTCAAGTGAGTGGTTTTTGCACATGGAGAGCTTGAACAAGCATAAGCTGACCTTATTTATAGCACAATGAATCGCGTCAACGGGTTTTATGAATGCGTCAATAATGAATATCTAAATGCTGCAGTGCTCGTCTTGTTAGATTAGAGCAAAAGCCAGCTTCTCCATGTCACAGGGTTCCGAAAGTACTCTGATGCTCGGTTCTGGCGAAGAGTGGATATACGAGCACAGGACCTTCGATACTCAAGGACAGCCTTCTATAAATGGTGGATCTCAGATCAAGCATTGGATGAGGCGCTGGTCTGTGTGGAGTTGGTATCTTATAACTCGATCCCATTCATCTTCAAGGTGCGGGGTTCATGGCTGTCCACGGACAACATTTGTGACCAAGAATCGCAAGGAACCCAGGTATGCTGTCTTTATGTTCAAGCGAGGTCTTATACATTGCATTAGGTTGATGTTTCTTTATGAGTCGTCTTGCCTAATCCGGATGTGATGGCGCCAGTTCCGTGTCTAGAACTTTTGATCCCCTCCGGTCCGATAGCCATGCCTTTTACTCAGCTCGGACTCATCCGTTTATAAGCCGACGCAGCTGCTGTTCTTTCCTTTGTTCTCTCCTTCGTTCAGCTCAATACACGGAGCTCGACACCCGCAGAATTTCTGAGGATAAGCTCAGATCTCTGCAATCGACCTGCTTTAGATTGCGGTACTCAATTGGTCGGTATGTCGCCAGACAGTCATTTCGATCTTCCCCCGGATCACTTCCTGTCCTTTGGACGTCCTATAATATCTGGCGCACCCGACAATTCGACACTTGCCGCACACGACTTCGATGTAGACAATCGAACTGGGTTTATGCCGCCTCATCCACCGCTCTCGCGTCTGTCGGCAGATTACGAACCTTGGGAACAGGCATTGGACGATGCCGTGTCGCTGCGGCTGCGACTGGGCGATTCCCCAAACATCACCGGCGCAGACAGAGCTAGATCCGAAGCATGGCGTGATGGCGTTCGCCAGGTATGTATCTATGGCGTTTACGGTCACAGCCATTTCTTACACGCTGCCAGTTGCCTGTCCTGCCTCTTGATGCGCTCGGCACATCGGAAGTCGCGCTCCGGCGCGCCCATCATGTTCTGACGTTCATCATGCATTTCTATATCCATTCATTGCCTCCAGATGCCCCTGTCGTCATCCCGCGACCTATCACGCTTCCCTTGTTCCGAGTCTGCGCGCAACTCGACCTGCCGCCAGTGCTCACATATTCGGACAACGTCCTCTATAATTGGGATCTGAAAATGCCTTCCTCGGGCCCCGCTCCTGCGTTGGACAACTTGCGTTCGCAGACCATGTTCACGGGCACGAACGATGAGCAGGAGTTTTACTTGACCTCGTCGCGGATGGAGTTGCGCGGTGTCGAAGCATTGAATCTCATGCGCATGTCGCTCGACGAAGCGTTCGTCGGCGACGCGATTGCCGTGCAGCGTATCGCGAAATACCTCACGCGTCTCGCCACTGTCATAGGCGAATTGGAGACGCTGCTTATGGCCGTGCGCGAGGGATGCGATCCTCAGGTTTTTTATCGCGAAATTCGTCCGTGGTTCCGCGGTGCCGACTCGGGTAGCCGGCCTTGGGTCTTTGAGGGATTGGAAGAGGATGCGACGCTTCGCTTACCGACAGAGATCTCCGGCCCTAGTGCTGGTCAAAGCGCGCTTATCCACGCGCTCGACACGTTTCTTGGCGTCGACAAGTATTCCCACTCTACGACGGGCTCCGGCGCGTCCACTTCGACAGTAGCTGCGGCCGGTGCGAAGACGTCTTTTCTCGAGCGCATGCAGGAATACATGCCGCGTTATCACCGTGCGTTTCTCAAGCATCTCGCAACGGAGGCGCTGCCGCTGCGCGCTCTCGTACTCAGTGGAGGGGACGCGTCATTGCTCGAGGCTTACAATGCTGCGGTTCTTGCCATGAAGAAACTCCGCGATAACCATATGATCATTGTTGCGCTGTATATCATTGGACCCTCCAGGCGTGTCGCCGCCTCTGGAGTAACTACGTCAGCACCACCCCCGGCCTCTTTCCTGGAGGATTTCGAGACGGAGGGTGAGAAACCGGATGAGGCACCCCTCAAGGGCACTGGTGGCTCGGACTTGGTCAAGTTCTTGAAAGGTGTCCGAGATCTTACAGCTGGCGCCGTCATCGCTGCCCCTGCCGTCGCACCACCTACGCAAGAGTCGCCGCCTGCAAGTTAAGGTCGCCTTGATGGCAAAAACCTGTCTAGAATATTTGCCTAATAGAATAGGCGCGATAGGCTCATAGCATATGTCTTTGCTAGATCGATCGCTAAGCCGGCGACTAGCTGGAGTTTTGCTTTTGTTACCCCCCTGCATTTTTTTTATTCCCTCATTGCTTGATGAATACGTCGCTGGCGGGCGCCAGAAAGAGGTGCAAAGAAAGTGTAAAATTTCGGATGTCTCCCACAAACTATTGAGATCTTTTCGAATTTCTATTCTTGCGCGGCACTCAATAAATAATTGTGGCCGGCTTAGAAACCATTGAAATTAACTGAATTGTTCTGTACATTTCGCAAATTTGCAGTTGTAGAATACACGAAGAAAAATGAAAGAAAGTCTGTAGGACTTGACTGACGATTATTATTGACATTGAAAAGGGAAAAACTGGCTTCGCAAGTAAGCAATGCTTCATGACTCATACGTCCTGCTCATTTACAGTGGGCCTCGAGGGGAGAAAGATCCAGCACCGCGTTACGCAGCGGTGAAATAATTCAAGAGCTCGAGGACCACACGAGGAGGTCCCCAAGCAAAGAACGACCTCCACCACCGCACAACGCGACGGTGGAGTGATGTAAAGCCTCGAGGACCGCATCACGCAGTCCTCGAAGAGAGAAGGACCTCCACCATCGCGTTACGCAGCAGTGGAGTCATCCGCAAGTTTGAGGACTGCATTGCGCAGTCCTCGAGTGGAGAAGAACCTCCACTGCCGCACGACGCGACGGTGGAGTGATCCAAGACCTCGAGGACCGCACTCTGTGGTCCTCGGGTCACCCGACTTCGCAAACGCAAATGGGGTCAGATAGGAAAGTGTTTTCGCGATGTTCTCGAGTGTTCTCGCTGCCTCTGCCGTCGGCAAGAGGGATCGCAGCCGTGACAACAACAATCAACAAGGAACGCGTGATCGCGTCAATTACGTCACGACGATCTCTACGTAACAAAGTAGCTAACTGACTACAAACTTAGATAGCTACTTTTAGAGATCGGTCCACATGCCTCCCCCACCTGCAGCTGCACTCTCTGCACGCTCTCACTGGTGAGCTATCATTTTTGTTGTATGTACACCATGCCACACGACACTCTCACGGATGCACACGACGCGATGACGACCGCGTGTGAGATCGGCATCGTGACGAGCTTTTTTTTTTTTTTTTTTTTTTTTTGAAGAGAAGTGGCGGGACGCTGAAGAGAGATGGCAGGATGCTCAGGATTATTGCGCTGAGTTGAGGTTGGAGCTAGGCTACGAGTAGGTAGGCTCTAGTATGGCTTGATTCCTCAGCCATATCTTTCACAAAAAATATACTGATGCTGTAGCTGTGTATCCCGTACGCCCTGTATTCGCCAGACCTATGTTTTTTTATCCAGCTCAGTTTCAGCTCCCTGAGCCGCGTTTACGTCCATACCAGCATCGCGTGAGAAGCGGATCCGATTTACAGCTGCAAGGTGTCAGACAAGGGGCTTGCTGCCGCTGGCCAATTTTTTTTCCTACCTCACCATGCCTGAGAACCGCCCCACGCCGACAGCCTCCATTCGCTCAATCCCCGTCCTCAGTGCCCCACGAGTGCGGCCTGCTGATGCAGCAAAACCGCGTCGATCATATGCCGCCAAAAAGGACCGTGCAGCTGCTAGCGCTGACCGGCGCAGTAGGCTGAACGCCGCCATCAGCGACCTCTTAGCCGACATCTCAGCCCGGACAAAGGAGATTGCAGAGGAGTTCGACATGAAGCCTCGTTGGGTCCAGGATCAAATATATTACGGCGGTCAACATGTTTTGACAAAACGCGACGGCAACGCCTACAACGCGTTCATTCACTTCAAAAACCAGGCCTTGGCTGACGAGGGAGAGCAGACCACTCACGGGATCGTGGACCTTGCAAACCGTTACTCAGATGAGTATGCGAGTCTTACAGCTGCTGAAAAGGAGGACCTTGTTCGAAGGCATCAGGAAGAGAAGGAGGGTCAGTCGTCAACGCGTAAAAATACGGGCCCTCTCAAATTAAACGACCTGTACGCGCATTGCAACATACTCATGGACATTGTAAGTCCCACTGGTTGATTAGCGATTTCAACTGACTTGAGAATTCTAGTTCGACGGGCTCAAGCGACGCGTCGGTATTGAGGGTTTTTTCGTTGTTGTGAGCAGTGACATTGAGTGCCCTATAAAACCATACTGGTATTTTTCAAGCCCCCACCTCGAGGATTACATGCCAATTGCAACGCGAAAATGGGACACAAGCCACGTCGGGCAGCTCTTGCAGGCTTTTGCCATGGCAGGCTGCGATGTCATGGGTATGTTGTCTTTGGTCGTTCTTTTATTGGTCTGATACCAGCTCTTTTAGCGCTCAATGGACGTTCAGCCGCTGAGAAGTGCAAGTTCTTGAAGAGGGACATCGTTCTGCGGATTAATACCGCCCTGATTGAAGCCACAGGTATCGAAACTGCCGCTATGGAATACGTGCAGTACGAGCGCAAGATCGTGCAGGATCTCGGCGTCGTCCTTGAGGGCTGGCCGCTAGAGGAGCCATTGACACGCCCATCCGCCTTGGGAAGTTCGCTTGGCAAGCTCGAGACGCTTCGTAATGCGTTGCTCATGGGCACCTGCAAGTTTCGCAAGATCTCTGCAGAGGAGAAGGCACAGCGATACCAGGAGTGGCGTGCAAAAATCGCAAGCGGTGAGATTGTTGACAAGCCGAGGAGGGAGCGCTCCGACAAGGGCTCAACCAAGGGCCCTCGTGTGCCCATCCAAGCCGATGATCAGGGTGGTGACGACTCCCCAGGCAGCAGCGAGCACAGCGACAACGACAACGACGAGCATGGTAACCCATCGACTTCACTCTCATCTTCCACTGGACCACCCGCCGCCGCTCCATCAAACAAGCGGCGCAAGACTGCCGGCGGGAATCCAAAGCGCAAGACCAAGGCGAGCGCTGGTAGCTCGACGCCATCGGCAGGGGGCGCTAATATGGCGTCGACTTTACCTGATGCCAATGGGTCGAGTTTTCATGTATTCCGAGTCTGATTTTGTAGCTCAAAAAAATAATGTTGTTGTATCTGCTACAAAATTGTCTGTCTGAATACATGTGGTTTTCTGTGACTGTATAAATTTTTTGCAATTTTTTGGTGATTTTTTGAGGTCTTGGGGCCTTCGCGACGTTGAGCGGGTGCCCGACGTCGTTGACGTCGTGCACGGCGACGTCGAAGCAGTGGCGGTGTCACGCCACCTGAGGTTCCCACCCTTTAAGCCTAATTAGACGGATGCATCCCATGACCGGCATCCGTCTAGTTAGGCTTGATTCGGATCGGCCCTAATGCATGTGACTTATATATATTTCCACGAATTTTTTGTGATTTTTTGGTGATTTTTTGAGGTCTTGGGGCCTTCGCGACGTTGAGCAGGTGCCCGACGCCGTTGACGTCGTGCACGACGACGACGAGGCAGCGGCGGTGTCAAACCTGTCAAAGGCTGACAGGCGGGGACATCGGGGACCGCGGATGATGACGTGTGTGGGCGAGATGATCGCCGTCGGTGGTCTCGACCCACCCGTGACGTGGTCCTCCCCAATGCGGTCGTCCCAGGGAGCGATATTGCAGAGCGGTATTGCGGTTCGGAGCGGCCGATCCGAATCAAGCCTAACTAGACGGATGCCGGTCATGGGATGCATCCGTCTAATTAGGCTTAAAGGGTGGGAACCTCAGGTGCCTCGTTGGGCGGCTGTGTGAACGCGATTTCAGGCTGGCTCGTGTCGCCAGAACTCCGTATTTGAACCACTATCCAGATGGCCGCGTCAGGACCCAGGCTTCTAATTCCAGAACACGGGGACTTATAGTGAGCCGGTTAGAGGTCCATTGTGGTCGTGATTCGACGTGAACGACTATTTTTTTCAAGCGGCTCAGTACCAGCACTGGCTGTGCGATCCAACATCCCCAGGAATTTGACCGAAAAAGCCACTGGGTTGATATTTCAATACTACCAAACACAGATCCAGACAACCAATTAATAACATAATTAAATAAAACATCAATGAGCAATTACGAGGTACTTAGCAGGTCAACGGAGCGACAGGAAATGTTGAAGAAATGTTTGGGTATAACAGGGATACTTCTACAGACCTCGCGTACGGCCACCACAGCCACGCCTTCCCCAACGGCTGCGATAGGCACCACGGCCACTCCAAGAGCAATTAGTACACAGGGACCAGGAAGGCCGGGAACTCGTACGTCCAGGTGGCAATAGACTCATCGTCCGTGACACAATCGAATGTCGTGCTATTATCGTGCCAGAGAGGGCGAGTGGGCCATTGGCACAGCATCTGAACCTCGCCCTCGTATTCACCCGAGGAAACAGTCGCGTTGAGATGGGTGGGCGTCACGCCGTTACAATCAACAAGGAACGCGTGATCGCGTCAATTACGTCACGACGATCTCTACGTAACAAAGTAGCTAACTGACTACAAACTTAGATAGCTACTTTTAGAGATCGGTCCACATGCCTCCCCCACCTGCAGCTGCACTCTCTGCACGCTCTCACTGGTGAGCTCTCATTTTTGTTGTATGTACACCATGCCACACGACACTCTCACGGATGCACACGACGCGATGACGACCGCGTGTGAGATCGGCATCGTGACGAGCGCGCGTCAGACGTGCACCGCACACACAGAGTTGAAAGCCTCTGTGTGCGCGCTTGCGACCGATCTAAACGCCCAGCGCAGTCCGCAGGACGCGGATGGTGGCATTCAAAGCGCGGCGCGTGCAGGCAGACTGTGCGCGTTGCCTGTGCTTCCCTTGGCCGCGGGGGTTGAAAGTGATCTCTCCACTTCTATCCCTTTCGACCTCCGCAGCCAAGGAGAGCGCGTATTTATACAGACTACCTTCTTGCCGTCCTCATTTCACTCTTCAATTTACTCTTTTGACAAACATGCGCTCATCCTTGCTCGCAGCTGCAGTCGCTGCTCTGGTGGCCGCTGCGAACGCCACGTCGAACTCTTCTCTCGCCGATGTGTGCACCGTCTCTAACGTGCAGGACGCCCTGCCTTCCAACGGGACTCTGCTGGGCATTGACCTCATCCCCTCGAGTGTGACGGTGAGCGAGGTCTACAATGCGTCTTCGAGTACGGGCATGGACAGCAGCAGCTCTACCACGTACGACTACTGCAACGTGACCGTCTCGTACACTCACACCGGCAAAGGCGACAAGGTCGTCCTCAGATATGCTTTCCCAAGCCCCTCCGACTTCGACAATCGTTTCTACGTTGCCGGCGGCGAAGGCTACTCGCTCTCCACCGATGCGACTGGTGGTCTCGCCTATGGCGCTGCTGGTGGCATCACCGATGCCGGCTATGACGCCTTTGACTACAGCTACGACGAGGTCGTTCTGTATGGCAACGGCACCATTAACTGGGATGCGACGTACATGTTCGGATACCAGGCCCTGGGCGAGATGGCCCAGGTTGGAAAAGCCATCTCCCCTGGTTTCTATGGCCTGTCCGACGACACCAAGATTTATACCTACTTCGAGGGATGCTCCGATGGTGGACGAGAGGGTATGAGCCAGGTCCAGCGCTGGGCTGAGGAGTACGATGGTGTTATCGCCGGTGCCCCGGCCTTCCGGTACGCGCAACAACAGACCAACCACGTATTCTCGTCCGCCGTGGAGCATACGCTGGACTACTACCCGCCGCCCTGCGAGCTGGACAAGATTGTCAACGCGACGATCGCTGCTTGCGACCCTCTGGACGGAAGAACCGATGGTGTCGTCTCCCGGACTGATCTATGCATGCTCTACTTCAACCTGAGCTCGATCGTCGGCGAGTCCTACTACTGCGCGGCCGAGAACAGCACTTCCCTCGGTTTCGGCTTCAGCAAGCGTGCGGAGGGCAGCACGACGAGCTACCAGCCAGCCCAGAACGGAACGGTCACTGCCGAAGGCGTCGCTGTCGCTCAGGCGATCTACGACGGTCTTCACAACACCACGGGCTCGCGAGCGTATCTCTCGTGGCAGATCGCTTCTGAGCTCGAGGATGCCATTACTGAGTATGATTCAGATACTGATTCGTGGGAACTGGACATTCCCTCGACCGGCGGCGAGTACGTCGTCAAGTTTGTTGAGTTGCTGGATCTCGATAACCTTTCGAACCTCGACAACGTGACGTACGACACCCTGGTCGGGTGGATGGAAACTGCTATGGTCAAGTACATGGATAGCTTGCAGACTACCGTGCCCAATCTCACGCCCTTCCTGAGCTCCGGCGGCAAGTTGCTGCACTATCATGGTGAATCCGATCCCAGCGTTCCTACCGCCTCGTCTGTACACTACTGGCAGTCGGTTCGCTCGATCATGTACCCCAATCTGACGCAGGAGGCTTCTATCGAGGCACTTCAGGACTGGTACCAGTTGTACCTGATCCCTGGCGCCGCTCACTGTGGCACTAACGATCTCCAACCCGACGGCCCGTACCCCGAGGACAATATGCGGACGATGATCGACTGGGTCGAGAGTGGCGTGACGCCCACGCACCTCAACGCGACTGTTTCCTCGGGTGAATACGAGGGCGAGGTTCAGATGCTGTGCCAATGGCCCACTCGCCCTCTTTGGCACGATAATAGCACTACGTTCGATTGTGTCACCGACGAGGAGTCTATCGCCACCTGGACGTACGAGTTCCCGGCCTTCCTGGTCCCTGTGTACTAATTGCTTTTGGAGTGGCCGTGGAGTGGTCGTGGGGCCCGTCGCAGCCGTGGTGGCCGCACGCGAGGTCTGTAGAAGTATCCCTGTTATCTCCAAGCATTTCTTTAATATTTCCTGTCGCTCCGTTGGCCTGTTAAGAAGTACCTCGTAATTGCTCATGGACGTTTTAATTCTGTACTTATGTTACTCATATTGTGTATTGGTTGTCTGGGTTTGTGTTTGGTAATATCAAAATATCGACCAAGTGGTTTTCTCGGTCAAATTCCCTCTGGAGATGTTGGATCGTACACTGAAATCGTGTTCACACAGCTGCCCTAAAATGCCTGGTATGACGAGGCAAAACGACGGTGACCAATGGTTTATGACTCATATGTCCCGCTTATTTAGGTCGCTCACGTTCGAAATCTGCAACTTGGTTTCGACTATAATTATCATTGCATTCATACAGCCATCCTATCTAGCATCCCGCTTTTACTCCAAATTCTAGAAACTATGTCTACCTCCGTTTCAATCGTAAAGCACACGACATCGTCCACCCCGCAGCCTCACGTCCTGTATATTATTGAAGTTCTTCGCGGTGGCGTGGGTGTCGAGGTCACTCGTCGCTTTTCTGAGGTATGTGAACAGCGGTAATTTTGCATCAGTATATCGATGCGCCGCAGTTCGTGCGTCTTCACGAGCTTCTGGATGATCCTTATACGCTACCGGACAAGAAATTGACGCATCAACTGCTCCCTCTGGCCTGGCTCGATGATGATCTCATATGTGAACGCAAGCGTGGCCTTTCTGGGTATATCAACGATCTCCTCAGGGACCCTCTGTTCAACTCGCGCCCCGAGCTTCTTGATTTTCTCGCTCTGAAGCTGGATATCCCTTTGATGACTTCTGTGACTGGCTCTGCTACTGGCTTTGTCTCGACAAATGTGTCTGCACGCAGGAACATCTCGCGTTCTGCCTCTTGTATCGCTGCTTCTTACTATCCAAACTGGGTGCTGGATACTTTCCCTCCTGAGAACATTGATTTCAGCAAGTTCGACATCATCTACTATGGTATGTTTTTTTTTTTACTGAGAGTTGTCTGGAGGCAACTGTAAATCGTACCATAGCGTTCGCGACACCTAATTCGTCTTCAAACATCAGCTGGGAGACGGGAAGTCAAGACATCTCGCGGCGGCTTATCAACGCAGCTCGCAACAGTGGCCAAGGAACGAAGATTGTCCTGTCCGTTGGTAAGGAAGTAACCTTCGCCGGTCTCATCGTTTTCTAATATTTGATTGATAGGAGGGTGGTCCGGCTCGTACTGGTTTTCTCAGGCTATGAGCAATGACGACAATCGCGGCAAACTCGTAAAGTCTTTGCTTGATGCAGTCAGCACGTTTAGTTTGGATGGTTCGTAAGATGTTGTTGGCTTTGTTTACCAAATCGCTCACTCGTACCAGGTATCGATATCGATTGGGTCTGTGTTCTCTCTGAATGTTTTAATTTGAAAAGCTCAAAGTCTCTCCTTGTGAAGGAATATCCTGCCTCTCCTGGAAGTGGTAATCCGTGCGTATTCGCTTGGAATCTCACGCCTTTTTTCACTCCAGACGACAGGCACTCGTCGCAGGACTCCGGTAATTTTTTGCAATTCTTGCAAGCGCTTCGAAGCGCCCTTGGTACATCGTATTTTTTCAAAGCTAATTCATGGCCTTAACCAGTACACATAGGACCTCGCAAGATCATTTCGGCGGCGGTTACACATCTTCCTTGGCTTGGTAGTGATGGTCGGCCCATGTCCGATGTCTCTGACTTTGCCGCAGAGCTCACGTATCTGAACATTATGAACTACGACGTCAATGATCCGTCCTCCGACCCGACCCCTAGCCCCAACGCACCTTTGGGGAATCACTGCGGAAACTCGTCGCAACCTGAGGCGAATGCGTCCGCGGCTTTGGCTAGCTGGACCTCTGCTGGATTTCCGGCTCATAAGCTCGTCCTGGGGCTCGCAATCTACGGGTACGTTTATCAAAGCACACGAACGACGTTGTCACAGGTTGTGCGTCCGCCCCGCATGACACATCCTTGTCGCCTGATCGGTTTTTCTGACTGTGTTACCGACGGATCGGGTGACCTAAGTTTGATGTTCGGGCGGCAGATTCCGTTTTTACAGCTGATTGACGCTGGAGTGCTGTATCGTGCCGACGACGGCTCTTATAAGGCTAAGAACGGCTACACACGTGGTTGGGATCATTGCAGCACGACGCCGGTATGTGCCTCACGGGCTTGTTGACAATATTTGCTCCTGCTCATTCCTCGCTATGTACAGTTCCTTTTCTCTCAAGAGCGCCGGACAGTAGTATCGTACGATGACCCTACTAGTCTGGGCGCCAAAGCTCGCTTCGCACGTTCGCAAGGCATGGCTGGGTGCTTCACTTGGAGTCTTGAGCAGGTGACGCCAGCATTAACATGCTTCGTTACTGTGTACTTACGTTTACATGTGCAGGACGATGACGGTCATCTGCAAGACGGCATCAGGATGAACCTTGGCAAGTCATGATCGGATCGATTGACATAGCTCAATTACTATGGTCTTGCACCTATCTCGAATCGGGAAACCCGAACACCGCTACTTTGTTGCATACATCACTATAAGCCCTGTCTCTTCGTGAATATTCATAATATGACTAGCTTTAAACCTGTGACAGGACATGCGGCGACGCGCGCAGTAGCTGTGCAAAATATTACAAGGAAGCCGTTCAGGTTAACTTTAATAGATAGATCGTATGTGCGTCGCACAGGAAGGTGGCGTAGATGTTCTTGTCGTATCTGTCGTGTGCAAGGTCAGTACCTCACTTGCACGATGCTTCTTCCAGTCACTGACAACGAATCAGCCCGAACGTCCACGTCGAGGTGGAGTGATCGTGCTCCATAGGGCAGAGACCGCGAAATATGGAATTTCCACGGAGCAAAAAAGAATTGGGATCACCATTCGAATATTCACGGTTCGCCCACGCAGGAAGAGAACATGAAGAGCGCATAAAACTTGTCCAACCGTCACGAAATGGCGAAAGAGAATGGGGTAGACTCCACACGGCGGAGAGCCGTCTGTGACAATACTCAATTTTGCCTCAGGATAGGTCGTAGCAGCCTGCGCGTACCGCCACATTTGATCTCTGGAGGTGTGGGACACGTCGAACATCAACTCTGCGGCTCGACAGCAAAGGAGCTCGTTAAGTCGGTGAATCTGACATTACGAAATGTTTCCGGCTAGCAGAAGAATAGTTTATGAGAAGACCTCTGATGCAAATGGCGAGTCGCGACGTCCGATCTCACCGCGAGGCATAGCGCTAATATACGAGATTTGGGCCTTGATGATGTAGGTAAGGAATGCAGAGATAATGCGTATGGATGTATATAATATTATTAATAATATATACTAAAGAACGATGGGGGATCAAGAAATAGGTGACGTGCCCTTCACTTATTCGTGAAAACCTCCACAGCTCATACATACCATATACTTGGACTTATACTACGTAAGTAGACTGTCAACGGGAATGGGGATCGCGTCAGCAGTGCAGCGATCTGGACCGCTACCATGGTCAAGAAAAACAGCTCGCAGAGATCAAAACGCACTGAGTGGTGCGCCACAATGAGGTAATCTAAGCTCGTGCAACGAACTGCAGACCGGGTTGCGTGCGGAACAACATCCCTGTAACAGGTTTTTAGTCCGATCGATTTTGACAGCTGCAAAGCTTGGTTCTGTTACTTACATACTTGGCAGAAAAGAGGCGGTCTTCGACAAAATGCATGCCGATGAATGAAGTGATTGTTGATCAATAGCGGCCCCTGGTTGTTCAGCCGGGCACGAATTTGTCATAATACTTCGATGAGAACGGCGTGGATTGACCTCACTGAGAGCATCAGGAAGTACTTACAGATACAACAGGAATCACGGCCCTTTACAGGCTCACAGCGAATCGCGTACACCTCGTCGAGCATCTGGGCGACCACTACTAAAACGGATAGAAGAGCTGGCCTGTGTGATACGCGCGTGTTCCAAAAACATATAGCTTCGTTGATACTAGATGATACGATTATTATGGGCCGCATGGTGAAGTATCCCTGGTCACCTACCATCATGAGAAAACACGAAGGGACTGTTTGATGACCTGCAAAAACTTGCAAATAGCAGGACCCGAAGCGGATGCCCACGAAACCTAAAGCAGCCGACCGTAAGCAGCAGCGACGGGCACAAACGGTAACGAAGCTCATCCATCGGTACTGCATACGCTGCCGAAATCATGCAGACCACCGCGACTTGCTGATCAGAAACGAGAGAAATGCCAGTGGACTTCGGTGCATATGTGATACATTGTTCTGTCGCTGTGATGGTCGGAAGCACAGGAAATGACGTGCACTGTGTGCAACTGTGGCGAGTATCTGCGCGCGTGATGGCTGAGGGTTGGTCAATTTAAACACTAGGATGGATGTTTCCGGTTACAAGAGAGAGGGTGGGGTGAGTAGGAGTCTCTCTGTTTCCGTCTGTCTTTGGGAGACTAGATGTTTCCGCTCGCACACGAAAAGTCGATAGAAAACCTTTAACGATAGACCGACACTACGGACACTAAGGCGAGTTCGAATTTCCATTCTACGGGTTTCTTATTCATTCGAGTGTCTGAAATGGCTATGTATCATACATAAACACGAGTTGTGAGCTTCGAATAAAAATCGGCTTAGGCGTACAATGTGCTAGAGTCTATAATTACGGAGACCGGGGAAGGGGATTGTCCCGAAGCCGATACAAGGGAGTGGGACGGACAGGCATAGTAACAGGGATCAGCTCCACGACATCGCCATTGCGCTGGCCAGAGAACTGAGGGTAGAAAGAGCTGCTGGGAGGCACAACGTCAAAAACATCGGAATGGCTGCCAGACATTGCTCTGGGAACACGGGAGTGCAAATTGAGCATCAGTCGCGACATCAACGTCGCGGAGACACTGCGGGAAGCCATTCGGAAGCGTAACGGAAAGAGAATCCAAGATACGCACCCATTTGCGAACGTTGAAAGCGATCCTTTCAGGTATGGCTACGAGACAGGCATTCAGTTTCCTTCAATAGAAATTTATGACATAAGAACTAACTCCTGCAAACTTCCGCCTTGGTTAGGTCATTTGTCGATGTAAACAAGACGTTATGAGACATACCAAGTAGGTCATAATGTTACTCAGATTTGCGAGGATCATGACACTGTACGAACCATGAAAATGAATTATAAAACATCCGATCCACGGGATAGGTCACGTACACAAAATACATCGAACCTGTAAACCGGAGCTGTTAGGTCCATTCAATGAGAACAATGTGAACGCGCGCAACATACCATCGCGCAGCATGATCGTTGTGAGAGGAAGGACACTAGAATTGACAAATTGTCGCGCGAGGCGTGCGGCTTGATACGTCCGAGCAACCGTTAATGTGAAGATAAGGGTGTCCCATACGATGGCAGCGACCCAAGAAATCATGCGAGAGTCTACAAGAATCAGCATGTGCAGTACCCTTGTGCCACCAAGACTTACGTATTGCCCTACAGCGAAGGAAGGCCAGAATTAATTGAGTTAGCTCTGTTGAGACGAATATAGACATACACGTCGTTTGACATATATGTCAGGCAATGCGCGATATTGTGTACTGGAGACTTGTCGGATTGTGTTTGTGTCCACTACCAATATTAGAAACGAAACATGAGCCCGCGCTGACAGAGTTTCGAATGGGCCGAACGTACTATGACAATGCTGACTAAAATGACAGCTACGGTCAGCATCAGAGCAAGCATTTTCTTGCTTCGGCCCCATAGTGCATAGGTTCGCACAAATAGCAGCACTAAGGCAACATTTAGTCTGAAGCGCACGAGATGAAAGAAAGGGAAGCACATGGCACAATCATCATACTAGTAGATATATAAAATTGGCGAAATATGCTGAAACTTTTGCAGCTGGAGCGCAACCACAGTTTGCAATCGTTCATAAATTCGAGCTGAATCTCACCCCTGCAGAAGAGGATCAGTTTCCCTTGACATCGAATGCAGGATCATATTCGAGCGCACCGCTTCGGATAATGGCACAAACCAGACAATCAACGCTGCTACGTTGCCAAAAAATGCGTAATATCGGTTGAGAAAGAACCAGTACCGACTGGCTCTCCGTTGCTTCCATACCTGTTCAACTTCGACATCTGCACCACCAATTGTCGCACAACGGTATGGAAGTGCGTGAGTCTTGAGAGACATTCAGGCTAAATTTGGTAACCCACTGAAAGTCAACAAATGGTCATAGAACAAAATCGCTGCACCGGAATATGAGCGACAAGAGTTGGAGGATGTGCAACAACGTACTGATTCCCAGCATCCGAAAGTAGTTAGAAAGCAACCTATTGGACACAGAGCGATGGAAACGCTTGAGCTAATGCTTGATATCAATGAATATGGAAGCATACCATGAGAATACTATCTCCTCTTGTGTTACAACGACTTCAACGAAGTCGGCCATCGTGCTCAGTGGGGGGCAAAGGAAAGACAAGATGCTCGACCTTAACTACCGTGTCCTTTGGTATTAATCGTACCCCTCATGCAGCAGCTTGCTAACAGTTAGCTTCAAAATGGTAACGAGACACCGTGCATGATGGATGAAAGGTTAGGTTTGTACATCCTGTTCTGTGAGGAATGTTTACCCATCTCGTCGTTATCCGTTTTGTATAGCCTCCTCCAAAATGGGGACGGATGGGATGCCTGTGCACATGTTCCTGCGCGTCGTTTTCAGATCACTATCGATCCATAACATTGCCACATTTCAAATCGTGGCAACGAAACGAGAAGCCTACAACGTCAAAGCGCACAGTCTCAGTACGTGAAGAAGGTACCGGCGAAACAGGCGTCGAAGCTTACAGATGTAGAATTGTTGTTCTGATCAGATTCGGAGGAACCGTCGCATCACGTGACTGTACAAACAAGACCAAGTCCTTCAGACGCGCTCTGTATAAGGCAGGGGAGCTGCTATACCGGGACAGACTCGCAACTGCTACTTATCTGCGTTCTTTTGAGTTTGGGTAATCTCAGTAATACATGCACGAAGTCTTCACCATCGTTGATGACGCAAGTCGCTGGGGTTGTTGATCCTGGGATAGCTTGTGGCACAAAAACAAAAGAGTGACGAGTCACAGTGTGCTAGTAGCTACACATGTTTGAAAAGACCTGATTGAGCTGGCAGTGGTTGTCGCTCACATGGAAGGAATGGATCAATATTTGCTGAGTCGAAATGGGTGTTAGCCGCTGGACCAGGAATTCGGAGGACATTGGAACATGGCAGAGTGGACAGCTGTCAGCTGAACAGAGTCGGAGTCCACCAAATGGACAATAAGTAATGGCATCCAAGTTGCATCCAGATGTGCCGAATGTGGATTAGAGTCCATAAGAGATGAATTTACGAGACATGGACTACAGAATAGACCATAGAAGCGACAGGAAGTACAAGAACAAGCAACGAGAGACGACCGGCGAAGGCTTCAACGGAAGGTGTCACATGATATGTCGCGAAAGGGTCATCAAACGGCGTTGCCAGTGGCGGCCCCTCAGAATATCTCCTTGCGATACCAATAAGGTATCTTTGTGATATTCTACTGTTGTATTATTTTGGACAGGATACTCGACGAGTATCTTGTCAATTTCAAATGCAAATAATACGAGGATGATGTCCGGAGCTCGTATCACAATAATCACTGCGCAAACAGAACAGGGCAGATTTCACCCTGTGGAGTCAGGTTGAAACCACCCGGATTGTGAGGGAAATCTACCTGTAATTTGGTTGAATTCTACTCGATCAAGAGCCTGTAAACAGAGTTACAAACGGGGTGGTTTCCACCCCTGAAATGACCACCCTTGACCACCATTGTCACACCGCCGACCAACGTTAACCACGAGATTATGTAAAAAACACAGTAGTTTTAACCCTGTATTAGGGAACACTTTCACCTCGTTTTCGCTCCGATTCAGATTCCAATCGATTCCGTAATAAACCAGTTCAATTAAGCTACAAATACCAACTACAACCTCAACTACAACCTCAACTGCATGCCTCGCCACTGTCTCAATGGCCACTGGCCGCTCTGCACACGTCGGTCGATAGCCGGGCGGCTGGTCACCAGTTGGAGCATAGCACGCTTGCCTGCCGTGGTGAAGCTGATGCTGCACTGGATTAGCTGCACCGCACGGGGGGAACTCTGACATTTCGAGGCGGGGGTTGTGTATAACTGCGTGACGGAGTGGGCGGCATCTGATTTCGCGAAGGTAGTAGTATGTAATCCAATGGAGACGGCTGGTTTTGACTGCGTTGACACTCCTCGCATGTCGGGGTGACTGGCGCTATGGGGAACCTGCACCCACTCGTCGCTCGGTGGCAAAGGCCGACTGTGACTCCGAGGAAGCGGTTGTTGTGCGGACAGTACATAATCGGGACGGACGGTTGGTGCTGGCGAAAAGTATTGGTGAATCCTGTATCAACAAAACATCAGTACACGATACAGTACAGCAGTTTTCGAGTCCAGTAAGCCAGATAGCAAAGCCAAGAGCTTCCCAGTGAAACCAGTGCAGTAAGACGAGGACAGCAAGATGAGGATACCAGTAGATGCCAAAAGACAGTTACAAGCCATAGCGTAAAAGCCATATGTGAGACCAACCAGCAACCACAGCAGCGAAGAGCAACCAGCAGTACAAATGGGAGCAAAGGTGTCGAAAATTTGTTAAGTCCGCAATGTCCAACGACGCAGCCATCCGGAAGTTGCCGAAGTGATATGGCGCCATTTTGCGAGATTTTAAATGACTCATTCAAATTCTCCCTGTTTTCGAGTGAAACTCAAACACTGACTCAGCCTGACCGTACACCTGGTGGTGTCGTCACCTTTTGTCACACTACTGTGACAATTTAAGCCATTTTCGCCCTGTCCGGTTTCAGGTAGGTTTTCGCCCTGAATACAGGAAAAGGTTGATTTCACCTGGAAAGAGGCAGAACAGGGTGGCATCAGGGTGAAATCCACCCGGGTTTGTTTGCGTAGTGAATATCCCTCCAGACATGATACCTTCGTCGTACTGAGGACGCGGGGCGGTGTACTAGTCTCCCGAAGGCAGGTGGAAATGAGAGACCCCAACCTACTCCACCTTGAAGATCACGAACGATGCGGCGAGCGTCGCGTGTCCACACAAGGGCACCTCTTTCGTTGGTGTGAACCATCGAAGGCGGAATCTGCCCAACTGTGGCTCGATAGGATAGATGAAGGCTGTCTCGGAAAGGTTGAATTCGCGTGCGACTCGCTGAAGTGTGATATCTGGAAGCGCCTTTGTCGCCTCTGTATCCAACACTATCACTGCTGCAGGGTTCCCGCCGAAAGGCACAGTGGTGAATGCGTCGACAACGGAGTACTTCAAGGTTGTCATGGCTGACTCTGAAAGCAGTGTTCTCACGCAAATGAGGTAGAGAGAACTGTAAGTAGACCGGATTGGACAAGCGCAAGAGCTGTGAATCCTATTTACGACTCAGTACTCAGTACTCAATGATGCGTGTCGGTAGACGATACGCTGTCCGTACACTAAGCAATCGATGAATGATGCCTCGTTCCAGTTTTCACCGCTGGAAATCCATTAAAGATATGTGGCGCCAACGATGGGGCGGAATGGCTGCGAATTCGACTATTGTCATGTACAGGATGTCGACGAATGACTGAGTACCTACTCTAATTAAATTATTACAGGCCTTCATCATACAACTTTCTTGTCAATGAAGTATAAAATCTTTCTAAATCCTGCTGTGTCTCCAGTTCACTTTTTCGGCGCTGTGATTCCTGTACCTTTTTTGCCTGCCCTTCCTTCAGTGAATCCTTAGTAGGTGTCGGCACCAGATCCACGATCCAGTCGAAAACAGCGGAGAGTTTCTCTGTCGATGCCTTTACGGCAGCATCGTCACGTTCTCTGTCCCGTTTTCTTTCTTCCTTCCTCTCTGCAGAAGACGTCTGTGCTGGTGACACAGCCTCGTCGGGGGTCGACGAGTAAGAAGTGGAAGAAAGACCCTCTTCGAGTGCGCGATCCGCGAATCCGCCTTCGGGGCTAGCACCGATGAATCGGCTTGTTTCCTTTACATCCCATCCCTCCGGCTTTCCCGGCTCGCCAGCCACTGAGGGATCGCGCTTCTTCATATTTATTGACGGTATTGGCGGAAGATCTACGCCAAACTCGATACCTCGTGATCCTCGCATCTCCCAGTCTGCAAAGATAGAGGAGTGAATACTTGTAATGAAAGCAAGAGACGACGCACTCACGATCACACTCTTCCATAACGCCGAGATATTCGCCCCACTTGGCGCTTTGCACAGTGACCAGTCCGTCGTTTCCCCATTCCGAGTCACGCGCCCATAGTGGCCGAAGCCATTCGGGCGCCTGGTCGGCCCAAACATGCTTCTCTTCACAACTGTGATTTTTCTCCCACGCGCGCCGCAGGTCCTCACGCTGCTTCTGCTCTGCACCGTCTACGATCATGTGGGGGAACCAGAAGAAACTCCAAGGCGGGATATTCGTCACGCGCCCGGCGACGCTGAAGTATTTCACTCGAGGATCGTCCGGAGTGCATGGATTGAACACTTGGTTTAGATATGAAGTCGTCAGGTTCGCGTATGCAGGCGTGTCGACAACAGACAAGAGTAGTGCGGTGAACGACGATGGAAATGAAGCTAGTGGCGAAGACAGGGGATTGGGAGCCGGTTCTTCGGTCACACCAGCTTCACGCAACGCTTGTGCCAATCTGGCTTCTTCCTGACGCAATCTCCCAAGGCCAATATGTTCCTGAACGTTTTCATCTCAACAAATATCAGGCGGAGATACAATAGCTCGCCACGTACTGCGCACCAATCCATGAACGGACTTCCACGATGGGGCGTACTGATACTGGTGAGCGACAGCGGCGCGTACTCGCTAGGTTTGAGATGAGTGATTAGATGCCGACAGTCCAGGCCGCCCATCGAATGTGCGAGGAAATTGACACCCCGGCCACGCATTTTGTCCTTCAATTGACGGTTCAAGGCTTCGGCGCGTGATGATATTGACCCAGTTCTGACGAGTGAACCAATGAGATCTCAAAAATCGGACGTAAGCAATGCCAGAACCCATGAAAATAGAACAAAGTGCCTCATCCCCAGGATGATGGGGTTCTGGCGGACAAAAATACGATCATTTGTCCCAAAACAACTAACCACACGGCGTTTGAAGTCAAATTTTTGTCCGACACGGGGTATGAGGCATCTGTGTATTTTCATGGGTGCTGCAATGCGCCGACTCACGGAGGAACTGTCGTTACAATGACTTCTGCGCCAACCTTGTCACGAAGGATGGGCATCAAGTTGCGCCAGTAACGCATCTTCAGACCAGGGAGGAAGCCAGGACCCCGTGTATCGAAGCCATATAAACCTAGTTGGGAGTGAGTATTGTCCTGCATGGCTGTATTCACAGATCGTGGTGTCACATACCGTGGCACAGGACAATGGGATAACGAGGAGCATGCAGAGGGTCAAATAGGACAGGATTGTTGATGAGACGGTGGATTGTATCGTCTTGTGGCGGTTCCGGAGGAAAAAACGGATGAGACTGCTTCTCTGGCTCGTTGGACGGGGTCGGACCCTCATCCCCTGTCGCGTTCTGCGTAGAAAAATAGGGCATCCAACGACTCAATTTCTCCAGGATTCCGGGCACAGCAATCGATGCATCTGGGAAATTTAGTGAAGGTAGCCTTAGGTGCGGCAAATGACAGACGTACTGCATAGGCCATCCTCCACAGACGCAGGTAACGCTGTTACTCTAGAAGTGTCCGAGCCAGCCTTCTCCGGATCCTCGATGACCCTGAGAGCGAGATATTGATTGGAGACGGCAAGGCTGGAGAAAACCCTGAGCAGTCGTTTGGCAACGAAGACAAAAGACGCAGGGAAGTAGACACTGCTCATTGCTCAGCCCTCGGGGTGATCTGGCAACGTAACTCCAATGGAATTTAGCTCAGATGTACTGGATGCTTGGGGAAATGGGAGACTGAAAACATATGAATACGGGGAGAAATGAGAAACCAAATTATCTGGTCCGTGAATAATATGGATTAAACGTAGCAGACATGGACGGCACACGAGAAATTCGGGGAAGGTAGGGGCGACTGATCCAAAAATACGTCACCTGACTGACATCACCCCAAAGTAGTAATCCTAACTCAATGAGTAAGTTGTGTGAGAATGGACAATGACGAGCTTGAGGCCCTTAAGTATATGGGGTCTTTGATGTGTAGTTCCTTCCCTGACCTTGAAATTCCTGTGAACGATCATGCATTATGAGTACATACTGCCCTCGGACGGACCCTCAGATCTCAGTACTGAGTAAGTACGCACAATCGAGTGAAGACGGCCGTTGAATTCAAACTTATCCGCAGATACCTTTGCCTTTTATCCTGAAGTCAACTAGATGCTATGTAACATTCATGATGAATCTAGGTATCTGCTGGCCATGGAACTGAAATCATCCAGATACTGGCCCCCCCTTGGAAGTACGATTCACATGTTTATATATTCTATATGGTAGAACAAATATCAAATTATATTATGTGCTGCGTGTCGTGTGACTTGTGTGTCTGGACGTGTGTCATAGCAAGGTCATGCAATGGTCATGAGACGAAGGAACTCCCTTCGATGCTAGCAATAGCATAGGCGATGTCTGTATAAAATGCCTCCGCTCCCAAAAAATCTACAATACCTGCCTTTTCGAACACCTTCATCGGTTTGGACCGGAGATTTGTGAGATAGAGACCGACTCCTCGGTTCTATGAAAGTGTACGCCTCGTGGTTAATGAACACTAACAGGATGGTGGGCATTAGATGCTCACCTTGTACTCAACGAGCAGCTCATAGAAAATTTGTGTCGCCCTACGTGAGAGGTGTTATAAGAAGGACACGGAGCACGTATTAAACGGCTTACTGAGCATCGCATTCGGCAACGTCGAGCATATGGAAGACAAGCGACGACGCGGGGGAGCGTTGTGGGTCTTCTGACGGGTGCATACGGTCGACGCCGTAAAGCTCCAAACGACGTAATCGTTCTAGAGTGGACGGTTAGATTCAGCATTAGCGATATATTCGGTGGCGGCTTTTACCTTTGAGCTGTGCAGTGTTGGCTGGCCCCATGTCAGTGAGTTACATACCATTAGCACAAGACGTGAAAAAGACCCACCGAAGTCGAGTGTATTTTCCCGAATGCTAACAATCAATACACCCTCAATGGTTTCCTGTGCCTCTGGATTTTCATTGAGAGGTTGCCAGCGATCTGTGCCGGGAATCCGACCCTAAAACGTTCCAATAAATCTCATGTACAACCTAAAGGTGACGGTATGAGGGCTCACAAGGATAGTCATTTGCGTCTTTGAGGCACGATGCACGACGAGCATCAGGGAACAAATCAGACTGGCGATAATGCCCGTCTCAAGACTCCAAAAGAAGGAGCCTGCAAATGTCAGCAACATTAAGCCCAAGTCGGCCCATGCCCGCAACCTATTTCAGAAGTAAAATTGGCATCTATTTTCTATTTTCAACAAAATTCACAACTCACCGCCAGAAGTAAACAACATCGTGAGGTGTCTCAGCTAACAACGAGAATATGACCAAGCAAATGCTGATATTTTGTTGGTTCAGAACATAAACAAGGAAGCTGGATATTACTTACATGGCGGCCAAGACACACTTCGGGAGGTAGTACAGAAGTGGTAGCAGGAAGAACGTGGCGAAAAGAACGAGTGCAGAGCATACAAGAGAAGCCATTTGCGTGCGACCTCCGACGTCCGCATTAATCCTTGACCTGGAAGAGCGCATCAACATTATCCGACGTTGAGCACGGCAAGCTGCTCTGACCTGGTTATACTTCCAAAGGCGGGAAGCGTCCCAGGAACCAAGGAGCTTGCGAGATTCGCTGCACCGAGCGCGACGAGTTCACGGTTTGGACTGATAGAGTAGCCAAAGCGAGCACTGTTCTGCTTTGCAGAAACGACAGAGTCAAGATAACCGACAATGGACACGACAATGGATGTCGCTGTTGTGGCGCGAACGAACTTGGCGTTCGACCTCCCTAGCGGGAAACGAATGAATGACATTCCAGTGACGATCTGCACAGAGCCTAGAATGTCGACGCCTTCTTTATCCCAACCAAACTCGCCGGATAGGACTACACCATAAATGTTAGTGCAGACAAGAAAAAAGATAGTGCAATCATACTGACATGTGAATGCGATAACGACGATGAGCACCTCTGGCATCCGGTATATAAACCAGTATTTGCGGAAGTAACTCTTGCCCCAACGGATGGACACAAGAGCTAGCAGGGCCGTAAAACTGATCATGGTTGTACGTTCATTGTAGTTCGTGAACATATGCTTGACCAGAAACAATAATTTATCGACCGATGTTGAAGGGTGAAGACGATGTTCAAGGGCAGTTAGTCCGAACATGGGGATGAGCTGTTCACTAAAGCCAAATAAGGACGCATCATGAAACCCGTTTAGAACATACTAACATGGAGATCACGAGCGCAATAGCCGTTATAAACCCACGTAACAATGCACGACTAAGTACAACATCGATGAAGCCGAGGCGCAAAAAACCCAGGAGAAAGGTGAATAGGCCGACCTGGCGCATAAACTGACATGTAGAGTCCATCCAATACGCCATGACGACTCACCTGAAACGTAATTACTGTCGAAACAGCTATAGCAACGGCGGTCGAGTGACCTTCGGGGTCACCGGACGCCGGGTAATTATGCTGCATCTCGCGTACTACTTGACCAACCATAAGACTGAGCGAAGCCTCCGGAGCCACGTTTAATTGTCGCGACGTCCCGAGGAAGGCATAGATAATGCCTGGGATGGAAGCCGAGAACTGTATGTAAAATTTCAGCGATATACCGCTTGAAGAACTAGGATGTACTCACCAAACCAGCAGGGGGGCTCAGATTCGCCAAGCTTGTGGCGTAACTCACGGACTGGGGAATTAACACGGATGCCACGGTCGCACCGGCAAGGAAATCACCGCCAAAACTGGGAAAGAGTCATCAGTGCGTACAAATCAACAAAGCCACCGCACATACAGAGAGAAAGAATAATTTGGAATCCATGCTGTCGATGGCACGTAGTACCGCAAGCGGCGCTTCAGGGTAGACGAATGCAGTCGTGAGCCTGTGGGTGTTGCCATACCTTCACGCGCAACAGGATGTTCAGGTCATATTTGGACGAGTGTAAAATGACGCTGTACCACTTCGAATCGGCGTGGACTCGCCTGTGCCGTACCCACGGCTCCCGCCCTGTTCGGCATTGAGCAGTGCACGCTCTTCCGCGTTTCCTGTATCTACGTTCAAACCGTTCAAGGACGGGGCCGACGTGAAGGGCAGACACAGTGGTCGTGGTGGCACCGTATCCCCAGACGAAGTAGATGAACTCGGCATGATTTGAGATGTCGCGCAAGAGAAGATGGACCGTTGGGGTTATAAATTTGCCTCGGGTAACGTCGCGAAGCTGGGTCGGGCCTGCTGCTATTTATGTGACACTTGCTGGAACGCACTCAAGCACTACCGCTCTGGCCAAGTTAGTCTGAAACGAGATAAAGGAATGGCATACTAATGCCACGACGTTTGCGTTTGCGCGAATTTCAAGCGAGGTCACGAGGCGAAGCCACCAGGATCCCATGATCGCGAGTCGGACGGCCATCACTGGAAGTGATCGGAGAGCACGACATCACAAATGTGGCTGTGAGGTCTGACCAGATCTTGCAGCTCAAGCTCAAGCTCGAGGCTGCGTCGTTTATTTAAACACAACTTGCAACTGCATAAATATTCATGATACTCGTAGCATAATGTGCACGGCGCACGCAAGTGCAAGCTTTCGCACCATCCTCATTCTCACTGGCATGGTTGGAGCTTGGGAGGCGGCGAGCTGAGTTTTCGATGTGATTTACATTGAGCGGAAGGAGATGCAAACTATAGCATTGGAGACCAACAAATAGATGGCTCACTGGCACGAAAGTAGCGGCAGACCGGGAAAATGTGGAACCAGTCTTCCTGCATGGATGAAACACTGAGCATTAGAGGATTAGTACATGACGCCAAATGTACAGGTATATCAACCCTCCCATTACTCGTGTGCGATCCCGAACCGTTTCCCAGAAACAAGCTACCAAGTCAGGAATTTGCGGTCTTCGTGGTTCTCTTGGACTTTTTCGAATCCCTCTTCTTCCTCTTTGTTTTGTCTGGTTTCGGGGTGGATTTTGGCGGAGAAGACATGGTAGGGGCTGCGCCACGGATCCGAAGACGACCGTCTTTCAACGTCTCGGTAATGATAGGGCTCGCCGCGGGACGATACTTGAATTCCTTGGAGTATCTGGGGCACGGATTTTAAGAGGAAGCGGCCGTTCAAGATACGCGCGCGTTGAAACAGAGCAAGTAAGTGCACAACGATCGGTCGTGAAATCGGAGATAGAGATCTACCTAGATGCATATATGATTTGCGGCGGTCCCGATCGAGGTTTGAGGAAGGTATACCAGAGAGAGAAGCTCAAAACAAAAAGGGACAGTATTCTCCATCGCCAAGGTATGCCTCTACTTTCTGGCTGACGCTCGTCCTGTGCAGCTTGAGCTGGCTCGGCATGACGCTCATCTGGCTCCGGTGCTTCCGCTGGGGAAGGAAGGCCCTCAGCGTGCGGACTATCGTCAGCGTCGGATGCGTCTTCGATTTGAGCCATGAAGGAACGAAGAAAAACACTTTTGAGGAGTAGCGTGCACTAAATTGGAGTTACACGCGTGAACGCTGGATACATTATTTGTTCGTGTTTTGAAGAGGTGGTTGCTGCGCAGTGCTGCGCCCGCGTCCTCCGTGATGGCGAAGCAGCGGGCATTCCACGGTGACTTCAATTCGTTGAACGAATTCTTGAAGATGGGAACGATTTCCTCCCTCGCCATCGTCGTTTTGCGTGTTTCTGCGCCGTGACAGTTCGACAAATGGCTGGAATGCTCTAGTCAAATGGGCAATGTGGACTCTCGGATAATCCTGTAGCCTGGACTGCTTGAGGTCGACTTTCAAATTTCAGCGGCGGTGGAAGCTGGAAGTCCTACCAGGCTCTTTAAACTTGAACTTGGATGCCAGAGTACTATGCTCCTGCCAATACTCGGGACCAGGTTGGTTTACGTGGTTGACATGCATTGACAGCACTAGGGCATGCGAAGCTGAAGTTCTGAACCCCGTTTCTATGGCTGAAATGATTTCTCATGCTGTTCCTCCGTCGATGAGATCGATCGTGAAACCCGGCCACTCGGTCGTGCGAGGCCTTGCGAGGCCATCTCTGGCCGTCTCTGTTCAGTCGTGCTATGTTAAATCGCATGGGTCTCCACTTCTTGCCTGTTCTCTTTCTCTTTCTTCACGTTGAAAAACAAGACGCTCATTTCCCCTTCCCATCATGATATCCCTAGGCGTTGTCCTCTTCACGTTCAGTTTTTGCCGTTAGTATATGGTCTCTCGCATTGTCCAGCACGTCAATCTGAACTTTTTCTGCATGGCTTCCAGGCGTCTTTGCGCAAACCTCTTTGTACATCCCAGACTTCGATCCCCAGCCGGTTAGCGTGAGTGTGATCGGTGTCGATTCCCAAGGGCGTACGACCTATCAGCTCCAACCGGGTGTCGTGACGAATTCTGACGAGGGCCAGGGCTTTGATGGAACAGGCATGCTTTAGCGTTCCCTTCTCGTGTTTCCCTTGCTCACATGCACGCGCCTCGACAGTCACTCTCGTCGAAGGCTCGGACTATGCTTCAATGACCTATGCAAACCCTATGTATAGCCTCACTTTTGGCATGGAGTGCACTCTCTCGGGCGGGATTGCCGTCTGCTCCGATGCAAATGGGGATTATATAACGGAAACCGCGTCGCCATTTGCAGTCCAAATGGGTGCCACAGCGCCTGCCGACGCGTCGGTCACCCCCAATCCTTCTAGTGGCGGTGCATTGACTTCCGGCGGAACCGTGCCCACCATTACCTCTGCTCCCGCTGCTTCAACCTCCGGCGGCACCTCCACCCCCACGGCTTCAGCCACTGGTGGAAAAACTACAGCGTCATCGACATCTTCCAGTAACGCAGGAAGCCATACAGTGACTGATGGCACAATGTATTTGGTCTTGGCTTTCATAACTTCTCTGTATGTTATGTAAAGCCTTGAATACGTGTCCTTGAGCATTTGTTTGGTTTTCTTGTAGGTCAAAGTAGGACTGCCCTTGACAACTCTCTTTTTTTTGCGCTTCTCAGTGCTCATTGTTCCCTCCCGCTTACCTCGTGTCCATCCAATTATTCCCACTATTTTGCCTATGTCGAGGCTTTAAATTGTCGACGACAGGATTGTATGGGTCTTGGTTGGTACGTATATGGTCTAGTGCATCTGACTTCTGCCACATATTCAACCCTCCTTGATCGTGTAAGTTCGATCGCGTTTTGCTTGCCGCAATTTCAATGTCTACTTAAGTCGATTGTGCTGCTCAAGGCATCGTCGTCGTGCGCCCAAGTCTATGATTGCAACAGTAGCCACGGCTGGGGTAATTTTCTTTGTACATAGTCTTCCAAATAAGTAGGTCATAACAACCCTCTAAGTTATGTGATGTTGTTCTGCCTCGAGCAACAATTCAGATTTATCTATAGATTTCCTCTTGTCCACCGTGGTCACGCGTACGGCGCGCATCCCAGAATCCCCCCAGATTCCAATTTTACCACAGATTGAGACTGACATTTCAGAATGGACAAATGGTGCCCCTTATAAGGCAGGGGCAATGCAGATTCGACGACATCAGGTGATCTGTGACACCTTGTGACCCAGCTGTAATTGCTTGTAGTCGCCGGTCACGTTTGGCTCCTTTTGACATCACGTGTTGGACCAAACACGACCAAAACCATCAGACGCGCTCTGCTTTTAGGTAGCCTCCTTGCCTAATCAAGAGCAGTTGTGACGCATCATCGAGACAATTACAAGATCTCTTGCCCCTTATTATGTACTAGGACTGAGGTTCTGCACATCTTCTATCACAGGAGTGACGGAAAAAACGTGGCTGATACATGCAGCTTGTGCAGAGCGTGTTGCCACTGTTGGGCTTGCTGACTGTGTGGTTTGAGAGAACTGAGGGCGCCGGACAGGCTAAGGCGTCTTAAGCCATCACGAGACAATAAGTTAGTCTTTGTGCTCATAATGTGTAGATATTTAGACTATCGGCTTCAAATGGACTCGGTCGTGAATAAGGGCAGGCATGATGCTCATGATCATCGGACTTTGGGCACGTGCTCAAGACCTTCGAGATCGATCACATGACATGTCTCACTTCCGTTACGTGTCGCCTCCTTCGGCTGGTGCCGCTTACAGTGTCACACTGAGTCATTTCTCAAACATCTCAAGGTATTCAATCACGATCGCGATCACGGGTTAACAACTGAAGTTCAGTCTGCCTATGCTGCTCATTATCTTTTTTTTTTTTTTTTTTTTTTTTTTATTTTTTTTTTGTTTAGCTTTTACTGGCCCAAGGCCAGTGGCCTTCGCAGCGCTGCCTTTGGCACGCCCGTTAGCCAGCATCGGTAAGCCGTGTATTTGCAGGGACATTGCCCCCGCGGTTGCTACCCAGGGAAATGCTTTACGCACTACCCTAGCTATAGGTTTGTGTGGGACTCAGCGCAGTATTCCAGTTCATATTTATCCTGTCCATGTTTCCATTAATTGCATAGTCATTTGCTCCTGTTTGTACTTCTATCTGTTTCGGCCTCTGGGCCGTCTTCTCACGCTGCTACCCACTAAAACCCTGGGCCTGACAATCCAGTTTTCGGGGAGATCTTTTTCCCCATGTAGCACCCCGGACCATGTTCGGAGTACGACTTCTGCCTTTGCCGCTCTTTTTCTGAACTTTTTCCTGCTTGTCATTATCCGATCGAGTGCTAGCCATGTGTCTATCCTCGCTAACCATCTATTTTTGATTTCCTCTATTGTCTGCCACTTCTCTGGGTCATCTTCGTTCATAATTCGGCATTCGCAACGCAGTGTCCATATCAGATGAGCTGATTCTGTTATTAGTATTTGGTATAGTCTGTCAGCACCCCTGGCTTTTTGGGCACGTTGACGTCTAGTTTTTGGCTTTTCAATCGCCGCCGCCATGATCTTGCCTATCGTCATGTTGCTCCATTTTCCTTTTTTCTTTTCCCAGATTTCTTGCACTAACTCCCAAACTTGCTCCTGTCCAGGTATTTGGCAGTCGGTCAATATATGCTGCATTGTTTCTGGTGTTCTGCAATGCGGGCATACCCCCCAGTGTTCGTGTTCAGGTATGTGGTCCCAGTATGGACCTATTTTGTACGCATTGTGTATTAGTCTCCACAAAAAGACATGTATCTTCTTCGTTACGTCCCCGTCTCTGATTGATTTCCATATCCGCTCGTTTGTGGGTTCTTCTTCCCCGGAGTCCGTGGCAACCGCTCTTATTATCTTGATATTACGGTTAGTCGTTGCCCTTGTTGGTTTCCTCTGTTGCTCCTTTATTCCCCTATAGGCCACTTTTTGTGTCAGTGTCGCTAGCCTCGCGCCGTGTATTTGAAATTCATTTGGGTACTCCGCGGGTGGTGGAGTTCTTTCCGTCGCTGCCTCCGCTGCTTGTCGTGCCAGCTGGTCAGCCGCTTCATTTCCTTCAACACCTGAGTGCCCCTTTACCCACTGCAGCTTCGTCTTTGCACCTCTGTGGCGCATATGGCCTACCGTCTCTTTTAGAGGGGCCTTATGTTTCACGCCTATCCAGCCATTGTTTTCCCACTTCTTTAGGTGTTTGACAAGTCCTGTTATTGCATATTTCGAGTCCGATTTTAGCACAATGTGCTTCGACTTTTCCTCTTCTGCCACTGCGTGCCAGATTGCCGTCACTTCGGCTATTTGGTTATCCTGGTTTTCACCCCCGAGTTTCACTGCCTTATTTCGCAGGTCCCCGTTTGTGTACCATATGCCGGCACCAGCCCTGGCATTTGTTTGCCCGTTGCCTATGCAAGACCCATCTGTAAAGACAGTTACTTGTGCTTGCTGGGGTGCTCGGTGTCTATTTGCTGGTAAGTTGCTGGCTCTCTTCTCCTTTTCGAAGACTCTGAAACTATCTTTGAGTTGATTTGAGGAGGTGACTGACGGGTTAAAGGTCACCTCCTCGTTTTCTTCTAATTTCCTTGTATTTTCTTTTATCTGAAACTCTGTCAGGTCTAGTCCGTCGTTTTGCTCCGCTGGCGGCGTCCCCCATTTGTCGTTGATCTGGCTTAGCAGCTTTTGGGCTTCCCGAACACACTCATCGGGGTTCTCACAGCCTCTCTCTCTATCTCCACGGCAGTCCGTGCATGCACAATTCCGCCGTGGTTTGTGCCTTGGTGAGTCAGACCTTTTCGCTATCTTCTTTGCATCTCCCACCGTTTGCACCCCGTGGTTTCGACGTAGGCACATTGCCTTTTCTCTGTAGTTTCTTCTCCGTTCCCCGGCTTTTATGCTAATGTGGTGCCAGACAGGCATCCCGTCTTGTAGCTCTTCTGACGGCCGGATTTCGTCCGCTCGTACTCCGTAATTATCGGCCACCCTTAGCATTTGTCTTATGTCCTCGGGTATCTTGGAGTTTTTGTTTGTATTTACTGTCCACGATTGCAGGAAATAATTCAATTTTGAATCATCTTCGCCGTATTCATCTGATTTTGTTGCATTCAGAATGAGTTCGTCAGCGAAGTATGCCCAGGTCGGTCTTTCGGTGCCGAACTTCAGGTAGTCCTTTGCCCACATTAGTTTCTGGGCTTCATTGCGTGCCTTGATGTCTAGGAGCCCCAGTCCCCCCTGCTCTCTCGGCATTTGGAGTGTTTTCGCGCCTACCTGTGGTTTTTTCTCGCTTTCCCAGATGAAGGCTTGTATTCGCTTTTCTAGTCTGTGTTCTATTTCTGGTGGCATACCTTGTACCATTGCTAGGAACTCTGTTCTTCCCCCGGCGTTCCATTGGACAATCATTTTCTTCCCGTTGATGGTTGGGTGGGTCCTTTGCCAGTGGTCGAAGGCTTTGTCTATATTCTCTAGTATCGGTGCCCATGGCTCCTCGCGCTTGGCGTTGTTCCCTACTCTCCCGCCTAGTGTTCTCGTTGTTGTGCCCTCAGGGAGAATCTCTATGTTGTCTGGCACTCTCTCGTGCGTTGGCCCTAGCTTTCTAGTTTCGATGAAGTCTTTTCGGAAGTTCACCGTGCCTGTCGGAATCAGCACTGTTTTATTCACATTGAACTTTGCTCTCGATGCCAGGCACCATTCATCTAGTATCTGGAAGAGGTCTTCTATTCGGTCATCCTCGGACAGGTACACTGTCGTGTCATCCACGAACAGCTTTATTATTAGCCTATTCGCCATTCCCCGCGTTTTATATCCTTCTAGGTCAGATTGTCTTATCATTTCTGCGAGCGGCTCAATGGCAATGTCGAACAGTAGGCATGAGAGCGGATCACCCTGTCTAACCTCCCTTATTACGCGGTATGCTTCACTTGTTGCTCCATTTATCACAACTACTGTTTCTGCTTTTTCGTACAGGCTTTGTATGGTGCGTATCAGCGTCCTTGGCAGCTTGAAGGCATCCAGTACCTTCCAGAGGTAATCATGCGCAATTTTATCGTATGCCTTTTCTTGGTCCAAAGCTACGATGACTCCGTTTTCTTCTGTTGCCTCCGCATAGTCTGTCATTAGCCTCATCAGGCGTATTTGGTCGTATATGGACCATCCTGGTATAAAGCCTGCTTGGTCCGGGTGGACTAGGGATGGTGCAACACTTACTAGCTTCATGGTGAGTGCTTTGGTCATTAGCTTGTAGTCTGTGTTTAGTAGCGTAATCGGCCTGTAATTTTCGATCTTCCTTTTATCTTTCTTTTTATAGATAGGGCACATCCAGCCCTTTGTGAAGTCTGTTCCGTCTTCGACGCCCGTTTCTTCAACGTTGTTAAACACTATCTGTAGCGCTTTTATTATGTCGAAGGCAGGTTTATCCTTTTTTTGGTCTTCTATGCACCGCTGCTCAAGTGTTTTCCAGAATTTGTATGGTATACCATCTAGCCCCGATGCTTTATCGTTTTGCGCACTTTTTAGTGCTTTGTACACATCTTCTCTTGCAAGACTTTTACTTAGGTATTCCCTGTCTTCGTCATTTGTGGTTTTTTCGAGCTTAATTTTTCCGAGTATTTCCATGGTCAGGTCGTCACGTTGGTTTTCCCTCTCCCCATGCTCGTGGGCTTGTATGTCATTATGATAGTTTTTTGCTATCTCCACCATTCTTCTCGTTTCGGTGGTGTATCTTACCGGGTTTGATTCCGGAATCTCCAGCATTCTTATCACATCTTTTGGCTTTTTTTCTTGTGTTGTCCTTGTCTAGAAGCGGTCATTTGCTTCGAATCTCAGCCGGCAGTTGGCTGCTATTGTTTGCCGTTTCCCCCGGTCTCGCTCCGTAATTAGCTCTTCTGACTTCTTCTGTAGGACCACATTGCTGAGCATACGCTCGTCTTCTGTTAGTGCTAGGTCATTATTGTTCAGCTTGATTTTTGCTTGTATTGCTTCAATTTTCTTTTCTATCAACGGAGTCGCTACTTTTGCTATGTCTTTAGCCGCATCCTTGATATCAGCTTTGAATTTCGTGTGGAGCTGTTGGATTGAAGGTAGCCCTTCTCGCCTCAGCTCTTCTCTCGTCATGGTGAGTGTTCTTTCTAGGTCTTCCTGGTGCTTCAAACCAATTTCCTTTGTTTTTTTTAGCGAACTTTTTGTTTCCTAGCATGTACACTGGGATCGTCCACCTTCCTTTACCTATGTATGGCAGGTTATTGTTAGTAAGCACTACGGAGGCTAATTTGTGGTCTGTCGCTATACTGGTCTGTTCTATTTCCCAGTGCAGCGCGTTTTTTTGGACCGCGTTTGTTACGTATATTCGGTCAATGCGTGATTGCGACCCCGTGGCTGTTTGCATGTATGTGTAGCCTCTCTCGTCCGGGTTGGCTGATCTCCACCCATCTTTTAGCCTGAAGTATAGTTTTAATTCGTCCAGCGCCTCGGCCATCTCTTCATTGTCTCTTCTCTCCGGCAGCCTATCTATGCTATCTTCCACCATATTCATGTCTCCCAGCATTATATCTGGTTTTGGTAGCTCTAAGAGTGTCCACTGCTCCACTATTTCTTCCCAGAAGTTTTTGCTTGCTCGTGGAGCGTTCGGTGCGTATATTACCAGAATACATATTTTTCCATCTGATTCTCCCCAGTTTGCACGTAGCGCAGCCGCTCTGCCAGGAATGACCTCTGTCCATTCCGTGTTCTGTACATCCATAATTTCTTTGTTTAGGACTATTGCAATGCCAGCCGCTTGTGTTGCGTTTTCACCGTCAGAGTGCAGGACTTTGAGGCGTCGTCCAAAAATCCTCTCGATTTGGTCCACATGCGCCTGCGTGAGGTGCGTCTCTTGCACGGCGAGAATCCCAATTCTTTTGTCTCGTATTAGTTGGTTCATGTGCATCCATTTGTTTTGCGGGGATGTGTCTCTGTCATCAATATTTCCCCTTCCTCTCATGTTAAGGGTGGCTATTTTAATGTTCGCGCCTGTTCTTTTTCTTCCTCACCTTCGCCTTCTTTGTGCTTGTGTGCCCCTGCGTCTATGCTCAGCTGTTTGTGATCTTTCGGACTCTTGCAGATTCTGGGTGCTTTCTGGCCTCCCCCCACGGAGGTGCATTGGTTCGTAATCTGCTGTGCTCTTATCAGACTCTTGCTTGGCTTCATCTGCCTTCTCTGTCAATAACTCTGAATCTCCTTCAGTCTCTCGGGCGTTTCTTATGCCACACCTCTTCGGTGTTTCACCCTTTTCATGGTGTTTTGGGTCTTTCATACCCTGCTGGCCTCGCCAGCTTTTTGCCGTACTCCAAGGCGGCTGGCTCAAAGCCTTTCCCATGGCCTCCCCGCAGTTTTTGTGGCATGGGCTTGGACTCGAAGTCCGGAGTAGCTTCAAGCTACAGCGCTCCCTTGAAGTGGGCAAAGCGCTTGAGGCGTTGTTTGGAGGGTAAGTCCCCCCCTCTTGTGGGCTCCTTAGAGTCTCTTTTGCGGGCGTAGCCCGCACCTTTGGCCTGCTGTAGATTGCAGGCCCATTGGGGGCTGGTTCCTCAGTCCCCACGGGTCGGATTTTGTTTTCCTGTTTGGCTGTCCCCGCAGGGACCTCGCCAGCACCCTTTTTGTCTTCGTCGATCCGTATTTTGCTGTCTACAAGGTCAGTGCTTTCGACGAAATTATCACTCACCTCTCTTGTGTCCTTATTCTCGTTGCCGTTTGCCGATTTGTCGTCCGGGGGCGGCGGTGGATCCCAGCCCACACCTAAGTTATTTGCTGTATGTTGTTTCGCGGCCATATTTTCCGACACACGGTTTGACTGACCAGGCCAAACACTCGCAGGGAGCTGTGCGCGGTTTGAGGACCAGCTACTGAGTTCGCAGTGCCGGGTGTTCGCTGTTTGCGTAGTCCTCCTTGTTTTTACACTGTGACGTTCCTGTCCACCCGCCAAGACGCCAGGTGTCAGTAAATTCCGTTCACAGTGTTGCGCCTCACCATTTATTTAGGTCATTTGGATCGGCGGCTTCTTCCATGCCTGGTTCATGGGGATATGCGGCTTGTGTCTTTCCGCACTCTATTCAATGCTTAACTTTCGATTAGCAGCAGAAAAAAATGTATATTTTTTGTACAGTCCGTTTGGTATACTGTGGCTTATCATTCCCTGTTTGGCAGCACATAGCTCGCCTCCCTATTTGGCTATATACGCCACGGTCTCGTACTCGTCTGTCTGTTTTATAGTGTCCAGGACTATCACATTTAGGCTGCAGCGAAGGATTACAAAACTTGGAAACACATTCTCGGAGTGGGGCCTTAATGGCTACTTCCCATCCAACGTCTGCCACGGCCACGGCCATGCACGCGGCCTCCCCTTCCGGCAAATTCCCTGCCCCTGCGGGCTCTTTCCGCAGAGTGGGAGAGCTGCTGGTCGTCGTCATTCCCCCTCGCCATTGGAAGGTCTTCTTGGTGTGGCCCTCGCCAGCCGGGGCTGGCTAGATAGGTGCAGCTGGGGGTTGGGTGCATGACGGATTTGCACCAGTCACACAGCGGGAAGGCTCGCTGCGTCGTCACCGCGTGGTGTCCAACCATGTACCTTTCTCTCGAGGCTCGGCTTTGTCCATAGCCAGCTTTCACTCCCGCGTTGCCTTTTTGCATATCCGACTGGTTGAGTATGCCTGCATTCCGGACCACGCTGAGAAGGCGGAGCTGTAGTTCGTCGTTTTGCCCTCTAATGAATGGTCTACACATTAGTTTGAAGACGGGGTGGGTTGCTCTTTTCCAGGCTCCTGGTAGGTCGTGTAAATCAGATCGAAACTGTCGAGTATTTCTTTCATACGAGCGAAGATGCTCATCGTTTGTCCGACCGTCGCATCCCTGACCACGTTTCGAAAGTCAGTTGAGTCCCACAACTTTGTCTTTATCGCGGCTAACGTTGCCTTATAGGAGGCGGGCGTGTCGCGCAAGGCGGCGTGGCGTATGTCTGTCAAGAACCACTGCTCAGGAGTGTCCGCCGGGTCAAGAAACATTACAGAGAAGGTGGGCGAAATGTCGAAGATTCCTTGCCATACAAGGAATTTTCTGAGGCGTTGGTTGGGCACCTCGAGGATTCGGGGCCAGGGCCTATCGAAGCGTGGGCGGTAGTTCGACTGTTCGGCTGTAGTGGGCTCAATAATAGAGTCAACCATGGTTGTTACCTCTTCCTCTTCAAGGCCCAGCTCAAGCCCGACTTTCGATAGGAAACCCGTGAGCTGCAAGGCGGCGTGGCGTATGTCTGTCAAGAACCACTGCTCAGGAGTGTCCGCCGGGTCAAGAAACATTACAGAGAAGGTGGGCGAAATGTCGAAGATTCCTTGCCATACAAGGAATTTTCTGAGGCGTTGGTTGGGCACCTCGAGGATTCGGGGCCAGGGCCTATCGAAGCGCGGGCGGTAGTTCAACTGTTCGGCTGCAGTGGGCTCGATAATAGAGTCAACCATGGTTGTTACCTCTTCCTCTTCAAGGCCCAGCTCAAGCCCGGCTTTCGATAGGAAACCCGTGAGCTGTTCTCTGATGTTGTTATGGGTCTTCTCTAGCGCGGGCCCCACGCCGAAGTTGACAGCTGCCAGGAACTTGTCTGGGGTATTACGAACTTCTTCGGCCAGCGTCTTCTCCATGTTGGTCAGAAGCGTCGATAACGGGATGAATGGCCTATCAAAGACTGTTTCCTGAGAGTAGGCTGACGATGAGATAACGGTAGTTTCTGGTTCGTTTCCACGCTTCGTCTTGTGGAGACATGGGTTCAGGTCTCTGTGCGTAGGTAGGCCTTCAAAATTCCCAGGCTCGAAGACATCTAGCGGTGCCGTAGCCTTGTTTGCGCCTGGCGTTGGGCTCGGTGGGGTCTCGCGCCCAGTACCTTGGTCTTCCCCCGGCATTTTGGTGTCTATGTCCGGGGTGGGGGTATTCTAGGTCTGTATGTGAATTTCTATTCGTTCCTTGTATATACCAGCTCACAGTGGTAGTGTATTCTATCCCACGTGCGGAGGCGGCGAAAGGCGGGAGAAAGGCGGGTGGGGTAACCAGCTGCACTTTTCCTTTTTTCCTCCTTGGATCTTCGTCGTAGTCTCTGTGTTCATCTCTGAAGGCACTTGGTGCTCCTGTGGCTTTTCCCAGACGGCGTCGCTGCGTTTGCTTACCGTGCGGGGTACGATGCAGGGGGTCAACGATTTCCCCTTCTTCTGATTCGATCTCACTCGGCGGGTCACCCAGTGCACGCCTGTCAGCGTCGTCGTTTTCCCGCCCTGCAGCGGCTTCTGAGAGGGCCAGGATGGATGTGTTTTGGTCTGACTTGGTAGAGCAGGCAGACGTGGGTCAAGGGTTGAGCGCTGAGCGCTACGCGTCAGTGGTTCAATTTGTTTGGTTGACTTTTGTTCTCGGGGCTTCAGAAAATTTTTCTTCGCCATTTCTGGCTGTGCTACTTTTATTTTTGTATGCCTGCATATATAATACAATGGTGCTTGTAGGACAGCTTTCCATATCCATCCGAGTCCACTTGCAACAGTTTCAGGTGGCTGCGCTCCTTCGCTGCTGGTCCCAGTGTGCACCGGGTTTCCACCCTTTAGCTCTGTAACATAGGCTATCCGTATACTGTAGTATACTTTCTGTGCATGACATACACCGTAGCATCCTTGCCTAAGGCAGAGGAGCTATCCTTCAGGTCAAACCTGGCAATTTATTGTCCTCGAAGGACTTTCCCCTCTCCCTCTTGGTATGCGGGGGCGACTGTTAGCTTCCCCACTTAAGGGTACTAGCTGTCCTGGGCCATGAAGAGGCCAGCCGCCGGGGCACCCAAGGTGACCCCTTGTCCAGGACATGCTGCTCATTATCAATTTGTCTAAGCAAATGAAACATACAGGAGAACAAAAACTGTCCAGATTTATAAGTCTAAGGCAATTTAAAGTCTTAATTTGGTTGTATGGAGGACTGCCAGTATACGACACTGTCGTCCGTAGAACATAGAATGCTGCTGATACAACAGATTCCGAGCCGAGATCATAGGTCCACCACAAAACACTGACGCCACCTTCAACGAACATATCAACAGGGACACCGGGATCTCTGACATGCAGGTAAAAAGTGAGGTAAGAATCCACTGTTGCTGTGCATCACCTGTCTTTCAAAACCGGACACTGCGAACCGTTTTCTTCCCCCACTTAAAGGACAAGGCTGCATGAAGAAGCTCGAGCATTCTTCTACATCTGAGGTGAGCAGTCCCAATGAAGAGCACAACATATCATACCCACTTACTTCAGCATAATATGGAGAGCCCTACTGTGGACCAGCACGAGGGTCCTATCTCGGATCGTAGATCATATGCAGCACCGTGCGTGTCGTACAAACGGGACCGTACATACACGAATCACAGACGTCGGCTGTCGGCAGATTACACTGCTATGATTGAAGCCAAATTTTTGACTCAAGAAATCTCCACCTACTGTAACCGACGTAATGGTCAGCGACAATGAACACCTTTTCACTGTAAGTGTAAATGTTACTGTTGCTACATGTGTCCCTGTTCAAATATCAGTATTCAATGTATGTATAATTTGAAGTCCAAGTAGTATTTGACATGAAAAAACTTGCCTATTCGCAAGGTCTAGATCTGACAAAGTCAGAGCTTCCTAGTGCAAAAGTTATATTGGAAATGGCTCAAACGTCGCAAAAGTCATGTGATGTCGTCGAATCTACATTACGCCTGCCTTATCTACAAAATAACAGTGTCTGCCCAGCACCGTAGCATCGTCGATGGATGGTAAATATCACTTCGAGCAGGCGATCCATGTCGTAGGGCCACTCCTGAAGATTCACATTTCTATGCGATGCGCGAATGAATACTACTACAATGTTAGTGGGCCAGACAAACCGACATATGACGACCTTAAGCACAGGATGAACTGCGCCTGCAAGAGAACTTGACCACCCAAGACGGACGCAGAAAGAAAATGCATGATTCTCATGAGTTACGGTCTAATAGACCAAGCAATACAGATGCGAACAACATAGATCATACGTAGCATACAACAGACCCACTCAGTATAGCGCAACGACAACTGAGTGTGTATTGTGTGTGAGATGGGTGGTAGGCAGCGTCCGGGTCAAATACAGCTGATCGTTTACTTCTTCTTCGGAGCTTCAACGTCGATGATGTTGAGACCTACACAGCAAGACAACACATATAGGTAAGAACACGACGGTACAGGAGGGAGGGAGGGTCAGTGTCAGGGATACGGAAACCGAAGAGCAAACCGCTACGCACCCGGTGGTAAACTTTGCCGGAGTTTTTCTGCCTTCTCTGGGTCATCGACAGAGAGCGTGTAGAGGTACCGTGAACACCGTAGCTTGAACTTCGTCTGCGACTTCGCGCCCGGCGCTTTCGCAATAGTCTTCTTTATGCGGGCCTCTGAACAAGCGGTTATACGAAATCGAGATGCACGTATGACATTAAGCAAGGGAGCATAGTTGTCCGTCAGTAAGAAAAACTCGGTCATCCGGCGTCGACAGATATTGAAATAGACTAACGCGACGCATCCTTCCGGGTGGCCATTTTTATGAACTGCTTGATGTCACGGATTTCCTTCGGCTAAGGGACAAGGAAACAACGAGTGCAGTGTCAGCGCTACAACGCAAAGATAAAGAAATAGACGCCAACCATGGTGTCGGATATTGAGGAGACGCGGGGGTGCGGAGGCTGCAGCCCTTACTTTGTCAATACTAGATGTGTCGTGCTGATGCGCGCCGTGATCGGCAGATGAAAAACTGTACAGTGGGGGCCGGCAACTGGCAGGCGAAAAGTGATACGCACCGATCGGTCAGTAGCTAGATAGGTTCCGCGGGATACATATTCGTCGCCAGGTCTAAGAGACTCATCCAGCAGTGGAAATTTTGTGCTCTGGCTAAATTATAACAGTAATAGAGTAGTTCCCATGAATGATCAGGAAGATCGGTGTCTCGTACAAGGGTTTGAAAGCAGGTGGGAGTCCGCGGGACTGCCCAAAAGGTGAGTCATACAGCCATTCTCCTCAATAAAAAGACGATGGATTTTGAGAAATCGGCATCAGGAAAAAATGATGTAAGTGCGTAGATAGAGGTTTTTGTATATGAAATTTAGATCGATTGGGACAGATTTTTGATGCGGTGTCATTTTTAGGGATTTTCAGACAAAATCTCGCCTTATTTGCATATATTTAAAAAATCTGTCCCAAGAATATTTATCTAGACCACCTTGCGGACATTTCTTCCACTGACGACTTATCCTCAAAGTGAGCGTACGTTTCTGAATCCCGACTGACCATTTCTACAGCCAACCTCGGAAGCAATTTAGGCAGTGGATTGCCGCCCCCCATGTACAGTCCATGGAATCACGGTCACGCGACTCATGGACGCGATCCGACTGTGTTGCAGACTGTGTTGCAGATTACTGTACCATTTCGACCGATTGTTCGCGGCATTTCGATCGTGACGGAAGGAATCAATTGTTCATACGTTCTCTCGTCGTGACGTACCGTGACGGAGCTGGGAATTTGTTCGAATCTCTTTGCTGGAGACCCTGTGAGTCAAATTTGAGGATTAGAGTTTGTAATGAAGCCATGGCATCAACTTGAACATCACAGCATATGCCCCAAATTTGCCAAATTAGGCATTCTCAGCATCTTTTAATTGATTGCATCAATTCTCAATTTGTTCTCTCGCTGAAAATCACCGTGACGTCACGCAAAAATTTGTTCAAAATACTCGACCGTGACGCGTGACGGAACCTTCGGTTGAAATGGTACAGTAGACTGTTTTAGAAATGAAAATTTGAAACCCTACACTACAAACAAGATCTCAGCAGCGTGAACGCGTGCCGTCAGAGCCGAATATACAAACGAATCGTTGTCTGACTTACAGGGAAAAAAACATAAATTGTGCGTTCAGCACGATAAGAACAAACCCAGACGCGGATAATTAATAAAATGTGGTCCTCAAAGTATCTCAAAGAAAAATAATACACATGGGGAAGTATACATCACATGCAATGAAACAGGAGGAAGAGTATTGACATAGGCGATACAGAAAAAGACTCAAGAAGATACCGTGGACATTAAAAAAGTCATTATGTTGAACAATCAGCCATACACTCGAGGAACGTGGTATTAGGTGTAAACCACAAAGGAGAGGTTACGGTGCGCCAAATAATCATTGGACAGTAGTCGGTTGCGCGTGGCTTGTCGGTACGATGTTGAAACTGTGAGCAGACAGGACCCAACGTTTGAGCACATTGAAAATGAGAACACCCAAAAAGAACTTAAGAAACGTACGCTTCGCTACGCCATTCGTGTCCCTTCTCAATAAGTTCGTCGCGCTCCAACGTGCGGTTGACGACGCCGCTCGGATGTCCATGTTCTGGAAGAAGCGAGTCGCGCTTGCTGGTCGACACCTTGAATGATGACGTCTTGGTGCTCGTGTTGACCGACGCCGTGTCTTTCTCCTGGCGCTTGAACATGTCCGCAAAGACATCGCGGCGCCGAGCGCCCTCCGTCTCCTTCGCCTCTTGTAAGCGGTTGCGAACGCCCACGAGTTGACCGTCGACGTAGTCAAGCCCTGTCTCAATGGCGCCGCGGATCACCTTCTGCAACTGCCTCTTGATGAGCATCGTCGCCAGAGGACGCAAAGTCTTGTATAACAGCTCGTGCTTCGCGTCGCGGATGCTGAACTTGAGGGAGTCGACGTGTACGTAAACTTTTTGGACCTTGAAGACTGAGGTGGTATCCGTGGACGGGGTGGACCTCAAATGGACGACAACCTTTAAAAATGATACCGTATCGTGTCAGTAACTTCAACTTTGTTGAGAAACTAGTACTCTTCGTACCTTGAGACCCTCGCCTCCAAGCACCACGTCTGCTAAACCAGAATCGCTGATCTTTGGAATGCCAGTCTTACGACGGAAGTAGAAAGCGACGTCGCGCATATCGGCTTGTATTTGGCTGAGAGTGATCGTCACATCGTGTTGATGGGTGTTTGAAATAGCTATAAAAGAGAGAGACATGAACTTCCAGGATGACAGTGAACATAGCAACGAAGCAGGAAAGCATACCAGAATAAGGGCTGAATTTGATATGATTCTTTGCCTCGATCTCTACAATGTTCGGAAACATGTTACGGCCAGAAAGTACCAAATTCTCAACGACGAGGTCAAGGGACTCGTCTGTGTACTCGATTCGAGGAATAGGAACATATCCGATCTGTAGATTCCGTAAAACCCACGAAGCAAAGTGTACAACCCCAAATAACTCACTCTGTCGACGACAGCCGGAAGAATGATCGTACGAACATCGTGCCAGAGCTCGGTCTTGAATTGCAACTGGCCATCGGAGTTGAAAAGGAGATTTTTGGTAAGGCGCGCCCAATCCTGACCGAAGCTGGTAGTCACCATTCAATGTATGTCGTGACCAATGGCGATTGCTAAATGCTCACCGAACATTCAGGGGGTCGTCGCCCATGGCCTTGAAGAAGTTCGCGAAAGAATTGAATAAGTCATCGAAGTGTGTCTTGTACTTGTCGTCGTAGAACCGACGGCCCTCCTTGCGCAGGCGGTTCGCTTCCGTGTTACACGCCGGTTCGAGAATAAATCCTGCTTCCAAGACGGTCTGTGGAAGATTCGTGAGCACAATTTCCAGAAAGACGACCACAATCGTCTCATGCGGTACATTGACATGCGCAAGGGAACGCGCGTACATACCTTCCTTACGAAGCGAGCATATGTCTCCAACCAACTGCGAAGTTCCGGATCACGCTTGGCATCGTCGGACAGCTTCTCAACGGAGTCGAAAATAGGGTTCATGCTCTGGTTATTCGCGAAACGCTCGAGGAGCAGGCGCAATTCGCCCCACGCAAGCTGGAGTTGCCGATTGTCCGTAATGTCGCTGACTTTTCCTGCGTGTTTAGAAGACGAATGTTGCATTTTTTCGAAGTACTCTTGAATCGTATCGAGGAGCCATTTAATCGAGCTTTGGTAATCATCGTGCTTCTGGCATTCAACGACGACCTGCATGTCAAAAACACTGAGCGTGGTGCACCAAAGAATAAATGTGTTTCTACCTTCTTCAGGCGGAAAATGAACTGGTCGCGGCGCTCTGGGGGGAAATACTCCTCCGTGAGGAACTCTCTCCCGCGCTCAAAATGTGCACGCGCAGTGTCTTTGTGCTGCTGAGGAACACGGTCGCTCAGGTTGCCGCGAAAGTCTTTCATGCGCTGCACAAGACCATTCTTCTTTTCTTGCACAGCGTCAGCGGCGTCGTCAGAATCTGAGACTTGCTGTGCTTGACTGCAAAAGGGAAATAAATCAGGAGCGTTGTAAAGATGACGTAGGCTATGACGCACCGAGAAGTATCTTCCAATTCTTGTTGCACAGCTCCCTTGCTGGCTTGGGCGACTTGAGCAACCCCATCTTTCGCTGCGCTAGAAATTTGACTGGGTTGAGCAGTGTCATCTGTTCCAGGAACAGGCAATTCGAGGGGGGGCGTGCGATTGAGACCTTCGACCTCGCCATCCTTTGACTTGAATTGATCAGGGGGACCGCTGTGGTCAACCTGTGCGAGGCGCTCGGGCGAGGGCGCCAACGCTTCGGCAGCCTTAGATGCTCCTGAGATGGGCGTAAGGATGAGAGTCATGTGAGATATGGTATTGCTTACCTTTGGACAGGAGATCACGACCAATAAGACCGAAATCAGATAGGAGCTTGCGGACCTCAGAATTGGTCAAGACAAGGCTGAGAAGCGTGCGGAGATGTTCGACGGCTGAACGCAGTGTGAGGAGGAAAGGCGTACAACAGAGAAAAGAGAAGGGTACCTTGTTGGCCGTCCGACTTTGACTTTTCGGACCCCACAGGTGCGTTGGCATTGAGCTTTGACGAGTCCACGTCAGCATTGCGGGTATGCCAAATGAAGTTCTGGAAGAGCTCGTCTGCGTTCTTCTTGTGAACAATGGTGCGGGCGGTCTCAATGACATCGCGCGCGTCCTGAACAAGCTTCTGGCCTTCTTGAGAGAGCTTGTCTGTGGGAAAAGGCGTGTTGTCCTCGACATAACGGAGGGTTTCGTCGATTTGAGCGTTGGAAGGCATACGGCCTTTGTTGAAAGCGGAGATGACGCCGTATAGACGGATCTGAAAGGGGTTAAGCAAGGAGGGGCAAGGCGGATAGAAGTAAAGAAGTAACCTTGCGATCGACATCTGCATCTTTGAGATCCTTGTTGACAGGGTCGGTGACAGCACCGGCCTGAAGAGCTGGTGAGAAAATCGCCAACGAGTAGAGACGGAAAGTGGACGCACCTTGGGCTTTTCGCTGATGTCTTTCTGAGCGGGCGGAAGAGACATGGTGGTATGATAAGAAAAGGAAAGCGAGTGTTTGAATCATTTATAGAGCAGAGTGTGGAGCAGGGAGTGCGACATGACCATAACTGCATCCACACTTGACGTCACCATTTTAAGGTCATGTGACCGTATTTGATGCCATCAACACGTGCAACACTACTTCATCCCTTTCGATCGATCGGTGTAACTCATCCTTTCAATTGCAAGAGCCATGTCGGGCAAGGGCAAACAACCCGTCCGCATGCCTAATCCCGCCACAGGCAGTGCCAATCCCGCCTCTTCCATTTCTACTCTCTGGACCTACGTGCAGCCTGCACTCGACCACATCATGAAATCTCCTACAAACGATCCCACCCGTGCCCCCTCCATCGACGTCAGTTTCTACTCCGGCATCCATTCTGCCTGTTACAACTAGTGCGTCTCGAAATTTATCCCCCCCATCTCTACGTCTTCCCGACCTTTCCTACTATCATTCACTATCGTAGCTTCACCGCACAAAGCGAACTCGCGTCCATAAACGCCAAGAATAATCCATCCACCGCCGAGGAGAACGACGTTCTGAGCGGCACCGATCTTTACCATCGCCTCGACAAGTACTATGCCGCAACCGCGCGAGAGCTATTGCTTGGTCTTCCCCCCGACGACGACGTTACACTCATCCACTACCTCGTCCCCTGCTTCAAGCGCTATGCCGTCGGCGCCCAGTCCGTCAACCGCCTTCTCAGCTACGTCAACCGCCACTACGTCAAGCGCGCCATCGACGAGGACAAGGGCTGGCTCCGGCTCAACGATGTACTGGCGACGGTGGCCGAGGCCACGTCCCCCGATGACTCGCGCGAGAAGATCACTCAGCTCCTCCGCGAATACAAGGTCAACGAGCTTCGTCGCTGGGGGTACGACGGAAACGATGGCGGCGGTGGCGTCACGCTCGCGCAGGCGGAGGCTTACGTCGAGGCGGGGTGCGCACCTGACTGCGTCGTCCCGGTTCTCGCTCTTGGCCTTCGCCGATTCAGGATAGACTGTATCGAGCCACTACTCGCTGTACCAAAGAAGAAGAAACATAAGCCGAAGGCACCATCTAGTGGGGGTAACGCGGCCTCCAGTGGAGCAGGCGGTGGTGGTGGTAGTGGCAACGGGGACGGGAGCGGCTCACAAGCGCCGCCTGCGCCACCTTCGGGGCCCAAGAGCCGGCTGGCGAGGGCCGTGAAAGTCCTGCTGGAGGAGGAGGCTGAAGATGAGGAGGAACGGTTGAATTATGCGCGTGGCATAGCGCACATGCTCAGAGATATAGGTATACGGCCTGACCACCCGCTCCGTAAGAAGTTGGACAAGTTTGTCGCGGCGCATGACGCTAGTGCAAAAGCGTCAACATAATGCGGACGCTGAAGCGCTGAAGACTCAATGTAAATGCGTCTTGTTGATACACGGTGAGAAACTACTGTATTCACACTTCGAACGCTGCGACCAAGTCCCTGACAAGCAAAGAGACGTGAGGTACTTTTAGTTAACCATCAATTTTGTCTTGCAAATGTTGAGTTCAACTGCCACGGTGGTGATGTCGAGGCGCGAAAGTTATTGGGTATCCATCTTGCGTTGATATCGTATATTACAACTGGATCCAATTGACAGTTGCATATGCTTGGCAATTTCGAAAGAACGGTCAAACTCGTAACTGCAGGTGGAGACATTACCGTCATTACAGTGTACTGTGTGGCAACTGTGACACTGTATGCTGATTATCTGTTTAAGTAGTACTCATTTGATCGCCGTCTGACCGGTGAATCTGAAGTCAATGTTGATTGAAAAGGCCACGTGATCAACGCAAGCAAAATGTTCTTACCGGTCGGTTTGGTGGAGCGACCACGTACTTTCCAGCTGATAGTTCATGGGGGAAGTATTTACTGGATGACAAAGAAAAATTTCACCTCAAAAAGGAGAACGGAGGCTCACGTCTGTGCCCATAGTGGACTAACCAATCTGTACAAGAGCGTCATTCCTCATCGTGGATATCTGCCACAGACTACATATCTAACAACAAGCATGGATATTTTCCAGACAACACCGATCGCATGGTAAACAAATCCAAGGGTCAAATGCATTTCGTGACTTGAGTATAATAAGGACGGCGCAAATTCTAAGGCCTTCATATGCGGTTGTTGGCAACGCGTGAAATCATGTCTCGCCTTGAGAAAGGTATGTACCATATTCGGGGAGGAATCGATTCGAAACCCACGGCTCGAGATGCTTCAGGGGAGGTCGATGGCTTAAATTGAATGGCAAAGCTGAAGAGCGCTGAAGTTCGAGTTCAGTTCAACTTTCCTGTTTGGTGATTTTATCCAAAAGAGGTAACAACGCGGTTGGATTCGTCCACTCAGGGTTCAGCTGGGAAATTGTTGCACTGACGCGCTGACACGGCGACGGCCGCTTTTCTTTTTCTCTCGAGCGCGTATTCTGACTGCCGAGACGACATTCTCTTCACAATTGTATTATATCCCATATCGCATTTGGCATCGCCCAGTGCTCAGTACATTGTACTACACCCATCACACTCATCGAAACACGCGGCCGTCTGCTAACGATTTTTCACCACGACGACGATAGCGGAAGGATACACATTGCTGAGCACTTCAGTCTGCACATATACCGCAGTATTCCAGCACCCAGCCTTTGAAGGTTGCGCGTTGGACTCGATTATCATCAAGTAACACATTCATCACCCATGCCACCACCTGTGCCGCGATTATCCCTCAGTGCGGAGGCTGCACGCGCTGCTGCACAGCAGGCTGAATTTAATGAGAAGAAGTGGGTCTGGGTACCAGACGAGAAGGAAGGGTGCGTATCTGTGTTGGACTAGCTTGTGGTGTGTTGCATTGAACATGAAGCGCTGCCTAGATATCTTGCAGGATGGGTCAACAAGGAGGACGATGACATGGGGGAGATTGTTATGGCAGCAGGGGGGGAGGTAGGCCTTCAGATAACGCGTATACCTTTTTCGCAATTGCCAATTATTCTCTCCTTGCAGTTCCGGAGGGTGCCCTTGCTCGCACTATCCAAGATGAACCCACCGAAATTTGACCGCGTGGAGGACATTGCTGTGCGCATATTATGTGTTTATATCTGGTTGTGCGTCTTGAGGAAATATATAGGACTTGACATTCTTGAACGAAGCGAGTGTGGTGCACAACCTGCGACTACGCTATGGCAGTGGGGCAATATATGTGCGCGCGTTTCATTGACAGTTTCTCGCGCGCGATTTGATGTCGTCTTTCATCGCAGACCTATTCAGGATTATTCCTCGTCGCCATCAACCCTTACCAAGCCTTGCCATTATACTCTGATGCAGTCATCCAACAATATCGGTATGCTGAACGATCCTTCCACGGCTGCGAGGCAAATGTAGAACATCATTAATACAGGAACAAGCGACGTGACGAGAACCCGCCCCACATCTTTGCTGTTGCTGAGCGCGCGTGGATTAACATGGGTGACGAACACGAGAATCAGAGTATCTTGATCACTGGGTGAGATCTGAGCGCTTATTCGCTGCAATCGTGTGTCTCATTGGGCACAATTGCGTAGCGAGTCCGGCGCGGGGAAGACTGAGAGCACGAAGAAGGTCATTCAGTACCTGGCCGCGATTGCCACCGACGTGCACGGTGGCGGTAGCAACGAGAGCCCTATGAGCCCTACGTCCACAGGTTAGTAGCGTGATTAGGTCGTGTTCGTTCATGTGTGAAATTCTATAGGCCTCGGGCGGGCGCTGTCGCGCACAAATTCCACAATGCCAGCTACGGGGTTGCCTCGGAATGCAAACTTTCGTCCTGGCAACGCCTCTTCGCAATCTTACGGTGGACATATACGCTCCCAATCAAGAGGGCATGCCCTGACACAATCCGGTAGCGGGTCACAAATCCGTTCCAAGACACGTCTCGGCCTCCTTGAACGCCAGATCTTGCAGGCTAACCCGATCCTTGAAGCGTTCGGCAATGCGCAGACACAGCGTAACAATAATTCTTCGCGATTTGGCAAGGTGCTTGTTTCTACTTTTGCTTATTTTGGGATAATGATGGAAAGGTTCGGGTAGTTCGTGCGCATTAGCTTCGCGCCCGATGGTTCGATTGCTGGTGCAAACATCGACTGGTATCTGCTCGAGAAAAGCCGAGTGGTTGTACGTAGCGAAGCAGAACGTAACTTCCACGTATTCTACCAGCTCATGGCAGGTTCCGATGAGGGTTTCAAGGGTCAGTTTACGTGCCCATGTCTGGAAGTCCTTTCATACTGACCCTGTGATTTTCAGATTCGCTTCTCCTCAGAGGAACATCTGTAGAAGATTACGAATATCTTAATAAGTCCAGACGGGAAGTCGACGGCGTCGATGACGTGGTGGAGTGGCGCGCGCTCCTACAGGCTCTGGATGTTGTCGGATTCTCTACTGAGGAACAATTCGATCTGTTCCGCGTCGTGGCGGCTGTACTTCATATAGGTCCGTTCAAGGTATATTTGCTCTGTTAAGAGGCCGTCTAACGCGCTCACTGCAGGGAATATTGCCATATCGGCGACGCGGGCGGACGACGCTGTCATGCCAGACCCATCACAGGCAGAACGGGTATGCTACCTGCTCGGCATCCCTGTTGCCGAATTTACTCGCGCTGTGTTACGTCCACGTGTTTTGGCAGGACGCGAATGGGTTAGCCAGGCCAGGACAAAGTAAGTTTTTAATTAATGACCGATTGAATTTGCAGATATGAACATTTCGGCTTGTTCAGGCAGCAGGCGTTCGATGAGTTGGCGGCGCTTTGTAAGACGCTATATGAAAAGAGTTTCGGGGCTCTTGTTGATCGTGTCAATGTGGCACTGGGACGCCCACCCAGTGGGAAGTGCGTTGTGAAATTTCGGGACTCGTTGCCAACCTAATCTTGTCTACTAAAGGAACGGGTACACGTCGTCACCATCGTCTCGCACCTTCATCGGTGTCCTCGATATTGCAGGCTTCGAGATATTCGACGTCAACGGCTATGAGCAACTGCTCATCAATTACACGAATGAGAGGCTGCAACAATTCTTCAACCATCACATGTTCGTACTCGAGCAGGAGGAGTACGCGCGGGAAGGTATGCGGAGCGTATTGTGCGTTCCATATAAGCCTGACCGTGGAAAAAGGCATCAAGTGGGACTATGTCAATTTTGGATTGGACCTGCAGCCGACAATCGACCTGATCGAAAGCACGGGTGCCAACGACGGTTGCATAGGCATTCTGAGCTGTCTCGACGAAGAATGTATCATGCCAAAGGCGACGGATGCGACCTTCACGAACAAGTTGGACGCTATGTGGGGCCGAAGTAACAACTACACCGGCGGCAACGCCATTGGCAGCAACCTGAGCACGCTCGGACTTGACGACGATGGCAATCAGCACGGCCGCATGAAGTACGAACGTGCTCGCTTTGAGCAGGGCTTCATCATCCACCACTACGCAGCGAAGGTCGAGTACCACACTGAAGGATGGCTTGAGAAAAACAAGGACCCGTTGAACGACAATCTCACGCGTGTCCTTGCTGCGTCCAGCGAACGCTACATAGCAGGGCTTTTCTCAGAGTTCGCAGACAATGTTTCACAGCGCTCTGGTTTGTTGATTATCACTTATTCTGGCAGATCTGACCTTAACGTTCATATCCAGGAAGTGCCGCGACCGGCAGCTCATACTCTACAGGCAAGAAACGTGGGTTGAAGAAAGGAGCCTTTCGTACCGTCGGCCAGCGGCATAAGGAGCAGCTTGCTAGTCTCATGGCGCAGCTGCAGGCGACACAGCCCCACTTCGTGCGATGTATTGTTCCTAATTCCATGAAGAAACCCGGGAGAGTGGATGTTCCGCTCGTGCTTGATCAGCTTAGGTGTAATGGTGTACTCGAAGGTGTGCTCAGTAATACACGATCACAATACGAAATAACAAACGTCGTGTAGGCATTCGTATTGCGCGGCTTGGGTATCCTAATCGATTGCCTTTCGTCGAGTTCCGTCAACGTTACGAGATTTTGACGCCGGGCATTATTCCTCCTGGATACATGGACGGGCGCGAAGCTTGCAAACGAATGGTCAATTCCTTGGAGCTAGATGATAGCTTGTTCAAAATCGGTATGTCTCATCCATGTCCAGTCTAGCGCTAGCATTTCACATATAGATAGGTACCTCCAAGATTTTCTTCAAAGCTGGTGTTCTTGCCGAACTGGAAGAGCGTCGTGATCTTCTCCTGTACGATATTTTCAGTCGTTTCGAGGCTGCAGGGCGCATGTGGACAGCGCGGCGGCAGATGCGCAAGATTCTGAACCGTGCCGTTGCTATTCGTACTATTCAACGAAATGCCCGCATTTATGGCGAGCTGAGGGAATGGCCATGGTGGCAACTGTACACGAAGGTATGCGGTCATCTGCCTATTTTTTTTTCAAAGTGTTCTCATTGTCGATCAAGGTCCGGCCGCTGTTGGCAGCGACACGAAACGACGACGAGCTCAGGCGGAAAGAGGTCGAATTGCAGTTAGTTAAGGAACGGGCTGAACATGATAAACAAGAGCGCGAAAAGCTGGAGCGACTGCGAATGTCTCTGGAGTCTGACAAGCGTAAAATCGAAGACGCCCTTGAAGCTGAGCGTGCTCTGGCCCTCGACAAGGACGCCCTTCTCGAACGTAGCAAGAAGCGCGAAGCGGAACTGGAAGAGGAAATCCTTGCCTTACAAGCAGACCTCGACACGCTTGACTCGCAGCTTGATCGTGCTATGTCATTGCAGAAAGAGACTGACGAGAAGTACGAACAAACCAAGCAGATGTTCGACCAAGCTGCTGAACACCTCGTTCGATTGGAGAGCCAAGAGAAGGAATGGACCGCGCGCGATCAGGAGCTCACTGCGCACATTGCTACACTGCAGGAGGATCTGGATGCATTGAATGGGGAGGTCGTGGAGTATAAGAAAGTTGCGGAAGATCTCAAAGATCTGGCTCTCCAGCGCGAGGAGGATCTTGATCGTGCGAAGGATCGTGCAAACACTTTAACCGCAGAATTGCAAGGGAAGCTGGATATTGAAATTCGCAATCGGTGAGTTGACCTAGTTATTTTTTACTTTTATAGCCTCATTTTTTTTTGTGTTAGTGAGCTCGCGAAGGATAAGGCGGATGCCTTGGATACTGAGGCGCGGCAAGCCAAGGAGCAGCTAGCCGAGATGGCGCGCACGGCGAACGACTATTCGAGCATGATCCAGAAGAAGGAACAGCGAATGGTCGAGCTTGTTACACAGATAGAGACTTTCGGGAAGGAGCGCGACGCTCTGAAGAAAGAAATCATGGAGCTCAAAACTGACATTGACACCCTTGCGGCTGAACTTGCAACCGAACGAGATGATCGTGCTCAAAGCGTTGAAGCTCAAAGGAAACTTCAAACCGAACTCGACGAACTCAGAACACTCCTCGATGCCAAGTCGAGCGAGGAGACGCGTCGAGAAGAGGCGGCGCAGTCTCGCGAGCAAGAACTCTCCGATTTACGCTCTCAGGTCGCGCATCTCAAGAGCGAGCTCTCCGAATCGCGGAAGACGGCCTTGGACGTCCAAAGCAAGTTGAAACGAGATCTGGATCATGCTGTTGCGGAGCTCGAGTCCCTCAAAGCCAGCCACGCGTCCCTCTTAGCTCGGGAGCAGACTGCGCAATCTCAGCTGAACAACAAGAAGGTCGCTCATTCCGAGCTCGAGAAGGTCAAGCGGGGATTGGAGAGTGAGTTACAGGCTCTGCGGACACGTCAAACCGAGACGCAGGACGCACTCGCTGAGGCTGAGAAAACCAAAGAGGTTCGTGCTTATGGATCCACTGTCCTTCGAAAGTACACTGACTGTTCCGACAGAGCCTCGAGCGACAGCTCACGGCAGCTCAGAACAAATATCTGCACTTCGACGAAATCGTCATTGAGATGGAACGCGACAAGGCGACACATAACCGTCAGCTGGAAGCCAATCGCAAACAGATCGAGACTGACACTGCTAAGCGCACTCAGCTTGAGCAGACGTTGGCAGCCAACAAGGCCGATCTCGCGAAACTAAAGGATTATAATGTCAAGCTCGAGCGTGATCTTAAGAAGGCTCTTTCCGATCTCAAAGAACGGGAATGGGAAATCAAACAACTGGAATCCAGGCAGGACAAGACGATTGTTGAACATGTTCATGTCCTCGAGGAAGCCAAGAGAGTGACAGATCGTCAGCTCAGAGAAGCTCAGCTCGAGTTGTCTCGTAGTGCTGCCCATATACGTTCTTTGGAGAAGAACAAACAGCGTCTCACTGGTGAAGCGGAAGACGTTGCTCGTCAGGTCGAAGGGGAGCAATTAAAAATGCGTACATTGGAGCGTAACTTCAAGGGCGTCGAAGGGAAGTTGACTGCGGCCACTGCAGAATGCGAAAAAGAGCGCAAAGCGAAAGAAGAGACGGAGCTACAAGTACAGCGTCTGCAAAATGAGCTACGTTCCACGCAAACGCGCGCGACGGAACTGGCCGAGCAGGTAGCAATCGTGCAGAAGTCGAAAGACAACCTCGAGACCGAGCTCGACAGGCTTGCCGATCAAACGACAACACCGAATTCCATGGCAAAAATTCAGCGGCAATACGAGGGTCGTATCAAGGCACTAGAGAGTCAACTTGAGGATGCACAACTGGCCAAAACTACCGCTGCCCGTATCCGCGAACGAGTCGAGCGACAGCATGCTGAAATCAGACGACTCGTCATGAGCAGCGCCCCTGTTGATTCTGCGTTCCAAGCTCGTCTCATTCAAGAGCTGCAGCGGTTGGATGACGACCTCGCAAAGGAAATGACGTCCCGTGCTCCCAGTACTCCAAGCAAGCCTCGCGTGAGCAGTAATCTGACCGGCGAGTTCCAGCGCATTCTGAACGGTTCACCTTCGAAACGCGGTCCCGACGTTGCGAGGTCGCGCAGAGACTCTTTGCCAGTTCCTGCATCTGACAAGCAGGTCGCGTCGCTTAAGCAGCAAATTTCGGGCCTCGAGCTTCAAATGGCGGCTTCCGAGCGTGTCCGACATCATCTCGAAGGCTACATTCGCGAAATGAACTCGGATTTAGAGAACAGTGACTGGTCCAAGCAATTCCTTGAGAAGCACAAGACTCGTCTTTCAGAGGAGAACGCTAGGCTTTCAGAACTATTTGCGGAGGAGGCGGAAGCTCGACGCGTCGCGGAGGCTGCTCAAGTCGATGGAATTCAATCCATGTGGAGCAAATTCCAGAGCACAATAGCGGAGGAACGCGACAATTACTCGCGACTTGAAGAGTCTCGTAAAGCTTTGGTATCTCTTATTCACTCGTAAGTGGGACGAAGATTGACTAAGCCTTGTAGCTGGTCCAACAACGCACAACTCAGAGCGAGTTGGATACGCAACGTGTGCAGGTCCGAGAACTGGCGCAGTCAAAGAAACAACTGCAAGCGCAAGCTACGTCCTTGAAAGAGGAGGTACAAGCTGCAAGGTCTGAAGCCTCCAGTGTGTCATTTTCGTATATAGATAGCGTTTATTTTGCTGAATGGCAATTAGATACCAAGCGCCAACTTCAGAAACAAATCCAGGATCAAGAAGTCGCATTATCTGTTGATTCTGCCGCTCATGCGGGTGGGTCTAATAGTCCACCATTTTTCATGTCGATACCTCATGAGCATATCAGAGTTGCTTGCCGCTGTTGAATCTTTCAAAGCCAAGGAGGTTTCATATCAGCAACGTCTTGAAGCAGCTGAGATCGCACGTGCCAAGGCAGCGAGAGGCGATGCCTTCGGTGAGTATTACATCAATGTAAAAAATGCCTACTCATTCTCTTTCAGCTCGCCGTTCGCTGGCCGACCTGGAGAAGGCGCAAGGACTCTCCAAAGTAGAGCATACTGCGTTGCAGAAACAATTACAAGCCGCAGAGAAGAAGATCACCCAGCTCCAGAGGAAGTTCGATGAAGAGTCCCGAGAGGCGTCTGACTTAGACATTCTTCACCAACGCTTAACTGAGGAGCTTGAAGACGAGCGTGAACAACATCAGAAGGATCTTGCAGAGCGCGACTTCGCCGCCGATCAAACGCGCAAGAAATACCAAGGTGCGGACTAGTGTGTCAACTTCCGTCATAACTTACCTCATGGGCTGACTATTGTCTCTGCCTTCAGCCGAACTAGCGCAGTTGAGCGAAGGTGCCCTAGCTTTCGTGTTATTTACAGATATAGGTTTGACCTTTTACGTTAGAACTTCAATCGCAGCGCGACAGCCTGAGTCAATTGCGTGAAGAAAATCGCAAAATCCGTTCAGACCACGACGAACTACAGCTTCGATTCGACGACGAGGTGTACAGTAGTGGAGGGTGGAAGAAAGAGAAGGAGCGCATGGAGACCAAGATCGGCGACGTCACCAAAGCGTATGAGGCTGCCGTTGCGGCGCAGGCTGAACAGCAGTCTCAGATCGTCTCTCTCCACTCGCAGGTCCGGGAACTTCGTAGCGTCCTGGATGATGCCGAGGCCGACCGCGCTTTGCTGCAAAAGGCGCGTCGAGCACTACAGGCCGAGCTCGAGGAAATCAAGCTCGATCAAGTGGACACAAGCAAGTTGACGTCTGACCACGAGTTCCAAATGCTTCACTTGAAAAAGCAAGATCTCGAGCGCGCTCTAGAAGAGCAGGAGGACCGGGTCACTAATGCCTTCGATCGAATGAAAAAGGCGGAAGGTTACGCCAACGAATGTCAGATAGAGCTGGGCAAAATCCGCGTCGAGAACTCCGAGCTTGATCGTCTGAACGTCCGTCACATTCTTGGGGTTGCAAGTTTGCATTGACTAACGCCTTTCCAGGCTCATCTCGAGAAGCAGATAAAGGAACTCAATGTCCGCATCGTTGATTTGGAGACGAAGTCCTACACAAACTCCCCTCGGACCTTTTCCCGACACAGTCGAGCGGACGAGATCACCAGCCAATTGACTGGCAGTTCGCCCCGCGTACGTACCATACGTGACAAGAACTTCCAAGTGGCGGAGGTTGAGCGTCAACGTGCCAAACTTGATGAGGAGAGGAAATCTTACGAGGCGCAGATCACGAGTCTTCGTAAGAATTTGGATGACATAGTAAGTTTCCACGTGTTTTTTCATCTCCGTTCAGTCATATCAACTTTCTCTTAGCAAACCGAGGAGAGCCAGCTTCAGTCTGCAAAGAGGAGAGCAGAGCGTGAAGCCGCTGATTACAGGCAGAAGTCTTTGAAGTAAGCTGTTTTCAAGTATTTTTATCTATTAGTCTTGACTAGTCCTTTAGCCTCGAGCGTGAACTAGAACGGTTGCGCAATCGTCTTGAACGACCTGCTTCTACATTCGGTTCTCCTGTCAGTTCGCCTAGGAAATGAGTCCTGTCGTCAGTTGTTCTGTGCTTTTGAGACGTATCAAGTGCCTCCCGTTTTCAGAGTGATGATTTCATGACTTGCGATGTCATATCTGTATGATACATGTTCTTTTTATTGTGCCCGTACTTGTGTATGTACAGATTCAGCATATGTATCACCAACAGTACACGTAAATATTATGCCATGTGGTCTTGCAGGTGTTCTTATCACCGGTTTCACATTGTTTTAGCGTGTGCATAAAACCTTTTTTTTTATCTTCACACTGTTATGCTCTGTACCTGGTCACTATTGAATACGTCTTCTACCAAGCATGAACATGCCTCAAGCGCACTAACATCATTGGGTGAAAATGAAGGTATCTCGAGTCCTAATTTGTATTTATTTTGAATACCGATTATGTAAATACTTCCTAGACGAGGCTTTGTGCCGTCTTCTGTCAGTGCAACAACTCTCGCAGTTGCAGTCGAAATCCATGCTTGCTCAATTGGAATGCACGATATGACATTAGTTTATAGGCCTAAGCAGGTGTCCAGACGTCCAAGCTTCAGAACGCCACAATGTCCTACGGTGCAAAGGACACTTATCAAGAATATCACTTCTGCTCAAATCCATGAGAGACGCCCCAGGCATCTCAAAACGTGTATTGATGCTTGAGACATTTATGTAAACATTCTAGAGACGAGGGAATATAATTTATAGGACGGTCGTCACAAGCAGACAAGAAAGAAGACAGCCATCCTGGGCGGTAATAGAAACGAACGATCTCGAACACCGCACGACAGTGGACGAAGGTTGCAACAAAAGGAGCGAAGTACACACATATGCCAATGGGTAACGACACAGCATGCTGTGTCGTTGAAAGTTCTACAAGATAAGAAGGAGAGTGAGGAAAGTCTATGTCAGTCCAGTCCGTGTATGCGTTTATAACAAGACATGAAAAAGTCCGCGGTGTTGGGATAAATTAATCATAGAACAAATAAAAATATATGCAAAGATGCGATCAAGCACTTGCAGTACTTGTGGTATCTGACGGGGGTAAAGTGGCGGGGGCAGTCAGACGCGTATGAGTAAGATTAGTACGAGAACACCATAAGCCATGGGTTCAGTACAATCTATGCTTGGATTAGATGCAAACGGAGTAAGATGGGTGCACACACGCACGGGGAACAATATATGGCACCCAGAAACGATGCTGAGCGGGAATATGACGGCCCACGCACTACCGTCAACCCTCCATGCGTAGGGTACGAGATTTGTACTCAAAATAATCATGCCGGTAATGACAATAAGGGCACAAGTGAGCGAAAACCAGAATCTAGACAGTGTTCAGACCAATGCTGATGGATGACAACGACAGTAAACAGACCTCTTCACGATGAGAGGTATTTCCTTGAAGAAATTACTCCGCTCCACTTCCTTAATAGTTGCACCCCAACTAATATCTATGGAAAAAAGATGGGCAAGCAGTGCCTGCGAGATAGGAATACCCAGTCCTCCGAAGAAGACAAAGCTAAGTATAGACACATCAGCTACATCGAGGGATGAAAATTTGCAATACGTACAAGAATGGAACCCACATCAAGTTCTCGAGTAGTCCCCAGAGCAGCTGTTTGTGACCCAAGCGGTACTCCAAAAAGGTATAGCCGACATTTCCCGATCCCAAGAATACCACCGTTGTGGCCAGCCAAATTTCAAAAGATGCCATGTAGAAGTTGTCGACAGGCAACTCAAAGCCAAGGATGATATAGTTGATGACACCGATGGTCATAGCCGCCGCGATACCGTCTGTAAACCAAGGTCAGCAAACCCCGACGCTCGCGCGAATGCAGAATATACGTGCAGTACGAGAACATGTATGCCATCATACTGATCTTGTAGTGGAAAGGCGCGCTGCACCACAGGAAATGATGGATCTGATGGGCGATAGGGCCTTTGCGCCACCACTGGACAAAGGGATTGAACAAGAGCCTGCAGAGCGGTTGTCAGATACGTGCAACAAGAAAAATGGACATAACTTGCTCGTTGCATCCGTAAGCGTACTTCTGCCAGCGGTTAAGCTCATCGGCAACGCTAAGACTGACACCCTCCTTGAAGCCACCGTTGGAGTACGTCGCCCACCTGTAGAACATGTTAATATCCCGAAAGAACAGTACATCAAAAGCACTGACCGAACGATATAACCCTTCAACATAAGACGAAGGGCCATGTCAAAATCTTCCGAGACATTGCTCTCACTGAATTTTGGCCGCTTAGGTCTCCAAAATGACAGCGTACAAGCAACCAACACACCTCCAGATCTTTTCCTGTCCATCCGTGTCAATGAAAGCAGCGTCCTGGATGGCCTTCCAGCGCAAGAATGCGTTGTGACCCATGAAGGGTGCGACCTCGCCATTGGCACATGCTAATACAAATTATGTCAATAATGAAGGTCCTGCTTCCAAAAAAACCAACACAGACCCATGGAAATGCAGCGATTGATACGTCTTGTGAAGTATGCAATACCGTTCTCGAAGTAATGATGGGCAACTTGCATGACATCGCTCTCGTGTTGAATAATTGCGACCGTCGGGCATTCGCGCATTTCGCGAGCCGCGTCTCGCAGGCAGTCCTCGGGCACCACAGTATCCGAATCAACAATGAGAATATATTCACCAATACGAGTCGCCTTGCCGTTCGCAGCCCACGGTCGCCACCGGTTGTTGGATTCCTCAGAGGTTTCATCCATGGCCATTTGCAGCGCTTTCTCTAAAATCACAAGTCAGCGTAGTCGCGACGCCGAGAGGATTCGGGACTTTCAAGCTAACCTTCCAAGTCCACGATTTCCACAGGCGCAGGGCTTCCATTCGGAAGGCTCTCGTCGGTGCTTTCGGGGTCGACAGGAAATGAAGATGGGTTCTTCTCATCAGTCAAACGAATCGTTTGATCATCTCCATCCTTGCCCAAGTACTGAATACCGTAACGCGCCGGCTGTACAAGAGCGCCCTGGATATGCGAGGCAGATTCACCGCGCGAAAAGCCGCTCAGATTGCTATGCCGGCGGCTGCCGCTGTCTGCGAAAGGCCTCACCGGGCTGGACAAGGACTGCGAATATGAGTCAGAAACTGGATCGCCCCCGTAAAAGGCGCATCACCGACCGTCTGGTTACGATCTGACATAAGCGCCGCCAATGACTGTCCTTCACTTTCAACGCCACGTTCAGCCATCAAAGCCTTGAGATGCTTTTCCGCCTTCAGAGATAGCGCCAGTCCTTGAAAGACGTAAATCAAAGATGCAACACAGTGACATGTTTCCCACCGAAATTCATGTTGCTCGCTTTCTTGAAGCGTCCAGCCCGATGGAACCCGTCCTTTGAGTCTTCATGCTTTGGACGAGCAACCCAACCGATGTTGTTATCCGCATAGAAGGCGATACGCTCGTCACGCTCTGCTTGAGGCAAAAGCTAGGCGATTTGTCAGAATTACACAAAATAACAGCCCAGAAGACAACGTACGCGGAGACCATCATCACATACGAAAATGTGACTTGTTCCACCTTGCCGCGCATATGTCTGCATAGCCTTTTTAAGCGATAGGATTGAAGGAGTTCTAGAAGAGATACAGCGATTTTAAAAAATGAATTCAGTCGAAAAAAAAAGTTTAGAACTTACAGCACACTTTCCAGGCTCTCTTTGTACACCGGCATTTGTATTGTTACGTGCGGAAGCCGACCATCACCCTGAAACGATGCAACGGATTAAGATAATAAGAATCCAGGGAAACAAGCACGCTTCAAACCTCTTTGGGCACGCGGGGGCGCACAGCGCTGTAGTACATAGAATTCTCGTGGTAGTGGGCGATAGGCCCAAAGGCCATAGTCACGTTCTGCACGAGCTGCAGGGCGAAGAACAGCGAGACACACCTGCCAGGAACGTGAGGTACTGAGAAACGTTGTTGGAACAAACATTTACCATAGCAATGGCATCGTCGCACAGAGAGCGAAACGAACGTAGTTGTTATCGAGTACCCACTCCATGAGCATTTTTTTAAGACCCTGACCCATGAAGTCTACACGCAGAAATAAAGTGGTCAGAGGAGCATTTCAGTGCGCGAGAGGACGGACATTCTTACATGTGCTAAGACCTGCGGCGATACCGTTATAGATAGGGGAATAAATTTTGGCCTCGCGCTTTTCTGGGCCCTGAGCTTCGAGATCGCTCTCTTTGCTGGGCACATAGACACGCCGACCATACCATGTGCGCTTGAATGTCCCCTTCCCTGACTTGACATTCTCCTCTTGGAGCTCTAGATGCAACTGGGAATGAAAGCCATTCATGACACCTAATACATTAGAGCTTACCCTTCGTCATGTGTTTCTCGCTCCCGCCTTCGGGAAGCATACCCTGTGAAAGGCTTGACGCTTGACGGCCGGACAGACCGGACCCGCGGCGCACACCTGTGTCAGGTTTGAGCATCTGCGAGAAAGCTCAAGAAATCCATCTACCTTCACTACTGTGCCCGCTTACACTTGGAGGTGCACTGGACGGCGCACTCAATAGGCTTGATGTTGTAGTGCCAGCCGGCTTCGTGCGCCATAGTAAACGAATCAACCTAAGCACAGTGCATTGGTAGATGTTGCTATGCAATGCTTTGATAGAGGTTCACTAGCCTTTCTTCAAAATCGGCGCATGTGGGGACAATAGACTCCAAGGAATCTGACCAAATGACGAGAACGCGCTCATCGCGAATGAATGCGGCGCCTTGATCGCGCTCGGCATTAGGTAAGTACAACATAGTGTCGATCACCTGAAGAATACAGTTAGGCGCAAATGCAATAGTGCCCGATGTCACACAAACATTGCGCGTGCCGCGCAAAATTTTCACAGCACGCGGTGGGTGCCGAACACAAAGCAAAGTATTGAGCAACACACCTGTATCATGGTGTCGCTGTCGATACGAATACTGGATTCATCGGGAGAGAGCTCGGCCAAGGCTGCATGAGCCGCAGCCGACCGTACTTTAACAGCGACAGCCGGGTTAAGAGCTGTGACGCGCTGTCAGTAGCTGGCCCTCACAGACATGGCTGGCACACACGCACCTGTCACCGCCGCCTCGAATGGCTCGAGAGTGCGGTTCTCGTAGGGGAAGATACGAAACTCAACGGGCGCAGTGCTGATACGCAGTGCAACACCAGATGACAGGTTCTAAGCACCGGGGGTTGTAGCGACGACGTCATGACTATGAGCGCAGCAGACAAGATATCGTGCGTACCTCCTCGTGTGGGCGAAACCATGCGTCGCCTTGCGTCTGCTTGAAGAGCCAGTGAAGGAGGGCGTCGTAGCGGTCGTAATCCATGGCGGAGGGACGTCCGCACGATACTGGTGCTAGCGATAAAGAAAGGCAGCGCGAATCAGCGTGCGCAAGTAAATAGGACGTTCAGTGTGTGTGATGATAAGAGATGGACAGCCGGATAGAGTGCGGAGCAATGATCGGAGAAAAACGTCGAACAGAGTGGGAAGGGGGCGAAGGAAAAGAACGACGACCAGAAGGTCCAGGATGAAGGAACGACACCCTCGCTAGCAGAATGGAGAAACTTAGGGACATGGAAAACTCGAGGCGCAGGCTCCTTCACATATGGCATCATCGGCGATTAGATTTGGAGCACGGCACGCCCGCAGTGAACGAGGCCATCATCGCGTGTAGACCGCTATTCAATCATCGTGTGCATCAGTGTATGCCGAATCGGCGTGAAATGAAAAATACATATCGGGTTGAGCTGCGGTCCGCGCGCGACCTGTCTGGATGTGCATTGTGGGCCGATTTCGAGGAGAAGCGAGTAGCAACTCGAGCTAATGGAAGACAAGTTGCGAATACATCTTCACAATGCTATGTAGACACGAGAAATATGTAGGCGACTTACCTCCAGCGACTTACTTACCTCTATGGTACACACTGCACGTAGCACAGAACATGGCAACCGGCCTACCTCGGCCCACCTGTCTGGTGCGCGATCGAGTCAATTTCATTACATATGCATTCCAGATATAGAACCTAGCGGTAGTTACAAATTATAAGTGTAAAAAAAGTTCTGTGTATTAGTTTCTTCTTCAGAAAAACGTTTTACGGATGCTGGGGGGTGTACTGAAAAAGCGTTGAGCAACCGCTCATCAAAAATCACACCGAAACAATACCTGAACAGTCAATCCCTCCGGTAGAGGCGAGGCTTCGCACTCGGAATTGATGAACAGCCTTTCCTCTGCGTCCGTGCCAGGAACCGTCTGCTTGAATCTGTTGTGAGATGGGACACAGCCACGTCGTCAGCGTTTCGGAATCGTTCGCATGAAATCCATGTATACGAACTGTGTGAATTGGCCAGAAGCCCCCTTCGCACGTCGCATATCGCCGGTGCCGAGGATGGCGCCCACGACACGCGGCGCAATCCTGTCAAACATGTCCGGGGATAGCAACCTGATGGCCAGTGCTCAGCCTAACAACGACCTGAGGTGTCCGACAGTCTTCTGTAATGCTCACCCTGTCTTGACGCCGCCAAACAAAACGCCGCGTCCTCCGTTGCTATGATCGTTTTGGGGCGAACTTGCCTGTATGGTGGTAGCGAAGGTCAGAAAGAACGTCCATGTTAATGCATCCACAGATTATTCCGCACCGGTAAGTCACCTGTGTCTACAAGGGAAACATAGACAGTTGTTCCTGCCGAGAGCAGAACATTGCCAACAATGCAGTCTCGTGTCACTGAACGGAATACTCCGTCGATCTATTTGGTGTCAGTGTTGAAACAATGGTCCAAACGATTGCAGAATACTGACCGCAGGAGAAACACCTGGATATCGTTGATATTAGTGCTTTCTACCAACGTAAGCAGATAAAAAAGCTCACGTAACGCGTCGTAAATATACGACAGAATACCGGTGTCGCCCTTCACACCGAGGCGAGAGAGCCTAGCTATCTCACTTCGGTCCGCCGCTCGTTCCTCATTCAAGAAGTGGTCTACAACCTCGGCAATGGCCCTAGAAAATTGAGCTGCGGACGGAACCACTTCAGCAAACAACGATCCAGGCATGGCGTCCGACCCCACGAATTGCGCGGAGAGCTCTTCGAGGAATCTGTTGCTGGAGGAGTCTGTCATCACCATCAGGTTGTAAAGAACGTTCGTAAGCTGTGTCCACAATTCATCAGTAGACAATTCCTGTGCTAGCAAAAAGTGGTAGCCATACTTTGCGAATCGAGCCCGTATTCGTCGTCGAACCCAGAAAACGCTTCATGGCTTCTGTCATCTGATCGTACGCCTTCTTGGCATCCAGCCGCAAATGCCAGTCCCGGTTCAGGTCGTTGTTCATATACACATAGCTAAGTGAATGTCACTTTCGCCGTAGAAAGTAATTTACGAACAAACACATACCAACACACCGCCGCAAGCATGTCGTAGATTTCCGATTCATAAAAGATTCCGGACCGATCGTGTTTCGACTTCAGAGGAATCCTCATCTGCAAGATGTCTCAGCGTGAAGAATATGACTTTCTTGTGGAATAACATCTCACAATGTGCTCAGAAAGCCAGTACACAGGCAATAAGTTGACTACGTCCCTAACGATGTCCAGAGTCTTGAGACCATTGTAGCAGTCCACGCTGCGCTCGCGAATAAGACGGCGCGTGAGGTTACCGAAATAATCGACCCATGTGTCGATTTTCGCAACCAGGAGCTTTGAGACCTGCAACACTGTTAACCTCACCAATATTTCGACAATGGATAAAAGGAGAGAGAAAGGAAAGTGACACTAACCGTCCGTGTATCGATCAACGTACCAACAATCTCCTTCAGGCGCTCGTCGTACGATGATACAAACGTCCTCGAGTCGGAGAGGACGAGGCGGGCGGCTTCCCGCGTGCGGAATGTTGTGACGTGCCGAGGCGCGTGGCGCTCCCAGTCGTAGTTGTCAGGATTCTTGACCTTCTTTTCCTGCTTCAAGAACGCAGGTTGCAGGAAGGGGAAGTGCGCATAGACAGATTTGGCATTGTAGTGGTTTGGCAACGTACGGAAAAGCAGCCTCGTCAGTATACCTCCGTACGAGCCATCGTTGACATCTGGCTGACAGCCCTTGAGGCCCCAGGCCGTCGTGTTCGGCGCTGCATGAGAATCATACAAGCAGAGACGGTGAAGGGAGAAAGGTTATGTCAGAGGTGGCGCACAGCTTGGCCTACGGAGCTGCTCACTAATAAAATCTGTTGTGAGGAACCTGTCTCCCCGTGTCAGGCAGACAGCATCAGACAGGATAGCACGGGAAATGGTGTATCCTGGGCAGAGCCCAGCTCCTCCGCCAGGCTTCTTAGCTTCTTCTGCCTGTAGGCCGACCTAAAAAAAAATCGGACGTCAGGATCGGGGCGCATATGGCCATGACGAAGACCAACATATAGCTCCAAATTGTCAATGGTCTTGTACAGCCGCGCTGCGGTTTTCTGGGTGATTTCTTAGGTTGAACATCGCGACGCAAGCATTGAATGGCACGTACGTGAACAGTTTCGTCCGGGTTCCATTCCTCGAAGGTAGCGTAAGCTACCGTTCAGAAGATCTGCTTTCAGTGGTCAAGAAAAGACTAGTGAATAGGCTCACGTTTCAGACCAATAAATTTGCGAAATTCGTTAAGCTTTGTCATGTCATATCAGCTGTCAAACAAGAGGGATACAAAGGCTGGACCGTACAGAGCAGGTTCCCCATCCTCTTGCTTGCTCGATTGCCATGACTTCGATGACTTTCAACACTTCAGGAACACCATGCGCGCGGAAGGAGCCAGCTCGCCAATCCGTTGCATCCTGGATAATCTTCGACAAATCATCGTCGCTGAAGCGTCCATCAGGACCACGTGTCAGCCTGCGAATCTTTTTAGCACTGTCGACTTCCTGGGAGAACAGCCCCTACCCGCCGAACGTGCGTTGGTTAGGCGGCACCTTGGGAAGAACACTGAGAGCCGCTATTAGAAATTGTTCGGGCGTTATCTGACTTCCTATTGAGCATTATGTCAAGAGCACGAAGGGAGGCAAAGCGGACCTGATCAAATGGAATACTATCCCCCAAAGCGCTACGGAAAAGATTCTCCGTCCATTGCGTGTCATGAGAGGACAATGTAGCATGCCATCGGTACATAACTGTATCTCACGATCTGTATAAGACCCTCCATCTAGAATGACGATGAGCTCACGGTTAAACTCCACGCTGACAACGTTGCCCTCCCCACGGGGAGCTAGTGCGTGGTCATCTTGTCGCATAGCCTAGAGAGTGCGATTTGTTTGTCGTTCGCCTACAAATCAATTTTTCGTACGGCTCACCATCAGTGGATCCAAACGCCAGTCAGAGCCATCTCGTACGAGGCCAAGGATGGCGGCGACATAATCTGTCAGGCCCAATTCATCAACTCTGTGAAATTCTCGTTGAACAACATACCTCGCAAAATGATTTGCATGAAAAATCCACAGTTGATAAGGCGAGTACGTTGGAAAATCTCATCATCTTGATCTAGGCGCTTCTTGTCATCTGTTGGCACAGGGACCTTGTACGTTCCGCGTTCATTGATATTGAGTAGCTTATCCGCGATATACTTGAAAGCAACGTCAGTTACAAATGGCTTGGGTGGGTAAAAGATGACATACGTTATGGTTACGACACAAGAGAATTAAGAGCGCACCGACGGCTGGGGGCATAATCATTAAACGGCCATCAGCAAAGGTGTCCTCATGGAGACGTCCTCTGCCGTCCTTGAGCCTGACCGAATCCACTTCCGCTTCGGAACTGCCATACAGGATGCTCAAATCAAGATAGCTTGACGTGTTGTTGATGACAGGATCAGCGTGGCTAGTGTTGAATATGCTGTGGATGACGAGATCCGCGAACGCAAAAAACAAACTAGAAATGCCACCAGGATGCGGCTCGAACTCCTTACGGCGGAGAAGCGCATCAAAGACAACACTTGCCTCCGGAAGGTTCTGCAATGGCGTAACGTTCTGGGACGGAACAGAGCGAGCATCTTTGTGGATATTGAGTGATTAAAAATACTCGAGACATGTCGGGTGCCTTACAGGGCATGCCTGCCTGACCCATAGAAGGAAATAGCGTATTGTAATTGGATCCATTGGCTGAGCGATACGCGTAGTTGACTCGAGGTATATCAGTCTTCACCTCAGAGGTGCTTAGCTTGAGGTTCCCAAGATAACCACTCGGAGGGTGAGGGAGATCCTTGTACACTGTGGCGTATATTGCACGTCAATTATTTCAACCGTCATCAATGACCATTGAATTGATCAATTGAGAAGAGAGATTGGAGGTGGAAGGCTTACACAGATCAATTACAAACCGCTGCAACTTCGCAGCTAGCTCTTGCTGCAGAGGTGCTTCCATGGACGATAGCTGCGACATGAGCACAAGCAGGTGTTCCAACTGACCACAGGTAAGAATCGAGTACGTGGGAAAAAAGTATGAAAATGTGGTACTCACGAGTAACTTGCGGTCATCTAGACCGACATTATGCTGGTGACGGACGGCGTCGAGATACGCGGGCTATATCGACAATGGCAAGTGAACAAACCACTCCGCCAAGGAAGGATGATGCGCTCACCAAATCGGGGATTGTGATGAGGGGATTGTCAATCATCGCCTTAAGCGAGGAGACGAGATCCTCATGGTCGGTGAACGGCGTAGGCACCTTGCCGTCAGTGTCGACGGGCGCGCGGATCGCATCTCGAAGGTCTTGAAGCCTGGCAAGCGTCTGGAAAAGGGACATGGTGTTCTGGTAAAGGTAGCGGGACAGGGACAATGCCATTATATAATGCTCGATAGACTGAACTGACAGGCCGAACAAGACGACCGAAGAAGACACTGAGAACCAAGGAACAAGGACACTGAGAACAGAAGAAGCGGCTCGCACGTTTCGGCTCACGATAGCAGCAGCAGATCTTCCTCTTTATAAGCGCCATGGAACCCGTCTCGACTCAGCGTTCCTTGCCGCCCACGATTCCAATGGATCATGACGACTTAACTTTGCAGGGAATTAGCGTGTGAACGGGAACACGGTGGTAGCCTATCCCCGAGCCCGTTGCCTAAGGGCGAGCGCTGAGGACGGAAGTCCGGTACGTCGATGTCGGATACGATAAGGGGCTGTGGGGGTCGCACACATGAGCAATTCGATGACAGATATCATGAGCCACCCATCATCCATCGACATCGTGCCCTCACCGGAATATTCCTATTACATGTTGGCGAAGGTTGGCGACCTCTGCAAACGCGACGTTAACTCGACACTTAAAAATAAACACGTAGTGACTGGCAAAGTCAGGTCCGCCATATCTGGAGGTTGCTTCTAGTATATTTTATGAGCATCATTCGTGTCCGTTTGTTTCCGTTGGTATGCATCACTAAGAATGGGAGATGGTATTAGAAAGAAAACAGCCAGTACTTGATTTGACGCGGGCCGCCGAGTGAGTGCAGACAAGCACTATGTGATACCCGCCACAGCAAGCATGATGAGACTCTACATCAGCACACAGCAGCTATTTTGCTGTACGAAACGAAACCGTTAAGCGCAGGAACCGACGATCAATTACGCACAGACCTTCTTCGCTGTCTTATAGAATGCCTTACTCTGCATAGAAAGCGCATTCGAACGGTCAACCAGATTGTCCAACTTCTCTCCTCGCTGGAGAACAGATTCGATGGTCTTATGCTGCAAGAGAAACTCAGCAATGTAAACAACGAATTTAAGATGAAACGACACTAACCAAAACAATCTTCGTCTCATCCAGTTCCTGTTGAACGCGCATAATCGTGTCGGCCTGCCTAGGGTCTTGATACTTCTGTAAGTAGTTATTGATGTCGGGGAAGGAGATGGCAGCTGGGTTGTCGAACGCCGATTGAGGGACTTTCGCCGTGAAATCGTCCAACACCTTTGTCAAAAGGGAGAACACAGCACGAACAGGATACTCGTGATCTGTTATAATGACGCCTGCATTCACGGTGTGAGCGCGGGTGCAGAATACACGTATCGTGAGGAAAGTTTGCCTGTCAATTGTTCTGCTCCCCCTCGATTATGCACGTGCGCAGTATAGTTATTCTCCTGTATGCTTGACCGTTGACCTTGGGGGGTTCGTTCCGCCACAGTCTTGGAGAAGAACGTCATGAATTCGCCAACAGAGCCCTTCTGGTAGAATGAGAACGACGACAGATCGCTCGCACTGGAAAGTGCGACAGCCTGGCCAGACCGCGGCGTAAGCAAAATAGATATCGAGTATATCTTCATCGCCAAAAGTCGACGGGGGACATGCAAGACCCAAATTGAAGTACGTCCGTTCACCGCGCCTCTCGCTGCCAGCGTCACACAGCAGGTAAGTCCATGATCCAATGACTCATGCAGATACGATCACGTGCTTACAACTGGCGTTTTTCCCGAATCCCTATCGACGTAAGTAGGTTGGAGGCGCTATGGGCGAAAAGGTTTAATTTCACGTTCTTACGACACCACGGAAATCTACTTCATCGATGTATTTTGAACAACTCAATCTAATCGTACTGATTATGTACTTCGATAAGAAGACGACTTGTGGGATAAAGAACAGTTGCAAAAGAAAGATCACAAGCTCTACGAGTGCTGAACGTAAGGTGAGAACCGTTTGATTAGCTGGTCTCCTTCAGCGGAATCTGTAAAAAGTAGACGAAGCGAGTCATGGTCCAGAAATCTATGGTCATCCCAATGGAAACCAGGAACAACAACCTCTGTTATCAAACAGCCGAGGCGAGCCTTATCCACCTCGTTTTTTGCTGCTTGAATGTCGTCATCAAGAAGCTTGGACATTTTCCAAATACCAGTCCCAACAATAAGTTGGCGTAGCTCTCCAGCAGCCGCATTTACTCCCATAATCTTGGTCTCAACCACAGCGGGATTCCCGGGCTTGATGAGGGTGTACTCTGCCCGTCCTTCGTGAAGTACGTGGTACGTCTTTTACGTATGATGTGCATGGTGATGAAAAGGATGCTTCGAAGGCTTACCACCGACTTGTTCATATGAATGACTCCATTTGGACTATCGTGCGTAAGAAGATAGAAGATGGATGTAGCCAGGGAGCGAGAAGCGTTTTCTTTCAAATTGGCATCCTCATTGAGTCCCATAGTTATGAGATAAAATACTACACCCACCAGGAAAAGGAGACCTGACGTGACAGGACGACTGTTCATCAATTTGGACAAAATATCCTTTTTTGTACAGCATCAGAAAATTTGTTGGATGCAGCACGCGTAGACCTACCACCCTCAGGATGCTGCTCCAAATGAAGACTCTTGATAAGGTCGCGAGCATTGCTTTGAAGAAAGGAGGCCATGATTCGCGAGCGGATGAGGTTATGTATAAGGTGGGTTCTAACGATAGAAAACGGCAGGAAACACAGCGAGCACATATAATTTGGCATTCGTCCAGTAGGCCATCGTCCAGGACGTCCATGGCTTACCAAGGAATTCATTCAGGGGCTATTGTGATGAGATGCACGACTGCTCATACCTTTTCAGGTAAGCTGTACAGGTAAGCGGGTTTAACGGTCAGCGCTCAAGTCGGACAAAAGTGCTCTAATCAGGCGCCACAAGCTAGTTTTTTTGTCGGACAAAGGGCCGATTTTGCAGGAAAAGCTTCTTGCTTTTTGTCGGACAAGCGACCCATATGGATATGATGCTAGTTACATGTGTGGGACAAGGGGTAGTGCCAGTGTAGTGTAATGGTTGCTACTTATGTGAACTAGCAGGTGATTCATAATGTCTTCAAGTTGCGTTCGATTCGGGCAGACGGCCGATTGGAGCGCGAGAAACGATAGTGCGAAGTCAGAGAAGCGAGAAAAAGCAAAAAAAAGCAAAAGACCCGTATTTTCCGGGGTCCTTGTGCATCGTTCGCAATAATCACCACCGTGGTCTCTGGTGATTATTGCGAACGATGCACAAGGACCACGGTGATCAAGAGTGCTTAAACGCCGATCATTTATCCCAGGAGAGGTGGCGAAAGTTGCTGTTACTGTTCAACGTTCAACCTGCACTTCAGCTTCAGTAAGTAGCTTCAGTCAGACAACTCACAAGCAGTAACTTTCTCAGTTAGCGTTGTCTAAACCCGATTACAATGATATTTACTTTTGTTTCCATGTTATGACTCCCCTTCTGACTCTGTTTTTTTGGACAAGTTTCCTGTGGCTCGGAATCCATGCTACTCATCATCTGATTCCTCATAAAAAGGGTTCCAATTCTTCTCTCCTTCCCACGCACCTTTCAAGACGCCAGAGAAGCGCAGGGGAAACTCACGTCTCCTTGAAACCACTGTATCTTCGCATAGATACCACAATATGGAACAAGCAACTTGATGATCTGTCTCTTCGCGTCACACGCTCTCGGGGGAGGGTGTTGCTGGCAACGTTTTACGATGCTGGAACCTTTCTCTGCTTTTTTGGCATGGCATCTGCTATATTTCTGCTCTTCTTATGCGAATTCAAGCTATTGTTGCCATATCTTGGTGGCGTGGCTTCACTAGGCACAACAAATTCTCTCAGCAAGCGCGTGTTCACCGCTCAGACCGAGCCCTCTAGCTCTTCATTTGATATCAAGCCTATTGTAAGTGATATTCCACGGGATTAGTGCTGAACCACTTCATTGTACATACTATAGATTCCCGGCTTCACCGTTCCCACGAGCCATATAGTTTACATCCTCCTTGCTGTATTTGCCTCTCAAATTGTTCACGAAATGGGTCATGCCTTCGCTGCGACGATGTATGTTACACCTGTCTCATGAGTGCTTTTTTATTCAAGCCCAACTAGAGAACAAGTTCCAGTAACAAGCGCGGGTTTCTCGCTTCTCGTTGTAATTCCATCAGCTTTCGTTTCAATGACGACCACGGCTTTCGACACCGTAAGCTCTAGGGCTCGTCTGAGGATCATTGCCGCGGGACCTTGGCATAATGCGCTTCTTTTCGCAACGATATTGGTGGCGAAACAGATGGCGGGATGGGTCGTTTCATATGAAGACGTTGGAGGTTTGGGCCTTTTCGTGGCAGAAGTAGACGCTGTAAGCTTTCGAATTTGCTGTTCTGTCATGCAAGAAGTCTGAACGACATCGAGGAATCTGCATTGCATCAACGCCTCCCCATAGGATCAATTATCACTGCTCTGGATGACACCCCGATGGCTAGGTCTTCTGTAAGATCGTGGAATGATTTTTTCACGGCACCGGAACAGGATCTCGCAGATACCTGGGGTTGGTGCATAAACCCGGACTTCTATAATGGTATTGAAAGAGATCTTTTTTCCTATTATTTCCCGCTTACTTTTGTGCAGCAGGTAGCAGGGATTGTTGTGATTCACACACTACGACGTCGCCATTGTCCTGCTTTACTTCTGTCTCTGAGCAGCGCTGTGTCGATCCCGTGCCAATTATGACCAGTCCTGCATCGTCTGACCGTTGTCAGGGATCGACTTTGGGCTGTTCAGATGGCCAGATGTGCGTCTGGCCAAGTGCCATAGCCAAGTTATTGAGAATCACATACGTTACTCAAAACGGTAGTGACGAGCGCGTTCTCCTGTGGCAAGGAGAAAAGTCCGAGGTACAGCATTCTGGTACGTTCCGACGAACATTGCGTCTTGTATATTGATGCTGACTGACACTCTTCAGTCGTAGTCGACAGATACCGTCCCCGCCATCCTATTTACTTAAAATTTTGGCCAGAGGCGGCTGTCATATTTGTCCAGTGAGTCTGATTTTTTGGCCATTATTCCTCGCGTTACATATTTGCCACAATCAGATATCTCGAAATGGCTACCATTTCGTTGTACCTCTTTAATCTGCTTCCCTTACCCAGGCTCGATGGAGAGCAACTTCTGAAGGCATTCCTGGACTTGATTTCCAATGCTCCTTCTCCTTTGGAGGTGTATGACGTTGAAGCTTTGCAGTCTACGGATAGCCGACCACGGCAGTTGCGGTGGAGAATGCGCATATGGAGCGGCGTAAGATATTGCGTGAGCGTGAATGTAGGGTTTTCTTTAGTACTTGCGACAATAAAGGTGTACAAAGGGTAAAATCCAAATCATTAAATCATTGAAGCTGTTGACCAAAAAAGGCAAATAGCACGTAGATACTGATAAGAAATGACATAAATAGGTTAGAAGACCTATCGGCTAGCGACAGGCGTTAGTTGTGGGAGAAGGTCGAAAATGTGTACGGGGGGTTGCTCTTCTGCTGTCCTACCTGAACGGGCTGTCCCATCAACTCCGGTATGTGAACTCGCGTTTGGTTCTGGTTCTGGTTCTTCTCTTCCTCTGTCAGGCGGGTCAGATAGCAAAAGCCAAGGACAATCGCCTCTGTGGAATTCGGTCAATCACGAGTTTATACACAGCTATCGATGGTCTCTTACCTATCTGTAGGATCAAGGTAGAAAGGAAGATCGCAATGGCCACACCCTTCATGTAGCCCTGGCCTCCTCTGCAGAGCTGCTGCATGGTGGAATACTTGAGGGGTTTATTCAAGCACAGCGGGATGTACCAAGCCTGCGACGGGTTGGACAAGACGCTCAGTGTCAAAGACCCAGACGCGATCACGAAAATAAGTAGAAGAGCGCTCAGATAGGTGTACGCCATGACAAGAATACGCTGGCGCGTAGCACAAGCCGCCAACCTGTCGAAATAATAAGTCTTACTACGGACACGTGTAAAGGACTTTTACTCACCCCAGCAGCGCGAAGAGGGCAAAGAACGTGTAGATCACCGAGTGCATGTACACGGCTGTGGCCTCTTTGCTCGGAACGATATAAATACCATCTAAACGATCCTTTGATCAGTCCTGTTGTATACGATGTGATGTTACATGGAGGAGCATACCAAGGTTTGGAATCCACTGATAGCCTAGACCAGCTATGCACGAACCGCCCACCAAGCAGACAAAATTGAAGACCTGGAAAATAACCATCGAGGAAAGGGCAACGTCCTAGGAACCAATGGTAGATACCAGAAGGCAAGCCCTCAAAGTCACCGTGGCGGAAGGAGAATATTGAGACATAGCCGAGCCCTGCAGCTGAAAAGTTGAAGTGGAAAAAACACTTGAAGACGCTCCACTAGGGATGCGACTTGACCTGGAGGAAGAAAGAGCAAGTAGGGATAGAGAAGCGCGACGACCAGCCTGGTACACGTATTTAAACCATTCGCATTAATTACCTTTTGCATTGCGTTGTCGGTGACGGGAGTGATGAACGAAAGCCTGAGACGTGCAGCATCTCAAAGAATCGCTGTTCATACGCATATATGGCTATGCCTCGACAACCGCTCGAAAACTCGACATCAGCATCTGACCGCAATGCGCTCGTGATAACATGTTTCAAAAACCTCACCATCCCGGTTCTCCCATGGTATGAGCCAAAGTATCACATAACAAGGCTATGCTAATGATTGATGGCGCTGCGACACCGACGGTTTTGGTTATTCAAACGACCGACCGGATACCCAACACCTTCTGTTTGGTATCGTCGTTACACCTTCGGAATCGGAAAGTTGCTTGGCATGGAACGTGTCCAGTCAATCACAGATTCGAAATATTGATTAAGCATGTTATAACCTCCTGTAATTTGGCGGAACTGGGAAGAAATTGAGCGCACTGACCGTGGAACAAAAACTTAGATCATTCAAGATACGAGAAACTTAATCACATTACTTGCGCATGTCGTAAGTATTGCGAGTCGAAAAATAGACACGGTCATAGAAAAAATACACGATGTCGCACAAAGCAGCTAATACACGGTGCCAGCATTAGCGGCAATACGAGGCCATAAATCGGCCTGTTATGATATTCAGCATAAGACCCGATACAGTGATAAGGACACCTACACATTCTTTCGCCACTGGTCCAGTGATAGCAGAACCCTTCATCTCGCCTTTTGGGTTGACAATGACACCAGCATTGTCCTAAAGTAAAACTAGTCAATATGTTGTTGCTGTTTCCACTTTCTGACATACCTCAAAGGACAGGAAGAGGCCATCCCGTCTCCGCCAAGCCTTCCGTTGCCGGACCACAACAGCAGGCATCGCTACATGGATCGGTTAGCCATACCTACCAGGATAAAAGAATATAACGTACTCTTCTTACGAAGTTCCGGCTTCCCCTTCTTTACACTGGCCACGACCATATCGCCAACACCAGCATCAGGCAAACGGTTGAGATGCGCTCCAAAGCCGTACGGCTCAATGACAAACAGGCTTTTGGCACCACTGTTGTCCGCACAGTTCAGGACCGCACCGACAGGCAGACCAAGGGTCATGCGAAATTTGTTTCCGGAGGCACCGACTGATAGCATTAATTTTGGGGACGAAGCATATAATAACGAACGAGCCGGGCGGCCATGACAATGTCAGGATTGACAGCAGTAGCGTGATGAAAAGAGCGCCGAACGATAGCAGATACCAGAACAGTGAGTAATGGAGACAATGTCGACACATCTGCAATACGTACCTCGTTGCTGCTTGGACATTTTGAGGTTATGCTGGACGACGCCAACACTTCGTGCTGCTAATGCATCTGATTTGGAAATGATCGGGATCGGTGTTTTCGGCAAGATCCGATAAACTGTACATGCAACATCACACGGCACCGGCCGGCACGGTTGAAGTTGGTATGTAAGGCACGCGGTCGTGACTCTGATGTCGATCGACGTGTCACGATGACTCAAGCTCACTGTCACTGTGGTCGTCACGCGTCAAAGGCTAGAGTTTCTTCCACGTTCACGTTCAACTACCAACGTTTAACGTTTAACAACAATCCTCTACTTGCAGACTCTGCTGAGCGCATTTGCATTTCCTCGCAATTCTCTCGCTATTATCAGGTTCTGCGTGCATTCTGAGATCTCAGTTCAAGAACTACAGCCCATTGATGGCCTCGACATCTGCAGCTACGACTGATGCTGAGATGTCTGCCGGCAACAGTAGCAAAGCTACTCTGGAGATGATAAAGGATATTGAAGATGGACATTCTATTGAACTCGTGGAGGAGGATGAAGACATGTCTGGCTTACCGGACCTTGCTGATGATCCTGATCCATCAGAGAACCATCTTTCATATCCTGCTGTGGACACAAGTCCGCTGGTTTCAGACTCAAATGTCAATTCCCTCGTTCCTGCGTCCCGTCCTCTTCTCGTAAATAAGTTGTATGTCGGAAACTTAAGTCCGACTGTAGACGAGTGAGTGCACATTGTTGTGGCATGCCAGTCCACAACTGAACGTGAGCTGCGATCAGGTATACCCTATTGCGAGTGTTTTCCAGATTCGGAAAAATTACAAACTTGGACTACCTGTTCCACAAGAGCGGTCCGTTACGAGGGAAACCGCGGGGCTACGCTTTCGTGGAGTATGGCGATGCCGGCGTGAGTAGTATTCAATTCAATTCAACTTTAGATGGCTGATCCCGGGACTCTGCATTCTACTACATGTATCCCGCACGGTACATATGTATCATTGTACACAGGGATAATGCCCGGGTCGGCGGCTGGCTTTCTTTTGTACTCGCTTGGCAGGACCTTAGCCTGACCAACTTATTCAGGATGCTACGAAAGCCCTAAATGCGACTCACCACAAGCTTTTGCGTGGTCGTAAGATCGTCGTCACGCACGCTCAGCAAGCACCGATGGATGCTTTTGGATCTACCCCTCAGCATAAGTCGCGGAGAATAATGGCTGACAGCGGGCGGCCAACGACGCTCAGCATTTTGAAGAGCGCATCAGGTGGCCGGAAAAACGAGTGCGTGCCATCTGGAAGTTTTCTTACAAATATTGACGCTAGCCGATTTTCAACAGGACGAAGGACAAGATCGCCATGATGGAAGCCAAGTTGCATCAAATGGAACAGACGAAGACGCTGGTAGCAGCTCATCCGTCGTTACCTGCAAAGCCTGCTCCGCCTCTTCCTGCGCATGTGGTGCGAAGTCTTGAAATGCTCAAAGACCGCCAATCGTCTGTGCCACGCAACACGAACTCCGGGACTAGCTTTTTGGATTCTAGACCCAAATCACATCGGCCGACTTCGCAGCTTCCCTCCTTGCCAATACAACTTCCAAAGCCGGCGCTCCCAGTTGCTCATCATCATTATCCGTCTGTCACAACAAAAATAGTGCAGAAGAAGCCCGGTCTTGCTGGTGTAAAGATTGTGAAGCCAAAGATGAGTGGGCCTGCGAAGGAAGGAAATAGCACCTAGCCGTCACGGCATACAGCACACATACAGTAAATTGTCTTCTGTTGTCTGCAGGGTCGACGAGTTTGTGGATGTAATGAAACTATGTAAATACTGACGCTGAGAGGACATATTCAAAGAACAAAAAAGAAACTGTTTGATCGCCGCAGCGGTGGTGATGTCCGCTTAGTGCATAGCTTTAACGGTCGCTGGCTATCGTATCAGAATTCGCTTTCCACCATCTCAAGCTCACCTTTCAGATAACGAGTCTTGGCCGCCTTCGTCGCATCTTCTACATCTGGCAACGGCATTCTCTGTAAAATACAATCGAGCTGGTACGGCGTGCCGGACGCGTTGAGTTTATATTCTCGTCTACGCGTCAGAATCTCGTGCCTTCCCAGGACAATCGAGAACGTATATCCACCCAGTTTTCCAAAATCGCTATCATTCTATGAATACGAAGCCATGGCTAGCTTAATTGCAATCCTCGATCTCAAGGGAAAGCCCCTCATCCAACGCTCGTACCGCGACGATGTATCACCGTCCTACCTTGAACGGTTTCTGCCCCTCGTATTGGATCTGGAGGAAGAAGAGCAGCAGGTTACGCCGTGCTTCTCCAGCCAAGGCGTGAACTACATGCATATTCGGCATTCAAACCTGTATTGTGCGTCCAGATTTCGTCTAACCCCATCGACAACGTGCCACCTGACTGACTTGATCGCTGCGGGATAGTGTTGGCTTTGTCGAGGAGAAATACGAATGCAGCGGAAATAATTATATTCCTCCATCGACTCGTGCAGGTCCTCATCGAGTATTTCAAGGAGCTGGAGGAGGAGAGTATACGCGACAATTTCGTGATCATTTATGAACTCATGGACGAAATGATGGACTTCGGATACCCTCAGACAACCGAAAGCAAGATATTGCAGGAGTATGTTTCCCTTTTCGCGTTGCTGCGATATGGCGTTGACAGGATGTAGGTATATTACTCAGGAGTCCCACCGTCTCGAGGTGCAAGCGCGTCCCCCGATGGCCGTCACGAATGCAGTCAGCTGGCGGACGGAAGGCATCAGATACAGGAAGAACGAAGTGTTCTTGGACGTTATTGAGAGCGTCAATCTGTTGGTAAGTTAGTTGCAACTTTTTTTTTCTTATCTCTCTGACGCTTGTAGGTGAACGCGTCCGGCAACGTCGTCCGGTCTGAGATCCTTGGTGCCGTGAAGATGAAATGTTATCTGAGCGGCATGCCCGAACTTCGACTTGGTCTCAACGACAAAGTCATGTTTGAGAACACAGGCAGAAGTACGTGCTGCGTTGTAAGGTAGGCTCGGAACTCACCGTATGCCATGAAGCTGCGCGCGGGAAGTCAATTGAGATGGAGGATGTCAAATTCCACCAATGCGTTCGGCTGTCGCGGTTCGAGAACGACCGTACCATTAGCTTTATTCCCCCAGATGGCGAGTTTGAGTTGATGAGCTACCGGTTGAGTACTCCCGGTTAGTGAGCACGCATACGGTACATGCGTTCTATTGGTTGACGTTCTTTGCAGTGAAACCGCTCATCTGGGTGGAGGCAGCGATTGAATCCCACAAAGGAAGCCGCGTTGAGTATGTCGTCAAATGTAAAGCTCAGTTTAAGCGGCGGTACGTTTGTGTCGGTTCTCTTTGTTGAATCTCGCTCAGTCCATCTACAGGAGCACTGCGAACAACGTGGAAATTTATGTGGGAGTTCCAGACGATGCGGATAGTCCGAAATTCCGAGTATTAGCTTTTTTTCGTCTGGAAACTACGTGTTTGTGCTGATCCTATTCCAGGCTTCTACAGGCTCCGTAACCTACGCGCCTGATAAATCAGCTTTTATCTGGACAATTAAACAACTTGGCGGGGCTCGGGAGTACTTGATGCGTGCACATTTCGGATTGCCTAGTGTTAGAGGAGGTGTGCTGTTTATATAGTCTGATCCTTTGTTGATCCGTCTCACTTCCGTCTGCAGAACAAGAGGCCAACACCAAAAAGGCTCCTATCACGGTCAAGTTCGAAATTCCCTACTTCACGGTGTCGGGTATCCAAGTCAGATATCTCAAGGTCAGCGCCATAGCTTGTCCTCTTACCTTCTCTCTTGACGACCGATTGCCTGGTTAGATTGTCGAGAAGAGCGGATATCAGGCATTACCATGGGTTAGGTACATCACACAGAACGGTGATGATTATAGGCAAGTTGCAGGTAGTTCCTCAACGAATCTTTGACGATGTAACACTTTTCACAGCTTACGGACGGCTCTGGAGAAAGGTAGTGCGCCCATAGTGCCTATGTAATCCTGACTACCCGACGGATACTTTTCGGGTTCGTCTCAGTTGTTGTGGCTATATTATATTGTAGATCTCCGTGTGTGTGAAAACGTTACAACCAAGTACTCAATGCAACTGAATGGGCACGTCCTTTCTGAATTCTCACTGGTGCGGTAGCTCCTCGGAGCAGCCTGGGAACACTTTCTAGCTGACTTTCCACTACAGATTGCGATTTCTTGGATGAAATCATTGGACTTGTTCACAAGCGCCCTATTGTAAGTCTGTCTGATTGTGTTTGAACTTTGCGGGCGTGGCTCTCCATCACAAAATGTTGACACGACGCATCTCCGTCTGATGAAGAGCACGAGGAGCCTGAATGGACATGTAAGATGGAGTGTATTAGTAGTTAGCACGCAGTGTTTGCTTGTCTCATCTCCCAAGAAGTGTGCGTCTCTGTGCGCTCAGTGCACCCTAGCGTCCCAACGGGATACAACCGCTCGGGATGTCTTCCCTCATTTACTGGTTTTTATTTACTCTCGTTGGTTTTGCCTGCGCCACCTTGACAAACAGGACCATCGATGACAGTTTCTCGGGTGACAGTCTGGCCCAAATAATTTATTCACCCTCTGGTTACTGGAGTAACGGCGATACTTGCGACAGTGAGTCTTTGCCATACCCTGACTTTATCGTAGGGCCCTTACTTTCTGTACTCCCAGCTTGCCTTGTCCACCCAAGCGAAGAGAGAGCATATGACGGGACATGGCATGACTACTCGGCCTTCCCCACAGATCATGACTACGGCACGGCGTACGCCGAAGTGTCGTTCAAAGGTTAGTTTTCAGCAACCTCTAAACTCATGCTCCTGGACTTACACTATTAGGAACGGCTATCTATATGTATTGCATTATTGCCAACGACGTCACCGACGCGGGGACGTTCGCTAACTACAGTTTCATGGTCGACAATCAGCCGGTACCCTACAGCTATTTCCACGCACCCGAAAACACAACGGAGTTTTATTACAACGTTCTTGGTAAGTAAGTCTAAGTGTGGCATTCGTCGCCACGATCTTACGAGTCGCTCGTGTACAGTATACACCGATGAGTCCCTGGCGGACGGACGACATTCTGTGAAACTGCTTCCAAACGTCGGCTCGGAAACATCATTAGTTCTGTTTGACTATGTCACGTTCACGTACGTACTTACGATGATCGTTCTGCAACCACCTCTAATTCTGAAGCTTTTATTTTCAGCTATAACACAGAGACCGACGATATATCGTCCGGTGGATCGTAAGCGTTGTTGGGAATGGTTCTTATCTTCTTTCTCAACGATTTCTGCTGCAGATCTTCGAAGTCACGCACTGGTGTCTTTGTTGGTGCTGTGGTTGGCAGCGTCATGGGTGCAGCTGTTCTCGGGCTCTTACTGTTCTCTCTGGTGCGAAGAGGATGGATTGCTAGCCAGCCGCGACTTGCATCAGCGGTCGACCCGTTAGAGCCACCCGTACCTGGCCGTGATGAGCGTTTTGCATCGTTAATGAAGTTCGACAGTCATAACTTCCATTGCCATCCAGCGACGTCGGGCTTACGATGGTACACACGACAGCCACGGATTGCGGTACCGAGACCATAGCCGTACCGCCTGTCGTCCTACGCAATCATGTCGTGGCTATCCTGGAAGAAATGGAAGAATCTCGTCGCCGAGAAGCCATGACAGCGGTGAACGTTCCTGGGCGCAACACGCCCCCTCCAGCGTATGTTGACAGCCAATCCCCGACAGATAGATAAAATTCGCTTTCGGATCTCTCGTATTGTACGTATAAGTGGGCTCCCTCACAACATCTCAAAGGCTTGTGTATTGTAAAAATACCATTCATTTAGAACAAACTTGCCTCAACATAATAGTACATACAAACATTCCTTCGTCTTTGTTACTTGTAATAGCAGATTTCTGGTGCAGCGCGGGCCCACTGGCTAACCACCGTCACTGTCCACCCAACAGGATTAGGTTCTGGGCTGCAAGTATGGGCTCTAAGATGCATGATGATCATCCCGCAAAAGTTAATGATGCAGCAGAGGAATACGGAATTTATCGATAGTCACCCAACTATCCTTTTTAGTTGAAGTGGCAGACCCAGCCGGGGCTTGCAGGACGAGTTTGATAGTCTTCACCTGGAAGCCCTGAAAGTCAAACTTGATGCTTCTGCCCTGCTCCTGCGACCCCATCAGATTCAATTTGCTCTCAGTTTCCTCCAGCAAATTAGTTTCGTAGGCGGCAATGACGGGGAGGTGGCCGGCAATCTCAATTGTGGCCTGAGCATGGCCACCAAACGCTTCATAGAACCGTAGAATGACAGATGTCGCTTGCTCGGCCTCGAAGTCGGCCTCGCCTCGCTTGATGGTCTCCAAAAAGACATTAGGAGCACCCGTAATAACGAATGGCGGTTGGAACGTGGTGTTTGGCGATGCGTCGAGTGCGGGTGTCATGTAGCGAACTAAGGGACATCCTTTATATGATAACGGGATATGAATTCACATGAAAGCTTACGATGCAAAGGGGAATTGAACAGATAACCTGCTATTGGAACATCCGATTCCAAGAAAGAACCTTTGTGAGGCATGACGGCCCATGAAAACTCATGTTTGCCTGGAGATCATGTATACCGGTGTCAGACTAATATGTCTATTATAAATGAAATTGAAGCTAAGCACCTTGATCTTGTTCAGGATCTGGAGCCGTTGCACCACGAAGCAGAGAAATCGAGAGTACATTGCCCAGGCAGGAGAAACCATACTTGGACTCAGAAAGGATAGCGACTCCATATCCATATTCACTGAGATCGGCGAACTAGAAACTAGTTCGAACATTTTATGAGCTTTAAAGGAGTACCAATTACCTTATGACCACAGACTTCGAACTGAAAAAATCACTTTGTATTCCAGTGCGTGAAATAAAGAGAAGACCTACCTTCGCAATATCCCAGGTCGTATTTTTATGAGTGGGGCGGGCAACATGACCAAACTGTGTTTCGTACGTTGCGGTGTCGCTATGAATATCCAGCGGAAGTTCAACTAGCGGAAATGATAACTTTAGATCGAACAAGAACCCAGGGTCCAAAGGCAAGGACTCACATTTCAGAAATTGGTGTCGTTGGTGCCAGTCCACCGAAGCATCAAATCGGAATAAAGACCGCGAATTCGGTTTGACGGTGGCTAATGCAAGAAGACGTCAAAAACTTTCAAGACGAAAATGTGATCCATGACATACCCGGTACTGCATCCAGAGATATCTAGATAGCAAGAATATGAATCGTTGTTTGTTTCACATTAAACCAGGCTTACATGGACACTGATCGTGCTCTTCCCGTATCGTAGCTGGGCAATCACGGAAGCTCTCAAAGGGCCTGCAGACTCAATATCCACTTTGTCAAAAAATAATGGGCGCGGAGTCTCCAAATGATGAATCTCGACATCTGTAATTGTTGCTATCAATAAGGAGACAATCACATTGTTGCTGCACTGACCCCACGCATCCCAATAGTTCGGCCAATCCTGAAAGACTACCAAGCCACCTGTCGATCCACGGCTCAGGAGCTCACGGCTGAAAAATGAAGGCATTCATTGGAGGCAACCACGTCGACTAAAAAAGTAGACGCATACCCCAGCTGCACGTCGAGCAGGCTTGTAATCCTGCCCTTAGAAATGGTCATCTGCACACTTGAGTTGCGGAGGACGAAATGATTGGAGCCATTAGAGTAGACTGTCAATTGCCTTGAGTGCACCTGGAAAATCAAAAAGAAATGAACATTTACCGGAAGTAGGCCAACACTCGCTCATGCGAGGAACTGCGAAGGATCCAGGTGCGGCGCCGGTCTGGCACTCAACAATAGCGAACTCGCTCTTTCCATCTGCTGAGATCTGCTGACCGTCGCTGAGGTGGCGCCCAGAGTAGGGGATTTGGACGACTTCACGCCGAGGGAAGAACGTTGTATTATATGCAACAGGCGTACCATCCTTGGGACGCAGTTCTTGCGACATCGAGCCAGGCAAGAGTACACCGAACGCCTCGTGCAACATTTCTTGACCATCTTTCGCAACCTCGGCGTAAAGCTTCTCAGCGTCCACATATGCCATAGCACTGAAAGGCAAAATTGTGAGATATCGGATCATAGCTCAGAGATGGCCGTCATCGTACATAGCTGAACCAGGGAGGACTGTTTCGACGAGCTTTAGGTGCAATTATAACAACCGCAGTTATTCGTGCTCACCGTCATGGACTGGAAAAATCATCAGTTCAATCCGATTAAAAACTACCACGAGACTCACATTGATTTAATAAGATTTTCTCCCAACTACGATCAAGTTTCTCCTTGGGATACTTATAGTCTTTGCCATGGGTAATACCGTAAAGAGATGCAAGGGTGGCGACGTGCTGAGTTCGGAGAAATTAACAGATAAGATGGCAGATAAAGCGATTGATGCCCAACCTCGATGTCACGCAGTAAAATCTCAGAATGTCTATTACCCTTCTTGATGGAGCCTATGAAATATCGTTGGTCAAAAAACCCAGCAAACTGAAGGCAATTACCATGCGAGGTGTAGGTGCCGCGGTGGAACTCCAAGTAGAGTTCGCCATGCCTGAAACGAGGTTCGTACTCCGCCATGAAGATACGAGAGAGCGGGACTTACCAGTTTGGCAAAGTGCGTCCCTCGAAACTCTTTGTCTGAATATCTTCGAAAAATTCGTCGACGGTACGTCCCATGACGACAGGCGGAAGCTCGCGATGCGTGTCAGAAATTGCCTTGATGCGCCTGAGCTGGAGGGCCCCGTTTTCAGTACAGAAATCAACACACATCTGCACCCGGAACTCACGTTCTCAAGCATCTTTGCGAGTGGGCCACCTCCACCATCGCCATTGCCGAAGGCCAATAGGGAGCTATTGGAGGACTCAATATTCTGTAAAAAATCTCAGTGGGCACAAATTTGTCAAGATAGGACCTGAACAGGCCTTGTGACCCTCGAGACCACGCTTCACGTCTCCAACAGTGGCCTGGGCGGTATACGTGTCCACTAAGCGTATCATCATTTCAGAAAAGGGCAATCGACAAAGGAGCGACACACACCCGGAGTCATATGGCATAACACTTGTGTGCCGTCAATACCGACCCAGTTGAAAGTCGTATGAGGGAAGTGGTTGCTGGAAACCGTAAAACAAAGGAGTTATTCACAGTCGTGATCGACGTACATGTTGTTCCAGCTCAGTTTCTGCGTGAAGAAGTACTTCATACCTATTCCAACTTAAGCAACATGAAAGCAACGGTATTTGCAAACCTACCAGCTCCCCGTAAAATCTGCGGAAGCGCCCCAGTGAGGCCAAACGTATCGGGAAGCCATGCTATGGCGATGGACGCAATCAGATCAACGCTTTAAGCATGACGGTGATGAAAGCAAGATTCACCCGTCGTGCACTTGACGCCAAAGCGTGACATGAAGAACCGCTGACCAAACAACACTTGGCGAATGAGTGCTTCGCCGCTCGGCATATTCGCATCGTGTTCAACCCACGCGCCTCCGATAGGAATGAATTGCCCCGACAAGACGAACTTGCTGACGTTTTTGAAAAGTGGAGGGTATAATTGCTCAAGCCATGCCCATTGCTGCGCCTGGCTCGCAACAAAACGGTATTCAGCATAGCGCTCCATGAGATCGACCTGCGTACTCCATGACCGTGCTACCTTCTGTTGTGTCGCTGAGTACGGCCAAAGCCTAATCAACCATCAGCTTATGTCCAGAGTCAAGACGTCGTCGAGGACTCACCAAGCAGTGTCAATGTGACAATTCCCAATGCCCCATACAGAACCAGGTTTTGTTGCATCGGAATCCATATACACCTCAGCGCTATCCACATTCTTCAGGAAGACGGGCTCAAGAATAGCTCGTGCTTTGGCCACGACCTTCTCTTTGTGACCTTCTAACGCAGAAGGATCCCACTCCACCGACCACATATTGATAACGTTGTTGACGGCGACTAGAGCATCATTCTGCAGAGTAGAGTTACCTGGTGTGTTGTTGATAATTTGGTTGATAGTCTCGTAGTCCCAAAGCAAGCGCCATGCAGAACGCATGGGAACGACGAGGTCCGCGGACGCCAGTGTAAAGTATCTGTTCATCTGCAAGGGGACATAAGTATATGCATGACTTCAAGTGCGTCCGAGAACTGACATCCGGCGGGTCGATGGTGTCGCCACTCATAGGCACGCCAAACATGCCATTGCAAGTGCTTTCAATAACAAAGCTGTGTTTTCGAGCCTTACGAGCAGCCGGCGGTAGGATGTATTCAACACGTCTGCTACCGCCGTATCCTCCAGTGATACCTGTGTGGTGTAAAAGGGACCCGCTGCCAGTATTCATTCTTACGTACCCTGCAGGGGAACGCCGTCCGTACTGAATATCATCGCTTCGCAGCCAGGGTCAAACTCAACTATTCAATGCCATTCCAATGGTCGTCGTCAGCAAGTCACTACATAATTCGCCTCAATTTCACTCACATTGAACAACCTCGTACTTGTCCCAGCTGGCGGGAAGCTTCACGTCAACTTTCCACCTGGATACGCGTCAAGGACAACAACACTGCAGAAGCATATATCGGTCACCAATGGTTGCTCCAACTGGGCCCAAATTTATCGCCCTTAGATGCGGGTTTGAACTTTTGTTTCATTGCATCTGCGAACGACGGCTTTGACAGATCTGGCGCGCTCCAACTGGCCGACAGCAGTTCAACATTGAGATATGCATTGCAAGATACTGCTTACACGCTCAGAGAAACGAGCTCTATGCGGTCCTCACGAGCCGTGTAGAGTGCGTTAGAAAGATTGACGTCGGCGTAATGACCACCATGGAAGGTCCCCATCCTGCCCTGCGTAAGGCTCTTAATCCATTTCGAGCCAGCAGAGGCGTTCGTGAGCGGGTATTCATTCTTGCGCGCTGCCATGTCGTGTAAATACTGCAAGTGAATGAGTTCAACTCAAAAGACTGAGCTCCACGAGTCTTCACCAAAGAGGCCGGGTATTAAATTGAATGACTCATAACGGCGAGTGGCCATTTTTGGATAATACCGTCGACAGGCTGCGGGACATCATGATCGTCAACAACAACGTCGGCAGCAGCCTACAGCAGCTAACGACAGTCGCTACATCTCCTCAGACTGACATCCACCATGGCAGCTCTCGCCAATACTTACAGTGGTGGGGCCGGCCGTTGCACCTAGTGCTCCCGCCAGTTGATCGATGAGATATTCCCCCGTCGCATGCATTGTAAAACAATTTTTGGTAGAAAATAAGCTTGTTTGCCACAATATTTTCCAAAATTTGACCATACATGTACCTTATTATAAACTTTAGTAAGATAATTGTGAAAAAGAAAATAAACAAATATTTAATTTATGGCTCCTTCAACAACCGCTATTTGCTTAGTAGACACAAATTTTTAGATACATACATTGGATGTAATTTCAAAAAAATTTTGAGAATGTTTTTATTCCGATTGAAAGCTACACAGGACTCTGTGTGCATTACCCGTACATATTTTTATTTTTGTCATGTTTTTGTTGCGTGTTGTGTCCTGAGCTCTTCCTCTCCGTCTGCGCTGTAGTTGCACTTGAGCGACTGTGGGCCCTGTAATAGGGCATAGATACAAATGTAGAACTTGGCCAATCTACGCGTACAAACATTGTATCGACGCACCGGCAGTTTCCGAGAGTGGGACGGCGTCCTAATCTATCGTCAGTATAAATGACTTGACTTCATACACTTCGTACAAGCTATTCAGAGTTCCTCAACTCTCAGTTTATTGAGCAGCTTCAGCTTCACGCTTCGACAACTTTTTACGCAAACGCAATGGCAGATACTCTAGTGTTCGAAAATGTCCCTGAAAGTGACATAGATGCGGCATTGAAATTAGAGCAAGAAGGTAACGGACTTTTCAAGCGTTCAGCGTGCGTCTTGATTCGAGCAGTGGATCAGGTTATCCGGCTGATGAGGCGGCCACGCTCGAGTCTCTCAGGTTGGAATACCACCCGAAAGCTCTGTACTATTGATTGTCTCTAACACACGCCAGATTTCGTCAATCGCAGGCGGGAGACTTGTTTCTGGGTGCCTATGAAGTCGATACAACGTCCCGTAAGTTGATCGGCTATGTCTGTGCCACATTATCCCCCGACACATCTCTCTCGCACGAGTCGATGTCTAGGCACGTCCCCGGGTCTGGATCAGTATGCATCCACTCTGTCTGTGTGGCAAGCATCCATAGAAAAAAAGGGATTGCATCACAGTTACTTCGTGAATATCTTGCACGGTTGAGGGACAGTCCTGCGAACTACGAAAGAATCCTGCTCATTTCTCACGAAGAATTGATTCCATTGTACACTTCCGTGGGTTTTGAGCTAGTCGGGCCAAGTCAGGTTCAACATGGAGCACGCCCTTGGTTCGAGATGTGCGTCGCGCTGAAGCCCCCATCGCCACCTCCTCAGCTGACGCCAGGTCTGGTGAACGCTCTGAAACGTCCCCCTCATAATCGTGACGCAGGTTTGACGTTTTCTTCGTTCCACGGGACTGAAGAGTTCATCGATTCCGGCATGAACAAATACGATTTGATCTGTCCTCGTGAGGGTTGTGGCAGCCTTATCCTGAAAAAAGGTGTTGCTAAATTCACAGAGCGGGCATCTGTTCAGGTAAGTTTAGCAAGTCTTCGCTGGTTCGCTGCAGCTGTTTAAAATAAATCATAGCTCGAGCCAGAAGGCTCGTCGTCCTCCTTGTTTTCCCCTCTATCAAGCCCTCTCGCAACCACGTCATGGTGGTTGATTTCACCGTCTATGATGCTTTTCGAAAACGTAGGCTTTTCACGCACAGTTCCAAACCAGCCGACAGAGGGTGAGGCCTACCCGGTTCTTTGATAAATGCCATTCTTACGTCCTTTCAGGCGCGAGTATGAAGTTACTGGCTTGTGCAGAATGCGATCTGGGTCCTTTAGGTTGGAGTCAGGTTGGCACCTCGGAATTTTGGCTGTCCTGCTCCAGGGTAGCGTATAGGGGGTGATTTGAAGCAGTTGTACTAACGTCGATATATAATCCGTTGAACGCGGTTGCAGGGGTGGAAAATCTCGTACGTTACTTGCGTGTATCATGAAGATGTCTCTCTTCGGAATGCTCTCTCTACGAATTACAATCAGTCTTTGCAAAAGAATTTAGAAGTTCATCTCTAATTCCCCTGGGACTGTCCTTTGAGTCGAGTCCTTTGACTGTGCATGTGAGACTCACCGCATAGTTCACGCGTCACGACTCGAAATTGTATACAAATTTCTTCTTTACTCTTCCCTTTCAAAACCGACACTCCTGCGAAATTGCCAATTTGTATTTCTTAGATGGGTCTTTCGCGACCATGACGTCGTTGCATTGAAGTGTGCATGAGTCACGATCGTCGCGACTTAGCGTTGAAACGGTCGCCGTCAAAATACGATGTTTACACATTCACCGGCCCCTGCTTGATGCTTGGTTAAAAAATGCCAAAAATTAGTGAGTGTACTTCCTCTATATATTCTGCCCTTGTTAAGAAAATAGCCTTCGTTACGGGCAATGCAAACAAATTGCGGGAAGTCAAGGCCATCCTTTCATCTGGAGCGCATCCTATAGAGATCGATTCCCAGTCGCTCGACAGTGCGGTGTAATCCCTATATACGGTGAAGTAAGCTTACATGAACCAGTCCCTGAAGTGCAGGGTAGCACGCAGGAGGTCGCTATAGCCAAATGCCGGATGGCTGCGAAGTTGGTATGTTCATCATCCTGCGTTCTGCGACGTGAGATCCAACGAAATACGATTTCCGCAGTTGCAAGGACCTTGTATCACAGAGGATACGGCCCTCTGCTTTGAAGCCATGAACGGTTTACCTGGCCCGTACATCAAGGACTTCCTGGCGAAGTTGGGTCACGAGGGACTGAACAAGATGCTTGACGGCTTCTCAACAAGGGCTGCTTGGGCGCTCTGCACGTTTGCATACTCCGCAGGACCTGGTACGTGTCACAGTTAGCTGAGGTTATTTTCGTCGTCGTCATGAATAGTTCGTCGCAGACTCCGAGCCTATCCTTTTTGAAGGGAGGACAGACGGTACCCTCGTCCCCGCACGGGGACCTGCTGTCTTCGGCTGGGATCCTTGCTTCGAGCCTCTCGGCACTGGTCAGACGTACGCATGCATGTTATACTTTTTTTTTGCAGTCTTGACCGATTCTAGGTATGCTGAAATGGACCCTGCCAGGAAAAACAGTCTATCACATAGATGTAAAGCCCTCGAAAAATTGCGAGCTTACCTCCAATCGTTCCCTCAAGAGTAAAACCAACTTGAGAAATTGACATCCAACACAGTACGGACGATAAAACTAGATAGAACTTGCTAAAACTAATATATTGCGTGCTGCACCCGTACAAAAACCCCGCGGTATATATAAATAATTTTCGCCCATGCACTTGTCCAGACCATACAACCGTATATAAAGACTTCGACATATATACATAAATCGGAGGCAAGAGGGCCAACCATAAAAGTTTCCGAATCACACAGTGCCAAAAATACAAGAAACGTCCCAGATGACGAAAAAAGGTATCTTCACCGCATTCCGGCCAACGAAGGTATAACCATGCTATTTACGGATCGGCTTCTTCAATACGGTTTGACCGTTTTGCACCTCCTGCCTACATTCCGTTGGGATAGGAAATGCTCTCGCTGAGGTGCTCGTTGGCGGGGTTGTAAGTGAAGCCCCGGAACCGGTCCTGAACGGTCTCCGACAGCGCCGAATCAGTAACGACGGAGTCTTGTGCTTCCTCGTTGGTGAAGTCGGTATCAAAGTTAGCAACATCCAAGACGGATTCGACACTCGGCTTAAATGGTGGCTGGATCTTCTTGGCAACCAGGCTACCGCAGATGATAAGTAATTTCTTTTCAATAGATGAGAAAGACGTCTTACAGATTCCAATCGATGTGGCGAGCGAAGAAGGGATGTCGTTTAATCTCTTCACCACCGTTGGCCCCGAGACGCCGTGCGGGGTTACGCTGCAAAAGACCCGTCATGACGCTCCGTGCTTCGCTAGATATATCCGGAGGGAAGTTGAGGGGATCGGTGAGAATGCGTTGATACATGGTGTTCACATTCTCGTCGTAGAACGGAGGGAGACCGGTCTGACAAAACGATAAACATAATTTAACGTGGAATGTGCCCAGCCGGAAGTTTACCATCATCTCATACAGCAACACTCCGAGAGTCCACCAATCGACTGTTTTAGTGTATCCCTGGCTTTCCAAAAGCTCAGGTGCAATGTACTCGGGAGTGCCACAAAATGCTAAAAGGGTGAGAGATAAAATCATAGGATCACCATCTCTGAGTGCTAGTGCACGTACTGTTTGTCTTCTCCTTTGCTGACATGTTGAGCTTACATAGACCGAAATCGCATAGCGCGATATGGCCAGTGTAGTCGAGAAGGATATTTTCAGGCTTCAAGTCGCGATACACGACGTTGAATCCGTGAAGATGCTCCAAAGCGCAGAGCAGCTCTGCCGCGTAGTAACGACTGCGATTTTGATCGAACTTCCCTTCTCGTTGTAGGTGATAGAAGAGTTCTCCCCCGTTAACTGCAACGATGTTTGAGACGTTTGTGACAGGGACAGAAACGCAACATACTGAACGACATGACGAGATATAATTTATCGGGGGTTTGAAAAGAAAATTTGAGGGGGACGATGAAAGGATTGTTGACGAGAGCGAGAACAGTACGTTCCGCGAGAATATGTGTGATTTCCCCCGGACGCTGGGCGATGTGGGCTTTGCGTATGGTCTTGAGAGCGTATACTCGCTGGGTGTCCTTCTTGCGAACTTGCATGACCTTTCCGAAGCTACCCTTTCCTATAACTTTCAGCAAATCGAAAGAATCTATCGTCAGCTGGTCGTTGCGGATGGGTTTATAGTCGATTTTGAGATGGAAGGAGCCTGATCCAGCAGCCGCGGTGTACCACTGATCAGAAGCATGTAGTATATCGAGTATAGGCGTAAGCTCGACCCTGGCCATAAGCAAATCATTTCCCATGTCGTCTTGGCCCTGCGCGGCGCGTAGATAAGCCGAAACGGATATAGTAGATGTGCGAGACACATCGCTAGACCAACCCTCAGTAACAAGCCAAGACCCTGCTACGGGTGGAAGGCCTTACAAATCAGCAGTGTAATTCCAGATGGGATTGGTAAGATCGCCTCCAAGCGCATCGATGAGGATTTCGTTCTTGTCGAACTCCAGGACGACATAAGGCAACCACCAGTAGCGCTTACGTTGCATACTTTCACGATTGCTAGTCGAACGACGAGGGGGACCTGACTGAAGAGCCTTCAGGATGACTTCGGGCACCGGCACACCTGGAGCGAGCGCGAGACCGCGGCCAGAAAAAATGCGGATGGTGAGCATGCCAGACCGGAACTGCTGGTCCCCGCTGCTTCCGCCATTCTGAGGCGGTTTGGGGGTCGTGGGGCGCGACGGAATAGGTGTAGCTGAGCGAGATAGACCATTCTCACGAGAGTCTTTCGGTTCTGTGGTGCATGACACCGGTGAATAGAGACGCTATGCGATATCACAGGCGTGCACCTACTCTTGCTGCCCAACTTCCACGAAGACATCACGGACGGCGCGGTATCAGCGATTACACTGAAAATATATGGAAAGACGAAGGAACAAGAGCGTCGCACGCACGCAGTGCGGTAACCAAATGACGGTAGGAGAAAGGTTTGTACAGTCAGTGGTGTTCGGTCTTGTGCGGCGCCAATCTGTTGTCGACAATCATCGGTAATTTCTATATAAGGTAAACGCGGCACCAACCTCCTGGGTCACAGGAAGTCAAGTTCAGAAAAAAAAAGACACATCTCTCAAAATTATTGTTACAATATACAAGTGTGGGTACAATTGCAAGCGTCGTGCAAGATGTACATATACCGCCTCTAGAGGCTTCCTTGCTGAGAATGTGAAGCAAAAAACTCCCTCAGAGATATCGCAGATCGTTTATAGGTACGCTCCAGGGTTGAATAGTTGACATGCTGTATTCCGAAACGCACGCTAAATCCACTGTTCCATTCTGAATTGTCAATGAGGGACCAAGCAAAGGCCCCCGCAATGGGCAGATCGTCTTCGTTTATGGCCAATAACAGTTCTGCCAAATAGGTCAAGTAGTAGTCTGAAGGCCATTCATTAGTTTTCTATCAACGTCACTTGATAATAGTGCAAGTCATACTTGTGCGTGTGATGTCTTCTGTAATTCGCCACAAGTCTGACAGCTCATTCTCGAAGGGCTCTGCAAACCCGTATTCAGAGAGATACTGTGCACGAGGAAATTTTGAGTTTTAAATATCTGAAGCGATCAACGGAACCAACTCTCACCATCTTTGATGACGGCCAGCGAGAATACACAGCACGCAGGCTCTCGCGTAGATATTGAGGTGTGGATTGAAGCCATGTTGTCTTCGGATCCGAGGAGGCACCAATTGCCCATCCAGCCGGATCGTAGTACATGATTTGAACGCACGACGGCCAGAGGCTGTTCGAAAAATCCGTAGCGCATGCATCGATTCCCTGCGGAGGTATTGTAATATACTGTGTACGATATGCGTCAATTGCGAAGAAGTCTGCCGAACCTGAAAGATGGGTCGTGAGGAACGAGTTGAGGTGGTGCAACGATATACGCGGATGGTAAATACCGTATAAATCCTGCTTTTCCTGTTCGGTGAAACGTGGCAAATAGGATTCCGGAAGAGTGTCCGTCATCACTACTGGCCAATCGCCAGTGGTGTATACAGGATCAGAAAACCAGCCTATAGCAAATGCCCCATGCCGTTCCACTGCTTTAGCGTCGAGAGTCGAGTTTTGGCGCCATGGGACGCCCCTGCAGAATTCATCAGTCGATATCAACAAAATGAAGCTTATGTGTTGCTTGCACGAAATTGTCGTTCTTATATCCAATCTCACCCGAAATGTTCATGGCGCGAAATGCTGACGACACAATTAAATGATGGAGAAACAAATTATCTGTCTCTGAAATCACCTTTGACAGCAGCGGCATGCGCTTTAACTGCAATATGTAAGTCAGAAGACAATCGGTTTAGATATAAGTAGCGCTCTAGAAGCTCACGAAGATTATATGAACACTGGTAGGGTGCCGTAGATGAATTGATGCCAGGGGGAAGAGTCAAATCTAATCCAACGTAAATTCTCTGATTGCTGTTCAGAGCTGTAAAAAAAAACATTTACTGAAAGGATATGTTGCGAGAGCAGCGCAAAAAACAGCGGGTTCATTGAACGTAAGCCTTGTAGAATATAAGCCTGATATTCACCGAAAACAAAAAGTATTCACGAGCACTCACCATGTTTTCACGCGTCCATTGAATGATTGAAATACTATCTTAGCATAACTGTTGGTTTGTCAAGTGAGTGTTGGCAGACATCAAGCGCCGATGCATGGAGCTACCACACGCACTTGGCGAAATCCTCCACAATATTTGACGAAGTGAAACCACCATAATAGGCTTGCAATGCGAGTGGTAAATCCCAGTGAACTGTCGAACTGTATAGGACAACCGTATTAGGAAGAATACAACAACGTACACAGCGTCACAATCGGTTCCATGCCCATTGCCAGGTGATAGTTTATCAGATTTGAATAATGGTCCAAGCCTTCCTGATTCACAGGCGAACCAGCAACACCGAACGGTAAAATTCGAGCCCATGCAATCCTGAGAACAATGCAAGATGCAAGACTGGTCATTACTTAAAGCAAACACAGATGACTGACGAGAATGAATGAGCGTTGAAACCTAAAGCGGCGACACGAGCGACGTCTTCTTCGTACAAGTAATACTGAAGATCTCCTACATCGGCTAGAAACGCAGATGTTGTAGTCAGCTGCAACACTGTATTACCCCCACTTGCCTGTTGTGTTGTCTGTAATGGCGCCAGGTTGACGCGAGCACCAATCCCAAATGGTAGGGCCTTTGCCTTCGTTTTTGGTAGCTCCTTCGACCTGATATGCTGCACTGGCCACCCCGAACTTGAAGTCGACAGGAAACTCATAATCTGGAAGAATCTTGGACGGTTCTTGTGCATAGAGTGCTGGGTACAAAGCTGGTGGAGGTGAAGGAAGGAGGATAGGTAATTGAGGAACAACCGTAGTTGTGAACGGAGGTGGCTCGACTGGACCGACCTATGACGATTTTCCTTCAATCCGAGATGTATGGCGTGCACGTGCATGAAGACTTACGATATCCCAAAGCTGTTCGAGACCTGAGGGAGAAAAATCTCGACCGAGGGAACCAACTGGCGGGAAGGGGGTATATGATGCAGACGGTGCGACCGTAGCGCTCATCAGAATACTGGAAACGCTTGTCGAAGAAACCAGAGCGGATGTCGTAGGAACCGCGACAATTCCATCGTATACGAAGGCAGCCATGGTTTGAGCCTTATCAGCTGGACAAAGCCCACAGCTCAAGGAGGCTAGCACGACAGCATTTTATAGGACAAAGTATCTGGGGCCCGTCTTAGAACCGAGAAACGACCGAGAAACGACACACGCTATTGCGCATGACATGAAGAACATTTGAGTGTGCGTGAAATATTGCAAGATGCCTGGATCTTCGGCATCTCGAACCGATAGAAGTGGACCGTTAATACACTGGAGAGCATGCATGCTCCCAATGGCGATGTAGAGACCGCTCGAGAGCCCAAGCTTCGAGAATTCGAGTAAGATGCTTCGGGTCACTTGACGCAGAATTCAAGAAAACATGGCAGGCCCGAGAGATATCGATTCCGTGATAATCGATGGGGACGGCCTCAGGTATAAGTGCTTCAATCATTATCCAGTCGACTGAGTCAAGCGAGCGAGCATTGAAACTTGAATTGAAACGAACAGTTACGAAGTTCGACAGCTGAGCGCTGAGCACCGAGCTACATGGATGCATGAAAAAGTGGTTGTTCCATGATGTTCCTGCATGGAAGAAGTACAGCAATATCGTATCATGGGAGAGGCAGCGACAGAGTGGACTTGCCGTTGTAAATCCTTTGGGGTGACTTATGTACACACGGCGGCCATTACTTGATTTGGCAATTATATACAAAGTGTTCACGAGATTCGCAAGATTCAAACCGAATAAGAAAATACAAAACACGTCCACACTTTATATAAATGGCCGCTTTCAATGTGTTACAAGATGCAGTTACTCAAACTATGTATGCAGACAAGTTATTTGATCTCAATTTCAATCGTCGCAGCACTTCCAGAAGTGAACGATGCTACCACCTCTTGTCGATACACGACGTTCACTGGCCGATTCACAGTGCTCTTGCCGACAACGAGAGTAGCATTGGTCAATTTACCATCACTCCATCCCATGTCAAGACGGATACCCCCTCTTATACGAGCACCTGAGATAGCGCCAGATGACCATTGAGGTGGTAATGCCGGCAAAAGAGTGATTATCAAAGGAACGTCGTAAGAGTGGACGTCGGGTGCTTGAATGAGTGCATTCTAGTATAATGAACATCAGAAATATCCTTGCAAATCATTTCCACGTACCAGCACCGCACCAACGTGTCCAAAGTTTGCATCAATCTGGAACACAGTGGAGTTGGGGTAGTAGAGACTAAATAGGTTAGAAGCGAAGTTCGTGTGGATGGAATACTTGTTTATTTTGAGTAAGCAGATAGAATCTCGGATTACTCAACTCACAGAAAGCTCAAAATAAAACTCGCTGGCATTTCCCAATTGTGCCCAGGCAGCTGCTCGCCATGCTTTCTCCCAGCCCGAGTTGGCGTCCGTCCACGTCCCATTGCCCCGATGGATCAGGCTAACTTGCGCAGCCTCAAGCACTTCCTCTTTTGTATAATTGACGTATGTCCCGTTCACAATCACTCCACCTTGAATGGAGCTGTCGTACGAGCTGATTGCATAACCAGGATACAGTCCTACGAGATGTGAAAGGTGCCTATGCTTGTCGTCAGGATTATCCATGTCGACTTTCCATTCTGCCAGAGCGTCATTATTTTCTAAACGAATACGACTTCAAGAAGATGACCTTGTAGCTGCCCCCACCAGCCTATGTGCAAGCCTTTGTCCATCTTCTTGCGCTTCGCAATGACTTCTAGAGGTTCAATCAATTGGGAGACAAGAGGGGTAGACTTCGAGCATACCTTCTAAAAAGGCGGTGTCATTATCACCAGAGGCCGCGAACCCTTTTTCGACGGCATTAAACAGTTGCCAAATCAACTGTTGTGAGTGAGCGCATCCTGAATCCCGTCAAAGAGTCGCACGAGCTAAAAAAATAGTTGCCTGTACCTAATGTGATATAGGTCTGCTCCGGACTATTGCATGGGTTCACAACGAGAGTAGAATCGTTGAAATATAGGTCTTCGATGAGCCTGTCTAAATGTAATCCTGCGGTGCCCTTAAGAACCGCCAAATTTCAATAATGTCCGAGTCAATCAAAAATACCATGAATTAACCTTAAGCAACGGCCATCCCTGAGCCTGCCACCAATCGACATCGTTGGTATAATCGAAGTGATCCCATGCATGGACCATCTGCAGTGCACCGGTGGTGAGCAGCTGTTGCTATTCGATGAAAGAGACTTGCCATCCAAGCGTTCGACTCTACATGTCAATGAATTTCAGTCTAGTTGACTGAAAGGCCTGTCAAGACCATGGCATACCTGGATAATCAGCCCATTGTGCGTCGCCTGCTTTCATTCCCGAATGGCCGAAAATCTTGGGTATACCGTAAATAACAAAGAGACCATAGACGCCAAGAACATACGTTGATCTCGTCGTGCACTACCCAACCGCGATCAGAGTTATACAACCTGAGCGGGAATATTTCAATTTATAATGGCCACAATTTTTGTTTGCCTACACTTTCGCCGTATCAGTGCCACGAGGAGCCCATGTTTTCTGCGGTGCTTAATATGCAGCACACCTTGGAGTGACGATATCGACTGACCTCGAAGTAATCGAACAATGGCCCGGTTACATTAAGGTTCGTCATTTCTGCTTGCCAATAATTCATCTGAATGTTTATGTTTGAATCTATGTTGCAGGTCAAGTCACGTCTTGTCTTGTCCTGATAATGAAAAACGTACGATAGTCTGCCCCCCAAGCATTAGACGTATTTTGTGCCCATTTCCCTGTGGTCGTCAGGAATCAGCGTCGGAAGCTAGCACATTGGACGTACCTTGCAAATTGCTGGGGAGGTCTCCGCGTGAGCTACTCCACAAGAGATAACGGCCAAAATTGAACAACAGCCATTCTACATAAGGGTTTCCCTCGTTCGTCTTGTACTCATCAATCAAGGTATCAGTAGTGCTCGTTGTGTCCGGTACTTGCCCGAGAGACAGCGAAAACGGCCCTGTTAGGGTATTCGCAACATCGTCGAAATGAATCTGCTTCACCGTCTCGTATGGTGTACCAGTCAGGTTGTCTAACGCGAAGAGAAGAGATTGATGAGGATCATCGCCACGGAACGAGAATCTGTGAGCCGCATCTCCTGCATCCATGGAGTAGTCCGTCCCACCAACCCACGCAATCCAGGACGACGAAGCGCCTGTGGCGACTGAGATAGTAGCATTGTCGCCAGACGAAGACGTGCAAAAGACGGAGCTCCCGTCCGCAAAAACTCGGCCCAGGATTTCGTAGAGCATTCCCGGCTCAGCGACATAACCACGAACCATGAGCGTGCTGGAATCAAGACATGTGACGTTGGATGTGGGTAGGTCACTTTGCAAAGCCGAAGAAAATGTATATGTCAACTTTGGCAATTGGGCTGCCGTGGTGCTCTGAATGCATGCCTTGAAATAATGAGGGCAAAAAGTCTCCCTGATGTCGCATCGACAATCAGTTACTGTGGTGTGAACAAGATTCGCGTACAAGTACCTGGTATATGTCGTGCCTGATTGCGTCCATTCGACATGAGCAATCGCCTCGTCAAGATCCAACCAGCGCCAATAACTGGAAATATCGGTTTCTGCATCGTCTATGGTAGTGACGAGGTAACCAGAGCCAGCATATGATCCTTATACAAAACCAGATAAGACAAGCCACCACACTGGAATTGCGGACGGTACTTACCGTAATTATACGTCTCCGTCATGAGTGCAGATACATCTAGTGCATATACGCAGTCGATGTGGTCCAGATTCGCGCATATATACGAACGTACTGCTGATAAGTGCATCTTCAAAGATAGTCTTCCGGATGGAAGCCATGTCCTCTACAATCTCGCCACGCTCAGACAAGGGCTTGTTGCCACCATTGTAGGACTTGAGCGTCGAAATTATTTAACGTCCGGTACTCAGATATTTTTCCAATTCAACTTACCGAGTTTGCGAATGGTCCACCACTCCACAGACTTTCGATATTAAGCTGGGTGGCTTCTACGATCGTGCCTCCCGGCGTCATCGCTGATCAAGCACGTCAGAAGCTCGTTCATTTAGTACCAATAGAAGAGAATACGACACCGGCAAGATATCCATTTCCCACTGGCAAATATTCGTGGGCCCAAGATGTCGCAGGCGTGTCGTACCATAGCCCATTACCGCTAGAAGGGAACCCGGACGGCGCTGACACGACACGTTGGGTCGCAAATAGCGCCGCCAAGCTCGCCACCGCATGACGCAAGCGCATCCCAAGCATGGGAAGAATACAGTCGACAACCTTCCACACGTTTTCCAGCTCCCATAGCGCGCTCATTCCGAAGCCTTTATAACTACGATGCGACGTGGCACCTGACAGTGAGTGTTCTTGACAGAAGTACGCCGGACGGTGCACCGTCCCGTATTAGTATTACGGGCACGAGTACCCGTACGTACCCCATTGTCCGCCAGACCTTGCCAGTGCACATGGTATGAGTACTGGAAAACACCTGGCGAATATAGCTACTGCAAAGTTGGTGCGATGATCTTGTAAGCCATGCACATAGAATTCGGATACATGTAGTTCTACTCAACATGAATTGGGCCTCTCACACATAACACATATGTTTCTTCACAATTGGCAAGGACCAACATGCTCATCATTTTAGGCTTCAACATTACACTTAGAAGACATGGCTTTTGGCAGAACAAAAGAGATGATTGAAGGAGCAAGGAAATCGGTGTGCGCCGCATGTGAACTTAGGGCATTGGGTCATATGCGGTCATGAGCATACATAGCCGGCAGCACGTCTTGGTACTGCGCTATATATAAATGATACATAGTCTAAAAAAATGTTGGGTCACACGCCAGTAGCCGCATACATGTGTACCCCGTCAGTAAAGCCATCTTCCTGCTGCGCCCTCGCAGACGGCGTCGGGTCATCATTGCATCATTCTCTAACCAGATAGCACTTCCGAAATAAGAAAACGTACGGGTCTTACAGAGCAGTATGTCGCTTGATAGCACGTGAACGTTTGAACGGTGAATAACGATGACAATATCTCGAAGCTTACAGTTGATACGTGCTGGTTAGATATTGCTTGAGAGAACGGTCGCGCACATTCACATTATTGTCGTCGCCTTCAATATGGATCTGGTTAGCCTTTTGAGGTACAGTGTACGTCCGAATCTTGTTCTGCTTGGCTGGTTGAATGTGTACACTTAGAAGCTCAGAGGCATCACGCCCCCTGATAGAGGTCGACACACATTGAATATCGAATATTGACCCTCGGCAAGACCATCCAGCGAAGTCATTAGTCTGAACAAAACAGCAAGGGTCAATGAGGGGGGTCCGCGATGACGTGCTCACTGTGTTTCTTTCCACTGCCCTCCGCCCTGCTAAATATACCGTATATTCCGCTGAACCATAGAAATGATCAGGCGGGTCCCCGGAAGTCGTTTGCGTACGTACTCTTTATACACAGAATACAGTCAGGTCCAACGTCGGAGATCTTGGACATGACAACTGGACCCGACCAACTTTCCAAAGTATGTATCGTCGTTGGCGGCATAAACGTAGGGCAAGAAAGGCGATGTGTGCCTAGACGAGGACTGCCGGATCTATGTTACAGCAATCGAAAAATAGGTGAACAAGCATTCGCCGGTGGAGAACGCAACAAGAATTTGTACCGCTCGGGATCCTTAAAAAATCCCTGGAACACAAGTTTATCGTCTCAAACGACAGAATGCTTTGAAGATAATCGCTCAGGTGCCCAGGCGCCCATGTGTTGTACGGAGAATGACGGACGAGTTGGACACCGTGACCAGGTTCCACGCCAAGAGATCGGAGCTGTTCTGCGAAACACGCGTAAGCAAGCTTGATAGTATGAGAGTTTCCTGTCATAGAAAAGCCCTGCTTGATCCAATCGATAGTATCTCAAAAGATGTTGTTGACGGCCAATCTTGTCCAAAAATCATACACGACTCACAAGTAAGATAGTGTCCGCCGCTGTCGGCGCAGTAGGAATCAGACAAGTCAAGCTTCCAACGAACATACGTACTTGCTGTACAGGATTCCACTGAGGTCTCACGACGGGACGTACGCAGGTCCCTTGAGTAGAGAGAAACCCATCGCATCGTCCGAAGCGCACGCGTACAGGTTCGACTCGGAAGCATCTGTAAACGTAGTGAAGACACATTCGACGTGGACCATGCGCTTGTCACCGGCGGTAATGACGCGCACAATGAATAGACCAATGAAGTAGGGGGATAACAGCACTCAAAGGTATACCATGTATTTTGGATCACGTGCACGTAAAAGCGAATACGCACAAGCAAAAGCCTACGCTTCCAAATCCGCATGAGTACATATATTTTGTTGAACTCTAGCATAGATAGCATGCCGCGTGACAGGAAAGTGCGGGCCGCTATGTGGCAGGAGGTTAGCGATCGTGCATAACACCCGAGAATACATCCATGCGCAAAGCATACCGACAAGTATCGACGGAATGCGACACACGATGCCTAGAAGCTGCTGCAAGGACATGGAGATTGTGTCGTGTGATTGGGGTAATGTATGTGGGGGAACCCAGATGCAATGCTGAAGATATAATACATGTTCCAGAGTTTCTCCACAAGCGGAGAAAAAAGGATATGTCCGAAGTATATCACGTCTTGAGTACAATGATTAGTATAAGCAGAATGAAAATGAGGACGGCGATGGCAATTGCGGAGCCTGACGCTTATGTGAGCTTACCAACCTTCTCATCTGTTAGAAACGACGAAACATTACCGTTCTCCTTAGCACCTCTTGCGAAGTAGTCAAGCCTGCGCCGTGCGTCTGTCAGGCGGGTTGAGGCACGCTCGATGTCCGTGTCAAGCTCCTGCAGTAGGCCGGTGTGCACATCGAGTTCGTCGTTAATTTCCATGGACAAATCTCGTTGTCTGTTGATAGATTTTGAAAGACGATCAAGATGTACGTCTTGCTCTGTCATGAATGCGATCTAGATAATAGGTACTTCAGGTTGAACGACGACGCACCATCCATCATTGTTCGTTGTGTCTGTAACAAAATGCCTGGATCCTGGTCGTAGTCTGGATCATCTGTATAAGGTGTGTAAAGGTCGTCCGAATCGGGTGAGGGTGGTATGGGTTTTAATGAAGACGTGGAGGCTGCAGGACTGGCTGCTTCGGACTGGTCGCGAGGGGAAACCGCAAGACTGCAGACTCTTTCAGGGAGAGTATATCATGAAGCTGTGAATGGAGCCTACCTGTCAACGCTAGCACCGTCCGGACCCAGCATCCCTCGCATACGTTGATACTGATTTCGCAAGAGTCCAACGGCTTCAGAGGGTCCCTCGTTTGCTTCCAGTGCCAATATTCCATCCTTCAGCTGACTCAAATTGCGTATGACCTGGGGAGTGGCCATGGAAACTGGGGCACTCGAGTCAGAAGATGGAGAGAACGATGGTAGCATCTGCATTCGCTGCCTCTCTAATAACAGAGAGAGCGTTTGCGTGGATATGGACGTGAGTTTCGCGAGAGTCGGTGGCTGAGCCATATTTCTACGATATTAAACAGATAGTGCTTGTCCACTGTGCTCGTTGCTCCCGTCGTTGTCGCCGTCACCGTTCGAAAGAATGTGCTGTATGAGTGTAACCACACGACCAAAATTAAAACTGGAAGAGTCCGGATGCGATCACGTGACCAAACTCATTCCAATTTGATTTTGAACGTGCGGTTGTTTGTTGCCTTCAACTGTCACCATCGCTCTTTTCACAATGGACTCCGCGATTATGGAGAATCAAGTTGGGCGTTACGGCTCTCTCATGCTAATGAAACGTTTGGATCCAGACATCGTGCTCACCGGCTTCGGCATCGACACGGAGGAGCTCACGTTCGGTCGCGACACGACCTGCGATGTGCGCTTGTACTACCCCGACGTTAGCGCGGTACATTGTAAGATTGTTTTCCAGGACAATAAGGTATATTTTTACGGGTGATAACTATTCTCGGAATAAAACGCGTTTTGCAGGCATTTCTGGAGGTCTACGGTATCAATGGACTGACGGTTGACCACTGCAAAGTTTTTCCCAACTACTCGAACCCCTCGTCGCCTACGACCGTTCCGTTGTCAAATAACTCAGAGATTGAAATCCAAAACAAGCGCTTTCGTTTTGCCTATCCACCCCGTGAGATACGGGCTGCGTTGTTAGCTTCGCCAGCAAGTATGTTTTCATGACACAGTGCATAGTTCAGACTTGACAAGATTCCAGCCCCAAATCGACGTGCACTGCGTCTTTCCATGATTCCATCTGCGCAAGTGTTTTCTCCGAGACCTTCACCAAGCCCCCAAGAAAACCTACGCATCTTGAAGTCCCCGTTGAAGAACCCAGCGCCATCCGAACCGGACATTGTGTTGGTTCACGGCAATTGTCCCCGTGTTGTTGAGGAGGAGAAGGACTTGGTTATCTTGGAGGATGTTCCTTTCGTGCCACGGACATCGCCGACTCCCAGTACACCCACCCCCATCTTACGTCCTTTGTCTCCGACAAAGCCACGACCAAGTTTGCATCGTGCGGTTCTTATACGAGAATCTCAGCGTGCCATTTTGCGACGTGAAATGGAGCAAGAGGAGATGCGCGAAGAGGCGGAGGTCGCTAACAACGTTGTTAGCGTGGTCAGCTCGTCCAGCAGCGAAGACGAGGACAACGATCAACACGAGGAGGGCAAAAACATCGAAGCTGCAGACTGTGACGGGCCGTCGTGGCGCCAAAACCTTGGTCGGCTATGGCCTTTCAGCTCCTCACCTGTCAAAGAAGAAGAGCGTCCTGTACAAGTTCATGGAGAGGACGACGTCAGGCCTGATGCACCTGAGGAACATGCAGCACTTCATGAGAAGGACGTTGATGATGATATGGCCGAAGCTGACGAGGAGCCTGCACCTTTGCGAACACCTATTGCTCCTCGACGTCAATTCAACGAGTTCTTCACACCACAGGTCGGCCGTGGTAACGGTGGGTTGTCTGGGCAAACGCGCTTCTCTTTGGGAGGTGGTCCGCCAAAGCGCTTCTCTCTTGGTGACCGTTCCCCCAAGCGCCTCGAGAAGAGTGAAACGCCACCTGACTCTGGCATGGTTTCTCCCCGTAAACACGTTGTGGTAACTGAGGCAGAGCGTCTTGCTATAAAGGAGCGTCGCAAGAGCGCGCTTGCGACACCAGAATGGAAGGGACGTGTTCCTGGCCTGGGGCCGAGGTTTAGCACAAGTCAGAGCGCACCTAACCTTCCCTCTGCGCCACCTACTATTCTTGGCCTTGGCTCCTCGACTCCAAGGCCAGCATGGTTGTCTCCGACCAAATCTGCGCCGGTCGAAAGGGTCATGCAACCAGAAGACGTTATCGACTCGCGGACGTTGTTGGGGAAAATGCAGGATGCGGTCAAAGATATTCGAGAGCGTCAGAGGCTTAGCCTGAGTCCGGTAAAGGGTGGCGCTCGGGCTGATCGCGCCGCGGTGGAGTACGCGCAGAATCGTCTGCAGATTGACGCGATTGACGAGACCGAGGAGGACCTGGATTGTACCACCCAGCCTGCTGACCCCTCCACTCCAACGAGGTCTTCAACTGGCGTGGACTACGAATGTCTGCGGCGTGAGATGCCTGAAATCCATAACTCCCCCGTCGCTCAGTCAGCGCCGATGGAAGCCATTTCCATAGCTACGACGTCTTCATCCAATATTAGCAATTCCCATCCTTTTCAACGCGTCTGTGTGTTGCCATCCGCGCACGAGAGTCCTGTCCAGGAGGTGCCACAGACACCCTCTCCGAAAGGTATCAACGAGCCTCTCGAACCACAGAAGGCATCAGCGGAGGAGGTCGCGGATGCTGACCCCGCTGGCGACGATATACGTGGGCATAATAGGGAAGATGCACCTCCTCGATCTACCCCCAAGCCACGGTCGCGCTCCGCGCGTACAACTGTTACTTCCCGATCCAGAGGTACTTCCACGCCATCTGCAACAAAGAAAACGTACGACCTCCGCGCCGGGTCCGCGGAGCCTGAGGAGGTTGCGGCCGTAACCAAGAAACGAACCGCTACTCGCTCTAACACCAAGAGCCAAGACAGTGGAGCAGTGGACGTGGTACGTTCACTCGCTTATTTCAAGTACATCTTTGATCATATTTTGTTGGTAGGCTGCACCCCGAGTTACCCGCGCTCGCTCCAAGACGCCCCAGCCCCAGGTGGTAGATGTAGTGCCTGAACCCCAGACGATGACCCGACTTCGTGGACGTAGGACGCCGAAGCCTATTGAGAGCGAGTCGGAAGTCGAAGAGATTGCCCCTACTCCGAACACTCGGAAAACGCGGACGACCAAACGCACTCCGAAACAAACTATTAAAGTTGTCGAGGATGAATCGGACGGTGGTGAAGGTTCCGTTCCATCGACTCGTAAACCACGTTCTGCAGCCAAGCGAGGGCGCACAGCGCGAGTACCACCCACGGTAAAGGAGGAGGATGTTGAACGAGAAAGCCTGACCATTCCAGCGCCAGCCAAGACGCGGGGCAGGAAGAAGACTGCTGCAGCAATAGATGCAACCGACGGATCAACTGATCTGAAAACGACAACGGGTCGCTCTGCTGCTAAGCGCACACCTCGCACTAAGACGCCGGATGCGTCCTCACCCGTACTCGGCAAAGAGAATGACGACGTAAACGACGAACCGGGTCCTACGAAAGTTCGCGTTTCGCGCCGCGGCGGAAAGAAGGCTAAGGCCGACATTGAAGATGTTGCTTCCGAATCTGAAGCAGTACCTACTCGCACGCGTGTCACCAGGACACGGGCAGCTCGTACATGATAATGGTGTCGTCAATATATTTTTTTCCTTCCTTTTTCGAAAATTTCAACGTTCATGTTATATACCCCTTCATGCTCGTGATGAAAGTACATCGATTATCGCAGAAGTTGCAGTCTTCCGTAGTCAGACGTATTAAGAGATCCCGCCTTACTCTCCGGAAGTTGTATCAAGTTCTTAATGTATAAAAGTTGTTACCAACGCGTCCTTCACGATTATATTCCTTCGTCCTGAAAGTCTGACCGTGGTTTCAGATTGAGATTACAAGATAAGCACAGAGGATAATGAATCCGAAATCTCGTTTAGAGAAGGGTTGTCAAAGCAGCAAGTGCTTGTTGACGTGTTGACCAACTGAACCACTGCTCTTTTCATTCTCGTGAAAAATGTGTCTACCTACTTGTAACGTCGTGATGCTCAGAGACCGTGGAAAGTAGAATACAGACGCAAAAGTGAAGCCGATAGATACCTCGAAGTCTACGGCAACAGGTACCGCTCAAGAAGATGGGGTCGTGTCAACAGAGAGCATTCTACCCTAATGAACAATATGATCAAGCCGTGCGGTTTCTGCCCAGGCGGTAGCATCCCGCTTGCCCTTCTGCATATCCACCCCAAACCAGATGACGACCGAAGCGCATAGGCAGAGCGCGAAAAGGAAAGGAAAACCTTTCCAATTGTCTCCCGTGTTGTCGATAATAGCTTGGATCACATTCGGACCAATCATAGAGCTAGCACGGTTCGAAAGACCAAACAAACCAAAGAACATGTTCTCGAACCCATGCGGCGTAAGCTCAGCCATCATGGTTTGGGCATAGGCATAGTAAGGTGCTTGGAATATGCCAAAGACGCAATTGTATGCCCTGGCGGCGCCACGGCATCAAGAAACCATGGATAAAGGACAAACTGTACGCAGACTCACCAGTACTCCCAGACATTGTGAAAACTGATGTACGCTCATCAGAACGATTCCAGAAATGTCAATACCGACGACCCTCACCCGAATGAATTGGTCCAAATGCCTATAACGTCCTCTCAGAATAAGTATACCTACCAACGCGCCACAAAACATACCTATCATGCCCCATAGTGGGATCAAGATGGTTCTACGTGAAGTCGCCAAACTTAACCGACAAAGGAATTTACGTCGGAAGGCAAACTTACACAACATTGGTAACAATGAACTTGGAAAAGATGGTCAACGTGGTGATAGGCTTCAATTGACGGGAACTGACCATCTTTTTGGTACTAATTTTCCAGGACCTTTGGATGTACCAAAAGCCAAATGTGCTCAATGTCGAGGGAATAGCTTGTGCTAACCCTAGATATGTGTTTTGTAGAAAACTGAAGTTAAACTTGTCGTTTTGACATATGGAAATCAGTGTTCCTGTTGTATTCAGACCCTGATGATGCCTAGGTCAGGATGCAAGGTGCATCAGTCAAGTTCGCAATACAACGTACATCGGCCAGCAAGAAAAATGAAAAAAGATAGACAAATGTATAAGGCAACTTCTTGACTTGTTTCATGGCTGTCCGGATCTGTTTCCAACCAATGGTTACATAGTGCTGTCCTTTTGGAAGAGGTGGTCCTGGTCGTGGCTGTTGGAAAATAACTACGAACAGGAATTGAAAAATCGATCAAAAGGTTTAGATCTTTGGAGCACCCACACCACCAGATCCCGGTAAGGACCCAATAAGCGGTAGTCCTTTCGACGGTTCAGTTGCGATTTATTTTGTGAGATCTGTACCCACAAGACGATAACATAGTTGTCGACCTAAATGCATGAAAAAATTAGTTTCTGGAAGTTTCAATATAATGAATTCAAACCTTAGAGTTGTTTTGCAGCGGGAGCAAAAGAGAAAGGTTCAGGCAAAGCGTGACTATGTAACCGATGTTGCTGTGAGCCTGTATTGCCAGTGAACTCACTTAAAGGAGTGAAAGAGGAAAGGAAATACTGTCTAATACTCCAACGTGAGCAGTATCCTATGGCGTTGCAAAACATGGTCACGTACTGAAATATTGCTAATGTGATTTTTTTCTAAACTGTTTTCGCGCTCGAATTCTTCACGGTCAATTTCACCAGCTTCATACCTGTCTTTCACACGTCTCGAATGGGAAGTGTTACGAGCCAAACGCGGGAAAACAGCTGCGTAAAAGACGAGAGTCGCGCCGTAGGAGATGAATCCAATCATATATAACGCCATAGCAGAACCCCATCGGGACGGAGTAGTTAAGGTCATGCTCCCAAATTGCGCGGCCCAGCATATAAGTGTTATGATGAGTAGCAGCCAGCGACCGAATGACCCATAATCAGCCGCTGAGCCGATAGTCGTGAATATGAGTGTCATGGCCTGCAACTTGTGGTCAGCAACACGACTAGCACAAGAGATATTGGAATTTACAGCGAACGAAACGCCGTTTGCAACCAAGACTACAGATGACACACTTTTGGTGCCTCCGCCCCATGGAAGTACACATTGTCCTGACGAGTTCTCAGCAGTACAAGAAGAACCGGGTCCGTAGGCAGGGTCATATCCTGCAGAGTTCGCCAGAGACTGGAAGAGGGTCAGAGAATAACCATTAGGTCCTACACCCTGTCGGAGGAAGACATAGCATAAGTGACATTATGCTGCGAGCTAGGGACAAGCATTCACGTTGTCGCCATTGTAGTACACTGTTTCGGGAGCGTCGGTCAGCCCACGATATATTGACAATGAAAAGATAATTATTTTCAATACGTACAATAGTAACTCCACAGCTCACGACGGGACACGATGGGCTCAGCGGTTTCTCTCGATGCCAGAAAGTTGCCGTATTTGCTGTCTGCCGCCTTTCCGTCTCCAGCCGAGGAGACATTGACAGAAACCTTGATCTCCACATTTTTGTCTACGGAATTGGCGAAAATGTCCTCTGATGTATTCATGCCTTCGTCCTAGAGAAAACAATGAAAGCAATGAAAAAGCCAAGAGAGCAACACTCAGTACCCATACGCTAGCACTGTTTGTGCAGCGGATAAAGAGATAAGAATGGCGTTTATTCCTACACGCTCAACGTTTTAAGTATGGGCTGCCCAGGTTTTCAGGCACGAGGACTATCGGTACTAACTACTTCGAGCTATCACCTGCCTCTGCCTAAGCCTGGTTTCATTGTGTCCTTGAAAACCAGCATGAACTCACAGACACATATCCGCTATCGTTGACTTGATGATACGTACGTTTGGCCCCCAACTTGAGCCACGAGACCACAGTGATAACAAGACGCCGAGACTACTTGACAATTCGACATGCAGATCACGATAAGACAAGATTATGATACTTATACCCTGCTTCGAGTGATCAGAACGGAGTCTCGGATGCTCTCCACATATTAGGATTATATAGCGAGAGATAGTGAAGGACGCAGCTGGTCGCCACTAAGAATGGTGTCGTACTCTGTATGGCTGTGGAATGGCCGGAAGTCGAATAGCCGAATGCATCTCATGATATTCTCTTCCGTCAAGTCGAAAAACGTTTGTTTGTTCGTGTACATATCCCGCGGAGGTACTTCCTCTGCAATTCCACCAGATAGCTGGATGCCCGTGGCCAACTTTGTAACCCGGGCATGCCGATAAAGCTCAACAAAAGAAAAAAAGAAAAACGTTTGTTTGCCAGGATGCCGTCGCCCATGCCGGCGGTATCCTTTCTCGACGTCTGGAAGCTTATGGTTACATGTAACCAAACGAACCACTTTGCCACATTCTGCAGAAAACTTTGCAATGGTTTGTGTAGAGATGCTCATCGTGATATTCTATTTAGCACATAACTTCAATACGGTGTTATGAAGAAGACAGAAGGCGCACCTTCGTTGGAATGAACGGGTCAAGCATGCTCAATGCCATTTCTCATGGCGGGATTCTGGGCTTTTCGGGCCGTCATGAATGATCAGAAACAAAGCTCTGAATGGCTCACCTGCTAGCACCTCACGGGGAACCACCCCACCGTGCTTGATACTGATTGAACTATGGGACTCGCGGTGGACTCACGGTTAACCAGGGTCGTCTACTGTCTTGACCGCTATACCCACTAAAAACCTCGCACGGTAGATGGACTTCATTTTGCAGGACGCCAGACCACGTATCTATGACGTCGCGGGACTTGATCGCTTTTCGATCATACTTCCATCGGTCCGTCATCGATGCATCGAGTTGCAGACGCGCCGTCACTCGCTCGCCATCGGTTTCTTACTTCTCTGTCGCTCAGCGGTTCATTCTCTTTGTGAATGACTCGCTCGCATCTCAGTTTCCATATCAGGTGGCTGGCCTCTGTTAGAATTATTTTCTTGAATCTTGTCTGCCCTGCTTTTATCTTACCGTTGTCGTCTCGTATGGCAGCTTCGGGCGTCGCGCAAGCTATGACCTCGCCTATGCTGGGGGGGTGCCATGCAATGCCTCTTTCTTCAAAAAGGAACTTTACTTCCTCCCATATTTGCTTCTGTCCGGGGGAGCTGCATTCGAATAGAATGTGTTCCATTGTTTCTGTGTGTCCACAGTGAGTACAAACACTTCACGGGGACCCAGTTTTCCGCTAAATGATATCGCACATTACATTCCACTTGGAAACGTCGGCTCTGCCGACGCAGACCTAGCTGAAAGGGGGGGGCGTTCTCGATAATCACCAAGGCACATTAGATTGATGAGATCACTTTTTGGTTGACCGCGTTTCTGTGGTGCAGGTCAATGTTCAAGCTTTATATCCACAAGTTTGGAGATACGACCCCACGCGTCTACAAAGACTTCAAATCTACGTGAAGCGAGAGTTGGCGGCGCTACACACCTGCTTCATCGATCATCATTTCCCCGCATGTTTCGCCTTCGGTGTTCGAAAATCCCCTCCCTACGACTCCTTGCAGCTGGAATCTCCTCGTCTCTGCGTCGTCCTCGCTGCCCACTCTCTTCACTTAACCCCTCTTTCACGAGGAACCCCATCACTACCACGACCAGTCGACTACCTTCTCGTCGACTCTCTAATATGCTGGACTCGAAGTCTTTCATGAAGGATGTGGAGAGCGAACTCTTCAACTACACTACCGGGCGTTTCCTGTAAGTCTCCTACATCTTGTCTCGTCTTTGTCTAACTCGTAATGTAACGTACTCAGTGCCAACGACGCCCTTCGCCTCCGAGAGCGCAGGCGCGTCTTCGACATCCCGGGATTCTTTAGAATCATTGCTAAGGCACTGCACTGCAAGACTGAAGAGATTGTCGGCTTTCGAAAGCTTGGAGAAGGTGGCCTCAACCGTACCTTTCTCATTACCTTAGAAACCGGCTTCCAGCTCGTCGCGCGCATCCCCTATCCCATCCTGATTCCCAAGGCGTACGCTCTCGCCAGTGAAGTCGCTACCATGGACTTCCTTCGTCGCAAAGGGCTCCCCATTCCCAAGGTCTACGCGTATTCCTTTACGTCAAAGAACGAGTCCGAGACGGAGTACATTCTAATGGAGTACGTCGAAGGCACCGACTTGAGCCAGATATGGTTCGACCTCAAGGAAGATGGAATCATCTCGCTTATGGACCAGCTCGCGAAGATCGAGTCTACTATGATGTCCATCTCTTTTCCCGCTGGCGGGAGCATCTATTACGCCAGAGACCTGAAGGAGCTGTCTGGTAACGAGGGCATCCCGCTCGAGGAGGAGAACGAGGGCATCCCACTCGACGAGCAGATCGAGAGCATCTCGCTCGCGAAGGAGCGATTCTGTATAGGCCCTGATGTATCGGTACCGCTGTGGTATGGACGAAGGGAACAACTGGACGTATTCCGAGGACCTTGTACGTCGCACTTCTCCTAATCTCTTCTGCCTCTTCTTAACCAATCGATGACCATAGATGAAGACGCCAAATCGGTGCTGGTCATGGGAGCTATGAAAGAGCTCGCCTACCTCGACCAGTTTGGCTCACCGAGGGCACCTTACCAACACTTCCGAAGGGAATACTATAACTACGAGAAGCAGCCACCGTCGGACCACGCCGAGAACCTTCGTCGCTATCTCCTTCTCGCACCGTCGCTCGTGCCAGACGATGACTCCCTCGGCGCTTTCTGCATCCGCCACCCCGACCTCACCGACAGCAATCTCAAGGTTTCGACAGATTCCAGCGGCTTGCAGATCCTTAGCGTGTTGGACTGGCAGCACGCTGCTGTCCTACCCCTCTTCCTCCACGCCGGTATGCCCGACGTCATCCAGAACGAAGAGGACGAGGTCTCTCGAAGGATGGCCGAGCCTAAGCTACCGGACGACTTCGACAAGCTATCGGAAGAAGAGCAAGAATGGGAGATGGAGCTCCTCCGTCGTCGTCTTGTTCACTATCATTACAACCTCAGCACAGCGGCGCACAACAGGATCCACCACAAGGGTCTGGTCTATCCATTGAATACTTTCCGTCGCCGCATCTTCAATCATGCAACTGCTGCGTGGGAGGGTGAGACGATCAAGTTGCTGTATGCGCTGATAGATATGGTGTCTGGCTGGGGGAGTTTTGCGAAGGACGGCACGCCATGTCCGGTCGTGTTCACGGAGGACGAGAAAGCTGCAGCGGAGAAGCTGTATCAGGCACTGAGGAACGCAGAAATGGGTGAGAGAATGCTGAGGGACCATGTCGGCTACGGGGAGGAGACCTGGGTGCCCGTCGCTCACTACGAGAAAGCCAAGGCATTCGGTCAGGAGATGAAGCGGATGACATTGAAGGCATGTGCGGAGGACGAAGAGACGACGGAGGCGGCGTACGCTGTGATCGAGGCGAACTGGCCCTTGGACGATATGGACGAAAACGAGTTAGAGGAGTACAAGTAAGGAATCGACGATCCAGAAGTAAAGAGACGCAACTCACGTTTCTTATGGTGATTTTCGCGTCAGGATGGATGTCACCACGATTGTCGAACGGCCAGCCAGCAGTGAGATTCTTCCAGACTTGTAGGGCGGAAGATTGACTAGGTTTGGAACCACGCTCCCGGCCCGGAATTCCCAAAGCCAGGAAATAGGCGAAGGCTTTGGACTTCCTGAGGTCATTGGGATCGTTAACCCAGCCATTCTCGAGGGTGGTCGCAAAGCTGGTCATCGCTGGTCAGTGCTTCGTCGACAAGTCCATGATTGGATTGACTTACGCGTCCGAAAGTTCGAGGGCGTGACGGTAGTTGTTTATAGTCGGGCGCTGCAGATTTCTGCGGACTGGTGTGTCGGTAAGGTCACCCCTCTTCTTCCAGGACCCGCCAGCCGCCGATCGAGCTAAGGCATCCTCGACAGAGCGCTTGAAGACACGGTCTTTGGTCCTCAAGGCAGGCATACCAAGGATGCTGACTTGACGAGGAGGTAGAGATAGGGAGACAGCGAGAGAGCAAAGTCGGGGGAGGCGAGGGGGAAATATCGACAAGGCATTTGGACGAAGGCCTTTTTATACTGGGCTACACAGGGACCAACCAGACTTTGTGACGACTTCAAAGTTCATAGCCCCTGGTCAGCGATCTCCAAGATAGATGAAGCAGTGCAGCGATACTCACTTAACGTTCAGAACCGTCGATCAACGATGACGGAACAGCACCGGTCCGACGAGGTTCTTGTCCAAAAGGAGGGCGAAGCCAATCTTGTGGCCTACTTTGAGCGTATGGGCTGGCCAGTTTTTCAGGCACGAGGACTATTGGCGCTAACTAGACCGGTACACTTGGTTTTGTTATGTGTGGGTTGTCCACGGCTGTCGCGGAAGACCGTATATAGTCAATAAGTTTGTGTCCCTATCATTAAGTCTGAAAGATGCCAAGCATTAAACGCCACCATCACGTTGACCTCGATGAGAAGCAGACACCGTGACCTGCCTGTCAGGCTCTCAATCTTTGCACTCAAGTCCGATCGCGTTGTAGACGCATCGTGCGGCTTGCAGACTTGCGTTCTATGTACGTTTGGCCCCCAACTTGAGCGACGAGACCACGGTGATAACAAGACACCCAGACTACTTGACAATTCGACATGCAAATCACGATAAGACAAGATTATGATACTTATACCCTACTTCGAGTGATCGCAGCGGAGCCTCGGATGCTCTCCACATATTAGGATTATAAAGCGAGAGGTAGCGAAGGATGCAGCTGGTCACCACTAAGAATGGTGTCGTACTCTGTATGGCTGTGGAATGGCCGAAAGTCGAATAGCCGAATGCATCTCATGATATTCTCTTCCGTCAAATCGAAAAACGTTTGTTTGCCAGGATGCCGTCGCCCATGCCGGTGGTATCCTTTCTCGACGTTTGGAAGCTTATGGTCACATATAACCAAATGAACCACTTTGCCGCATTCTGCAGAAAACTTTGCAATGGTTTGTGCAGAGATGCTCATCGTGATATTCTATTTAGAATACAACTTCAATACGGTGTTATGACGAAGACAGAAGGCGCACCTTCGTTGGAATGAATGGGTCAAGCATGCTCAATGGGCCATTTCTCATGGCGGGATTCTGGGCTTTTCGGGCCATCATGAATGACCAGAAACAAAGCTCTGAATGGCTCACTTGCTAGCACCTCACGGGGAACCACCCCACCGTGCTTGATACTGATTGAACTGGTTTTGGAGTCGAATTTGTGCCAAAAACTTAAATCGGAGAGGAATCAAGCGTATATCAGACGAAATAAAAGTTTCGCTCACTCAAACCAATCGGGCAGAAGCTGACTCAATGACACGTCGCTGACGGGGACCCAGTTTTCCGCTAAATGATATCGCACATCACATTCCACTTGTGGATTGCGAGGCCAGTATGATCCTGACGGGTCGTTTCCACTGAGGAGCTCAGGAAGGTCCGACTGCAAGTTTGGAAGAAGTACCCGTGACTAATCGCGTGAGTATGTGCCGGAAAAAAAGACACAAGAAGCGCAGGATTACTCACTTGTAAAAACGCAATCGTCATCAAGGCCAATGCATAGCTACTGAAAGATTTCGACAGACCCCTTCCTGATGGGTCATTGAGACCTAGAGGCTTAGCCCACAATTTAATATATGCTAGTAAGTATCGTAATTGTGGCAAAAGATCGCAATAATGTCGAATCATGTTTGAATTAAGAAGTCCCAAACGATCGTTAATATTCATGTCACAGCGAATCGACGAGCGAGGATCGGTGAAAGAGACTATTGATATTTGAAGTCAAAAATGACATGCTAAAGAGTTGCATGAAATAGACAAACCAATAGGAACGGCTGCTGAAGCGACAACCTTGACGTCTTTATACCCACAAGTTTGGAGATACGACCCCACGCGTCTACAAAGACTTCAAATCTGCGTGAAGCGAGAGTTGGCGGCGCTACACACCTGACATTGTATACGGCTGTTGAATTATTGTTGTGATGCCAAGGAGATAGAATATCCAGAAGGAAAGCTCACGAGGAAGGCGTTTTTTATTCGGTGTGAATCCATGTGGCCTTTTTTTATCCTCAACACATTTCAGCACAAGATTACTCCAGTCATGGAGAATTAGGCTCACAATAAGTACTAGATCCATATCGCTGGATGGATACGCCACACCGTAGCGCAAGCTTCCAAAGACTTCGACAGAAAAAGACGAGCCAAACTTGCGGCGGCATGCAGCTCTTATAGAGTGGAAAGTGTTAATTCTCCGAAGACGCCGTTCGTCCTGTTCAATACGCCGTGAAGCGACTACCGTAAGCTAGACAGACACTCGCATACCAGCAAACACGCAAGCTGAGCCTCGGTTTTAGCCTCTGCTTTAGCATCTCCGAGAAATTTCTTTGGTGCGAGCGATTTCTGTGCTTGGGCGGCTGAAAAGAATGTGCTGATTTGGGACTTCACAAGTCGCGCATGTGCGCATGTGCTGGCTATTACACTCGTAGTGCAGGCTGCCGTCATGTAGAAGCCACTACGAGACCGTGGAGCCATGAGCTCGACACAACGCCAAGTGTAATAGACTTCACCCTGGCTTCCCGTTCAGTTGCAAAGAGCAGAGACCAAATTGGTCGTGGAAACCTCGAGTCAGTGGTTTTCAGAGAAGAGACCAGCAGAGTTCGAGCGTCTGAAGTGTCCCGATGCTGTCCCGACTCGCGACTCGCGATTGACGGACGGCGATCAAAACCGCTATTCGCCGGATTGCCATGATCGACAACAATATGGTCGAAGGTATCAAAAAATGTTTCAAGGGATGTAAGCACGTTACACATGCACGAATGTACAAGCAGATACGGACAACGCGGAAAAGCCAACATCTATTTACTACGCCTTGGCAGTTCCCCATGCAACTTTTCGCGGCGCCTTGGCGTCAGGTTGCGGCGTAACCAGCGGTGCTCCCCCACGAGCCTTGTTTCCCTGTTGTGACTTGGTGTTCGCGCTCTGGGATTTTGCACTAGAATGCGCCTTGACTAGGGGCAGAGGTGCGTTCTTGAGGTCGTCCAGTATCCTCTGTGTCCGCTCGGCGTTCTTAATGAACCACCCAGCGTACCGCCGCCCGATTGTCGACTCAGCGATGTGGACCATGTTCTGAACAGTAAAGTTAGTTGTGATAATCGTTGAAAAAAAGTCTCGACAGCACGTACATCGTTGATGACAAAATTGAGGTCACTAGTGGAGATGGGTTGACCCTCAAGAAGCCCACCTGCGCTGCTGGCGACACGGCTAACGCTCTGGCTAGCCTGTTTCATGACCATAAGCTCTTGTACCATCTCTTCCTCGTCAGCATCCAAAAAATTGGCGAGTTTGCTGGCACCAAGACTTGTGTACAACTTCAAGAAACTGCGTAGTGTGGGAACGGAGCTTTGCGCAGCGACATCTGCCAGAAAAAGGCTAACATGTCGGCGAGTCGGGTCCTGCAGTGTCAAACTAGGCTCGCTGTCTGCATCACTGGGCAACAGCTGCGCAAGTGCAATCGGATCATCGTAGGGCGGAGAGTTTGCGGTGATGAATTTCGGGCAGGCATAAAGGAAGAGCTCTTCGAAAATGGGAAGCGCATCTTCGCCGCCTCGTATCATTTTTGCAAGCTGTTCGCCATATCGCTCTTTCGCAATGTTAGTGATGTTGTCGTCCAATCTACGTTCATGAAGCTTAGTATCATAATAACCCCACCTCAAGATGAAGAGTTCTTACCGGCTGGGAGACAGCGTATTGCAAATCACAAACAGAGCATACATTCTGTCAGCCGTTTTGTTAATCTGTGTGATGTTCAAAAATTGGACCGCCGGGTGCAGGAATATTCAACTCACCTGGTCGTATTGATAGCTCCGTGTGTGATATTGCCTCATCCTCATGATGAAGTTGAGGATAGTCACAAACGTCCGGATTGCGTCCGGATAGCGACGAAGCATTAGATAGCAGAAGCCAACGTAGTAATACGTGGTAACATGACACGCGGTCACACGCGTGAAAGGAGACTTTTGATTACCACTGAGTTCGATGTTGTCCATGACCTTCAGCGCAAGCGTGAAGTCACCCAGCAAGACATGGACACGCAGCAGTCCAATGATACTAGTACGAGTGCTGTCAGACCATTTTGACGCGGAATACATAGCAGATGACATACCTAAAGTATCCAAGCATGCGGTAAAGCGGACGCACACCGTATTCACCGACAATTTCAACGATCTCCTCCTCGCTCTTGCCCTCCCTCTGAGCAACGATGAACTCGTTCACTCGGGACTTTTGAATCAGCGAGTATAGCACATTCAGAACACTGTACGAGCTCCAGACGGGGCCGCCTTCCGCCAAGTTCAGAAGCTCGTCCTCGTTCTTCGTCTTGACCTTCGACCTCCACGCGCAGAAGTTTTGAAACTGGTAAATAAACTCATCGATAATATCCCATAACCACTGCTCTGGTAATTCCAGCGGCACGGGTCCATCCGAGTCTTGACGAGCGGGTGTCAACAAAAGTAAGGAAAGAGAAAAAAAAATGATATACTCAAGAGGTAGTTGAACAGTTCGCAACTGTTTTCGTACGAATGGAATCGATCGTCGACATCGGGTTGCAACCGAGAATACACATGGCGATAGTAGAGCTCGCGATAGAGTATGAGGAAAATGGGATCTATTTTTGCCTCGTCAGCAACTGCGCAATATAGCGATTACAAACTCAACCCTACCACCTACCATCGTTGACGAGGAGGGAAATAACCTCTGCCTCCGGCCACTCAGTCTTGGCGTAGAACTTCTCGGTGTACTTGTTCCAACCACTCTCGTAGGCAACAGTGATTTCAGCGAGGTTATTATCGAGGACAGCTTTGTGGAAGTGCACAATGAACTACATCATTAGAGAAACCTAGGAATTATGTCTATGATACATAAAATCTCACAGCTTTCACGACATCCGGAATCTGGGCAAAAGCTGCCTGCTGGGCGTCGAACGCTGCTTGTTGGGCATACTGCTGCTGCATTGCAATAAGGGTCGACTCGTCGAGCGCACGAGCACCATCATCATAGCCCTGTGGAGGGTACGAGTCCATTAACGAGAGATCTACATCCTGGATGTCTTCCTCGATATCTTCGGCTGCCCACAGCGGCATGCGTTGTTGAGCCATTTTGTTGTCAAGAGTACGGGGGGGGGGGCTAAGTGCGGCTTAACGAATGAAACAGAAAAGCTGCCGTGTTGAGCAAGAAGACAACAAAAATTGACAGAGAAACCGTAAACAATGGCAAACAGAGCGTGTGTACAAAGGCCGCTTTTCTGATTTGATAGGATGACTGACTTCGATCACTTTCTCGATCACACTTTCTCGATCACATGCATCTTTCTCGCGTCGATACATCGCATTTGATGATATTTTTGAAGTATAAGATACGTCCTATTATTATTTAATGACACAGCTACTGTAGCTCAATTTGCCAACGCCACACCGCCGTACTCGGCCACAAACCGTTGATGAAATGCCTCCAAAGCACCAACGTATTCTTCAACGCCGGGACACAGACATGTTAGCCTGTAATGCCACTCGCCCTCTTTCTGACCGAATCCACTTCCAGGTACCACGCAAATACCCGTCTCGTCGAGGAGTTTGAGCGCGTAGAACGCGTCGGGCTCCTTAGACGCAGCACGAGCGGCCGCGATAGCCTTGTCAGACAAATGGATTTTGGGATAGAGATAGAGGGCGCCGGGCGAATTGACGCAAGAAACTCCGGGGAGCTGGTTCAATCGTTGACTCATGAGTTTCGTGCGCGCCGCGAGCGCTTGGTGGATTGCATCCGTCTCCCTTTTCCAGAGCGGATAGCTCGCATCGCCTGGCTGAGGCGGCCGTACGACGCAGTCAACGCCGATTTGTCCGGACAGCGGCGGACAGAGAACCACGGACACCATTTTGTATATGAGAGCGAGAATCTGGTCCGATATGTTTACGCATTCGAAGTATCCACCACGACGGCCGCACTCGCCGGCAACGCCCTTCGAAATCGAATGGAAAGATACAAGAGGAATGGGAGACTTCATACGCGTGACGATTTTTTTGAAAGATGTGAAGGGATGCTCCTCCGGACGATGTAGGTTGTTTTGGTACACCTCGTCGGCGAGAAGAACAAGTGAATATTTCTCGCATAACTCCACCAACTTTTCCTGTGTGTGCTCGTCGAGCAGAGAGCCTGTGGGATTCCCGGGATTGATAATAACGAGGGCTTTGGGCGTGATTTCCTTGTGGGCAGGGTGCGAAAGAGTCTCTTCAATTTCGTGAAGTGAGGTTGACCAACCAGACGCCTCGTCAAGATGGTATGGTAAAGGAACACCGCTGTACTGCGCGAGCGACGCAGAATAGAGAGGATATTGGGGTATAGGAATGAGGATGCCGGAGTTTTTCGACGAAATAAGCATGTTCATCAAGAGAGAGACGCCAGCAGAAGCCCCAGCAGTTAGAAAGATGTGATCTGGGTTTGCAGGATATCCGTCACGCTCTGAAAGAAGATCGATAAGGTGCCAGATAAGTAGGTAATTTTCTTTGCAATACAACGCACTCTCGATGAAGTTTGCGACATCTCGACGAATGGACGGAACACCCTGGCTGTGTGAGTACGCGCCCACGGAACCGAAGTCCTCGCGCAGCTCTTCTACACGGGCAATCACATCTTCAGGAAAAACACCTGGGGCAAGTTCCGCTAACTCAGGCCATTCAGCGAGAGCAGCAACCTAATGAAAACACCGCCGTTAACAAACAGGGGTCATGAGAGGTGAGCACCGATTACAACAGACAAATGCGTGGGGTACGGCTGAGTCTCCGAGGCCATAGACGTACCTGACGAATGAAGGATATGGGCGGCTGGTCCAGTCCCTTTTGCTGTGGGTTTCCGATGTTGGAAGAGATAATCTTGTCGAACGGAAGTCCATGGTCCTCATCGCCATTGAGTCTCTTGCGGTATTCTTCCGCCCTGATGGCTAGCTCTCCACGCACCGCGTACTCGACATTGCGAACTGCAGGGTTGATAGCATCGATGGTGAGAGAGTGCATGCTTGAGAACGGGAATCGCAATGATGAGGAACGGTACGATGTTTTAAGAATTCGGACAGGAAGCAGGGCCTGCATGAACAATATATACGAGGCACACAGTCTCGTGATTCGTTAGTGCGGGGACCCGAGAGCGAGACTCAGCGAGTACTTAGTGTCTCCGCACAGCTCAGCACGCGTCGTCGACCGTTTTACACTCGTCAGATCCGAGTACAGGAAATGTTACAAGATCCACGGCTTGCTACCGCCATAAACAGCAGAAGGAAAGTTGAGCTGTGCTGACCCCTCGAGTCAGCTGAGGGTATCCATCCCATCGGCTCCGATCGGCCTATGCACGTATTCAGTATTCAGCGGCAGCTGGTGTGCTGTTTCGTGTTTGGGACGTCAGACCAGGCCTGTCCATGGTCTAAACATGCACGGCATCCTCTAGAAATACTCGAATGCGTGAGAAACTCATTATTCAGGCCTTGGGATTCGCCGATCGGAGCCCCTGTTGTATGTCGACGTCGAGAATTTCATCTGGCGCACAGTTCATTGGGACAGTTCACATTAAGAATCTTGCAGGCCAATTCCACCTTCTCAGAAGCCTTGCAAAGGACTAGTTCACCAATTATGCGGATTGAACTACGTCGGGTTCGGTAACGAGTTGAGTGCCGCCATCGCCTACGTCGTAAGTAGCAGTTTGGAGGCAAATCGCGCAAGTGGGGCAGTATCCATTGTGGCAAAGCAATCGATTGAGAAAGAATACATGGCTGCGTGGCTTTAAGGAGAAAATACAAACAACTTAGTACAATCATAAAGAAGCCGGATGAGTCAAAGTGGAGTTGCCTCTTTCGGACATGCTATGTGCCTGTCCAAATCGGGCAATTTCATCTTAACGTGACTAGATCGCGGTTCTTGACGCGTCTGCCTTCATCGCGGTCGACATGGATCCGTATACTCCACGCGCGCGCTCCGGTCTTCACCGAAGCAAGATGACACTGACCGCCCAGCAATATAACAAAGTATTGCGCGCTGCATCCACATCAAAGGGCTGAAGCTGATATCCGTCGCAGATCACCGACACCATCGCGTCCGTTCGAAAAGAACGACGACAATACGAGGAAGAGCATGGTCACATCCATATATCCCGCCAGACCAACGGCAAAGGTATGCTCGTATCTGTTTCCCACCACCGCGCGTAGGTGCCCACGCGACTCATACAGGCCACGAAGAGCCCTCGTTCGTCGAAGAGACGTCCTTCGTTCGCGCTCCACTCAATTCTCGTGTGACCTCTTCCAGTGCCGTACCGAGGGCAAAACCTGGCTCCAAGACTCTGGAGAGGGTGCCAGTAGAAGTGCAAGAAGCCATAATCCTTGAAGACTTATTATATGTGCTTATGGTAAGATGCTTTCTTTACACTTATGAACTTTCACCCAACTATACAGGGCATTGAAGGCACAAACATAACGTATCATCCAGAGTACTCTCCAGAAGACGACGATCCCCTACAGGGCATCCGTTTCGTCATTGTCTCGTCTCTCGATTCATCACTACGTGATTTGGTTGAGAGAATACTGCCCCTGGGGACCTACTACACTGCAATCACCTCTTTTATCGAACAGCGAAGTCTTCTTGACTATGGATTGGTTAATCACGCATTATGTGCGTCAATTCGAGACATGATGAAGGCATGTGGCGCTTGTATATGGCCACAATCGGCCTCATTTTCTGAACAAGTCCGCAGGATTACCAAACCTTATTGTCTCAGCTAGAGCATGCGTTCAATACATCTCCCCAATTCTCACTACAAAAACTTTGGTTTTATGTGCATCCGACTTTGCACACCCTGTCTTTGATATACCAACTAGTCCTGGAACTGGCCGCCGCTGGTGATCCCGCTCCGGATTACGAGTCATCATCGTTATCGATAGACTCAGAGCAGGCAACACGGGATGAAGAACTTGGAATCGGCGGCGCAAAGCTCAAGGCAGTTATCGCTGAGAGCGTGGGTACCGATGAGACCATTTTGGTGAAAGGTGGCGAGGTGCTCACCATGATATATGAGCGTATGCAGGGCATGAGCGGCGATCCTATAGCAACGCTTGTCTACAGCACACTCCTGCGAGACGCAAGCAAACCCTACATCACCATGCTCGAACTTTGGATACGGACCGGTCGCCTAGCAGACCCTTACAACGAACTCTTGGTGAAAGAGAGCAAGTTTATTGATCGCGGTATTTTGGATGTGGACTATACCGACGAGTACTGGGAACGCCGGTACACGGTACGTTTGAAAGCATCGCTTAGCGCCCAGAATAATATTCAAGTTTATTTGAATTCGCAGTTACGCGATGGCTCTGCGATGTCCGGCGGTAAGGGGCGTGTCCCAGCCCCACGGTCAGTTGGTGGGCGACTCCCTGGCGGCGCGTGTGTGCCGCCGTTGCTTGAACCATGGAAGCATAAGATACTTCTGGCCGGAAAATATCTCAATGTCATTCGTGAGTGTGGAATAGAGATCAGCAGAAAGGATTATCAGTTGGACGTCGACGCGCTGTCTATGGACGATGACCGGTATGGTTATGCCATTGTCTTCATATGTCGACTCTCGTAACGGTTCTCTCTACCGTACAGCTTTTATGCCTTCCTCGAAGAGGCTTACACACACGCGAACAAAACGCTTCTGCAGTTGTTGATTCGTGACCAGGATCTGCTCCCGCGCTTGCGTTCGCTGAAACGGTACTTCTTCCTGTCTCAGTCGTCATGGCTGCCGCATTTGCTGGACCTTGCGCACACGGAGCTGCGGAAGTCGTTCAAGTCGGCGTCAATCGTCAAACTGCAGAGTCTACTCGACCTTGTATTGAACACAGACGCGCAGGGCGAAGATGTGATGTACCGTGACGATGTGCGTGTGACGATGGCACAGAGCGGCCTGTACGACTGGCTGCGTAAAGTGGTGGAAACACGAGGCTTGATTGGTGGTGCTGACGCGGACAACGACATCGACGAACGCGGGAAGAGAGACAAGGAGGAGAAAAAAGAGAAGACGAGCCTCACGGGTGCGTGCCTTCAATTCTGTGTCTATGTGGTGCAAAATTGATATATAGATTAGCAATGGACGCGTTCGCGTTGGACTACAGCGTGAAATTTCCGCTGTCGCTTGTGATATCTCGCAAGACGATTTTGCGGTATCAATTGCTCTTCCGGTTCATACTGCATTTGAAGCAAGTAGAGCAGGCCTTGTCGGCGATGTGGAGCGAGCAGAAGACGGGGCCGTGGCGGCGACCTGCGCCTGAAAATCAGGACTTTGAACGTTGGCGACGGCGGGTGTTTCTCCTCCGTACCCGCATGCTGTCGTTTGTGCAGCAGACGCTGGCTTATGTCACCTTTGAGGTGTTTGAGCCGAACTGGCGTCGACTGGAGACGAAGCTCGACAAGGTCGTGACTGTTGACGAGTTGCTGCGAGACCATGTAGACTTTTTGGATACGTGTCTCAAGGAGTGTATGCTGACGAGCAAACAACTACTCAAGGTTAAGCGCTTCCGTTTGCTCCCAAAATACCAAGTACTGACCGGTTATTGCTTCAGACATTCTCCAAATTGATCAACACCTGCTCGATGTTTGCGGCGTACTCACATAGATTAGCGACATTTGCGAATAGTGCGATTGAAGACGAACAGAGTGACGAGTTGATTCGGTCGGATTTTCTGAGTAAATTTGAACAGCATTTCAATCATTGGTAGGTATATCGCTTCTATTTTAGTTCTGCGATCCTGAGCTGACCCATTTTTGCATAGGTTCAAGGTGGGTTCCTTCAAGGAAACATATCGACTGTCAACTGACGCAATTGGTCAGTTACATCTTGACTGTGTCCAATTTTACGCGTCTAGTGAAAACGTAGCACTATTACCTCTTGTCGTGAGGCTCAACAGCGTACGAACAGCGACCGGCCCCTAGTACATGCGTGGGTTATCTAAAAGTCTTGCGTAAATTTTGTTTGTCGTACTTCCTGCTCTCCGTTCGCTTTGTATGTTTGCATGATGTTGCATTTGTCGCATATGTATGTAGTATCATGTCGTTGTCGGCGCGGTATGTTCATTGTCTCAGTATTGTTACCTTCTCAGTATCGTTATCTCTTAAGTAACGCCTCGAGAGTCAACATGAATCCATCGCACTGATGCATAAATCCCTTTAGAGTTGGGGTGTCTAGTACATTGATACGATGGGGTGGTCATGTAAAACGTAAGTAAATGATTGTAGATTCCATATTAAATTGCATGTAGGTAAGTTAATGAGTCGACTTTTTGCCTGCAACCGGACATTATTCAGAACGACAGAGTCAGAACAGTTTTTGTTACTTACCATCAACAAACATGTTCCGTGTCGCGGCAGGGAGGGTAACGATCGACCCATCGAGAGACTTTTCAAGCCGGACCTGACATCCGAGTCGGCTGGTGTCTGTAAGCCCGAAAGCCATATCCAGCATGTCATTTTCGTCGTCTGAAGGCTCCGGCAATCGGTCGTAGTATTCCTCAGGCAAAATAACATGACATGTTGAGCATGCTATGGAACCCTCGCAAGCACCTAGTCATACGGTCAGCAAATACAAGGCGAACATCGCAAAAAAAGAACCTTCTAAGTCGATATCGTGCTCGTGCGCAATTGACAAGATGTCGTCGCCTTCATTTGCCTCGACCGTCTTGAGCAAGTTCCCCTTTGAATCTTTGAAATGTAATTTTATCCTGTTACCACAGACATGTTGTGCTCGTCAGAGAAGCGTGCACCACGGAGCTTACCCAGTTCCTGGAGCCGGTCGTGTAATGTCGCCGTGTCGCAGCACTACAGTCAGTTCTCATGAGGTATATCCAACAGTCGGAGAGAGAACTTTTGCAAACCAGATGAAGAGTGGAGTTGCCTGGCAGCTAGACGAGAGGAAAAGCTGGAACGATGTGCACATACTCCTGAAAACAGCCTACGTCTCGCAAGGTTCATTGCGAAACCCGAGAATATAAAATTGATCAGAGGAAAACTCCGCGTCCAAGTGCGAAGACGGTCAAAGCCGTATGCGCTTGCTACCAATGTGAGAAAGCCACAGGGCTGATCAAGGGCTAATACGAGTACGCACGGCCGGCCAATAAGTAATGCATAATGATCGACAGCATTGATCGGAGGTTCACGTCACCTCACGCTGATCGTGAGTCATTCATTATGTTGTCTTTCCAAATCGGGTAACCGCGAAAAATCGATCGCAACAATTGATCCATTTTTTTCGATTGATTACATAAATTTTACTTGATGCATCACAAATAAAGTAATCATAAAGGTAAGTACCTTTGTTTTCAAAAGCTATCTTCGAACAGGCATAAGTATACGAGCGAGCGATCGGAGATTATCCGATGAATAATAGCATCAAGGTGAACAAGGCACCATGAGATAGCATGAGATATGTTTTCGGGGTGAATTCCGCGATACGCTCATGGCACCTCAGGCTCGACAAAGGCCGGAAGTATGGTCAATGCATGCGTAGTCCGTTCCCTTCTAATTTTAGCTTTATTGTAAGGCATAGAGTTGCATCTGTCTGCTCGATCCTTTGATGCTGTCCGCGAGGTAGGCAAACACCGGAAGCTATGAGACGAGATCTATTGTTATCACCAGACGATGAGCCATGTGAACTGTGAGAATGCACTTTTCGGTGGCCTTTGTCGAGACAGCATGCCACGCAAGCACATCGGATGAAAGGTTTTTTCTACGCAGTAGAAGCAGCCTGAAGATTAGACTGCCGACTAAACATTCGGGTCCGTATGTCACGCTCTCTCATGAACAAAACTCGATTGCTGCGGCATGAGAGCTATCGATAACAGGTACACTCATCCACTTCAATGAACTTCGTGTTGCGTCGCCGGTCGTATTCAATTATAGACCTCATATAGATTCTGTTTTTAGTTTGTATGTTCACGAACTGTTTATGGCATTTATCCGAGTCAGATGCAAGATCAACAGGTGTCTGTTTTTTTTTTTTTTTTCAGGCAAGGACGTCGAGATGGAACCTTCGGTTCGGGCCTTTGTACTGCCTTTGTATCAGATCGGTTAGAACTTTAAATGGCGCTTCAGCTGCCGTTGTGCCCCTTTTGCTGAGCAGCTCAGACCAGGTGCCCATGCCGAAGCGCGGACGCACGGTGCAACGACCGTCGACGGACCGTAGTAATGCAATGATAAGAACGATCATAACAGGGGATATAAATATACATTTCAATCAGCATTCGGGGAGGATTGGTGCTCGAAGAATTGTACCTATGATGTATATGTACCTGACAGTATTTCAGAGCAGGAGCCTCGTACTCTTTGCCACGTCCGTCGCTGTGACGGACAATCTTCAACACTGCAAAATAGTTTTCCAAGGAGTCCACAGGATTTTCGGGACCCGTCGTTGCCGACCAATTGCCGACCTTTGAGCGGGGCTGAGGCGAGACGACAAAAAGGTACAGTAGTTAGCCGACCACGTGGCTACGACCTCGTGTTGGACTCAGTGGCTAATTATAAGAACATGTACGTCCACCAGACGTTCCACCTGTTCCATCACCCTCGCTCAACGACAGCAGTCTGGTCCTCGCTGTGTCCGTTATTGCCATGAACAACGGCGAGCAGCAACACAGCCCCTTCGTCGCCGATCCGCGTGTCCTGGTTGCTGCGACGATCGTTCTCGCCGGCTCCGCAGCCTACCTGTGGCGCTCGAATGTCCCATCAGATTTCGTGCGCACGTCCTTCGGTGCGCGAGACCGACAATCTCTCAGAGCCTTTTTGGTGTTGACCTTGGCTCGTTTCATTTCAGGCTCCTCGACAGCGGCGGGGGCCGTCGCAACGCGGGGTACAGACCCCGGTAACGGAAGCCATGGGAACGCGGGGGCCAAAAGCATCAAAGGTCCACGATCGAAAGAGCGCAGGAGGAGGGGGAAGGACCCGATGAAGGAACTTTTGAAGAATGGAAGGAAGTCGAAGGGATTACAGAGGCTTTCGCGGGTAGAGGACGACACTCCTCTACCTTTCCCCGCTACTCTAGAACAAGGCCAGCAGCAGCAGCCTAAGCGTGCTCGCGATGTTTCGTGTTCCTCGTCGCGTTCCATGGCGAGCGGTCATACGTTCGCCGACTCGAAGAGTAGCCATGGCTGCACCGACGACGAGGATGGTATTTTCTCGTCGGTATCAGCCACGACAGCCTCGACATGCGCTACAGAGATATCCGTCAACACTAGTAATGGCGATACGAAGGTCGATGTCGATGAGACCGCAAATGACACCACTAGGGTGTCACAGTCGGTTTCGTCGACCTTTGTCTCGACCTCAGATTCACAGTCCGGCGCCTTCTCAGGCATGCTCTCTGAATGCCAGTCCGACACGTCCACTTCCCTGCCCTCCTCAATATCTGATTCGACGCCTACGCCGAGCTCGTTCAAAGCGTCTCCTCAGCTTCTCCCTCTTGACCCAGCATCGCCTGGCTCAGCGCATCGGCCTAGATCCCGTGGTGACGGCGATGGCGCACCGCCGACGTCAGCGTCTGACACAGTCTATCAAACGCTACCTCGCTTAGCTTCGACTTCGCGCATACCTGCCCACCGTACTGAGAAAGGAGGCCATACAAACGCCATGAGCCCCTCTTCTACAGCTGCATCGACGTCTGCATCTCCCAGACCTCGGGACGTTGTTCTCAATGAGTCGAGTATTTCCTGTTCTGGATCCTCATCCCGGCAGGTATCCTCGTCTCGACGCGCGACAACTCCCTCGTCAGGAACAAGCACGCCTCCAACGGTCGCCGTGCAGACGCAGATTGCGTCACTGCGTGGTGCTCTCGAGGCGGCTCGCATGAGGGAGGAGAAATGCAAGGCCGATAATGAAGTCTATGCCAAAGAGCTCGAGAGTCTCCGCTGGGAAAATGCGCACTGGAGGCGCCGTGAAGTTGAGGTGCGTACAAGGCGCAACGTCGTTAACCACTTCAGCTTGGCTCGATACTGACTGTGATTTCGCCCCAGCTTCAAACTCAGATTCACCAGTTGATACATCAGGTGCACTCCTATGGTGCTCTATTTGCTTCCATGTCGGCACAGACCCACGTTGCAAACGGGGGGTCTGCTGCTTCCTCTAATGCCGACGCTGGGCCGTCTGCTCCTTACCCGGTGTCATGTCCACCCTCGTCCCAGCCCCAGTCTCCCGTTGTCCACCCTATGTCACAAATGATCAGCCCATTCACTATGACACCGCCATTTTTTCCGATTCCGAGTCCTCAAGGAGGGTATTTCCCGTATCCTCCCTTCCAATCTTCACCTTACATGCCGCCTCCACCTAAGCAGACTCCCACTCAGTCGCAGGCTGCAGGCCATCACCCTCTAAGCGTGCTAACGATGTTTGGTCCTCCTTCCAATTGTTCTGGCAAGGACGCGTCCGAGTCGGGTTCCGTTTCTCCGGAGAAGGCGTCTCCCACCTCGGGCAACCGTGGGCGCCCTCGTGCACGCATCGACCATGGAAACACCAACAACTTTGCAGAGGACGGTGATCACGGACGACAGACGGACGACACGGAGATTAGCGACCTGCTTACCGATGCTATCTTCAAGCGACCAGAAAGCATACGTGCCTCGTCTCGCAAGGACGAGTCGAAGCATCCGGGGAAGGGCACAGCTGCTATTGTAGAACCACTGCTTATTCCGGTTATGAGTACGCCAGATTCGGACTCCGGCGATTTTGTCGGGGACAGCACGTCGCCGGGCGTCGAGACAGACGATGAACCCACCGTTGCGTTCAAGTTCCCATCTCTGGCTGACACGCCAGCTAATGATGTTGTCACATCTCCCATGGTTAATGAACGTACCGACCTGTAGGATGAAATGGCTTCCCCATATACCTGCTGCATTGCTCCTCATCACTCAACCATCTGTACATATGCTTCAATAGCGACATCCCTTTTCACCTGTTCAAGTTGTGCAAGTGTTTTCGCTATTCCTTTTTTATTACAAAGGATTCACCCCCATGATAAGGCACGCGTTTGCTCAATGTTCTCCTTCCCTCGTCTCGCATTCCTTCAGTTATGTTTCCTCTCGTTTTCCTTCTGGTTTTCTATACCCAGGCATATATACGCAGCGATCCCTCACTTTTTCTTATTTCTGTCGACCTGAAGGTGGTTGGCCAAACTTATTATTCCATATTGTGACATTTACACATTTACATAAAACCAAGTAGGACGAGGTGAATCAGATAACGAAGTCGATTAGGAATATATAAAGTCTAAATCTTTCTGATTGTATAACGTTGTGAATTGTTAATAACGTTGCCAGAGACTACCGGTTTATTCGAGTAGGGCTCAGGCGGAGCTCGGCCCGCCATTGCCGGGACTAGGTAGCGCCAACGTTAACGCGTCTGTCGACGGCGGCGACCTAGTCTCCCGTAGTCAGATGTTTAAAGAGACCCCAGGGCCCCAACCCGACCGTTGAACCACCCCACCCTCTCAAAGTTAACGCGGCGACCCAAATGATAGCGCATCTGCTCAGCTGGATTGTTGCCACATTTCTGCCGTCTAGATTGGCTCTCGACAGCCCGGATTACGCCTTCAGGTGGTTCGATATACCCTAGGTAGACGCGGCAGCCAAAACATGTAGCCCTCGCCTCAGCAGCCGAATGAAGTTCTTGCATTGTGATGACCATACAATTCTCGACGGTAGCATGCTTGTTTTTGGCCATCTACATCGTCTATATATATGTTTCCCGGATAGTGTCATCATCGGAATGGATTCAGAGTATGTAGTTACATTGTAGTACTATCTCTTTACTTCGTTTGCGAGACATGATGCATGAAGACCAGCTGATGACTATAGTGAGTGATCTATCGATATTGTATCGATCGTGAAGGCTAACCATGGCATGAGCACCTTCGGGTTGATTGGAAAGATATTCCTTGGCGTAGTATCTGACAATCTGGTTTTTACGGTTTTTACGGTCCTCAGTGATTACTATGGCGGAGACATTTAAGATTTTTGTGTCCAAGGTGTACATGTAAGTACCCGTTAGCTGTTTTTGAATATGGAACTTATGAATCTCATCGACATCAATTGCACAACCGATCACGGTGGATCACCCATATTTTTCCAACTGTAAAGAGATTATTCTGTGCAATACGCGGACTGTGGGCGTGCACGCAACTGGCCAGCAGCTTAGTGCGAATATCTCGCTTGCCATACCATAGTAAGTATCACTTTCCACTTACCATTCTGTCCACCAATCGATAGCCGATGGCGACGATCGGGCATCGTCGCTGCACTTGGCTTATGTGTCAGAAGGTATACGCCACTCGTCACCGAAGGCGAACTTCACGCGAAAATACTTGCTGGCACGCCTCTTAGGCTTATCGACGATAAGATATATAATGTAGTCATGCTTGGTAAGTGTGGAAGTGAGTCGCAGGCGCTGCTAGTCTGTTCTCTCCACGATTCAACGATGGCAGTCCCAGAGAAGGACCAGAAGGTTGTGCAGGACAAGCAACAGGTCATCTTGCCGTCGCACGCACGGGATGTAGTCCTTGTTCAATTACAAGAGAAGCGCAGTCGCCATCGTCGTGCTTTCAGGATCTGTACTACTGTTGTACTGGCCATTTTCGCATCAGTATTCGTGTTCACGGACGGGCTCGGAGGCTTGGATATTGTCTCCTTCGAGTTTAATGAGGCCGTATGCCCTCAAGCAGATGTCTTGACACCACAGGTGCACTCAGAGCTATGGGAATCGTTTGGTGCTATGTTGGGAACCGAGGCGTTCAAAGCACGCGCTATAGACTGGCTCGCGAATGCAGTCAAGGTGTGTTTGCGTCTGTGAGCGCAGATGTGTTGTCTGAAACCGGGATTATTGACCGCAGATTCCCACGGAAATCTTTGATGAAATGCCTGCACCACCAGGCAGTGACCATCCGGCATGGAAGCCTTTTAATGCGTTCCATGAGTATCTGCTCAAGGCCTATCCTCTCATTCATGCCAATGTGAAGCTGACCAAAGTCAATACCTATGGTTTGATTGTAAGTTTGTCACTGTATCTTTACTCGAGTCATACCTTTAGATGCCGCACCCTGCACACAGTACGAATGGGCCGGTTCTGACGAGAGCTTGAAGCCGTATCTCTTGACTGCTCATCAAGGTATGTACAATGGTTTCTGGCAGCAATTTAGAAATCACCTTTTATGTCTGTTAGATGTCGTCCCTGTCCTTCCGGCGACAGTGGACGAGTGGGAGCACCCTCCTTACTCTGGTTATTTCGACGGTAAATGACTCTTAAGCCTGAGTATACTTTGGTGCGCATTACTATAACGTAATCACAGGCTTGAAGATCTGGGGCCGTGGTAGCAGCGATGACAAGAGTGGTCTCATTAGTATAATGTCTGTCTTCCACCAACATGCACTGGCACTAGCAGCTGACAGCGCGTAGGAACACGCTGGAGGTCCTATTGGAGAAAGGCTTCAAGCCTACTCGCGGCATCGTCCTCGCATTCGGTTTCGACGAGGAATCATCCGGCACCTTGGTATGGGTCTCGATCCGATCGCTAAATTAACATTTGCGCTTACCATAATGACAGGGTGCTGGCACTCTGGGCCCCGTTTTACTCGAGATGTTCGGGGAAAATGGTCTAGTCTTCATTGTTGACGAAGGCGGAGGGTTCTCAGAGACATTCGGTGCCGTTGTAGCGACTCCCGGGTAAGTCCAACGCCAAGGATTTGTATTGATTCATTGTTCATCCATTAATGTTTGATGCAGTATCGCCGAGAAGGGATCTATGGATGTTAAGGTGGAGGTTCATTCTCCCGGCGGACACTCCAGCGTCCCACCAAGCCACACGGTAGGACACTTTCTTCACATTTATGATTCGGATCGTCACAAATATCTGCAGACAATCGGTATTTTGGGGAAACTCTTGACAGAGTATGAGGCTAACCCGTTCAAATTCCACTTGGTATGTTTCGATATCTATATGGTATCCATCATTCCCACCTCATCTCCTTTAGACACGGAATATGCCTCTATACCACGCTTTCCAATGCTACGCTCAGTACGGCGCCAAAATCCCCCCCTCGTTGCGCAGCCTCGTCAGGCGATCCGCTTACTCTAAAGCTGCTCTCCGCACCCTCGAAAAGATCTTATTTGAAGACAAGAAGTACAAAAGTTTGGTTACAACCACGGCTGCGATCGACATGATCAGCGGAGGTGTCAAGTCCAATGCACTCCCCGAAGAAGCGTGGGCCATCATCAACCACCGCATTTCTTTGTCAAGGTGCCTACCTGCGCAGCAAGCGTATTGGATAATTCTTTACTAACGCTTAATGCTTTGACAGCTCTGTTGAGGATACTCAAGCGCACGACATCGCCACCGTGAAGGGGTTGGCCGAAAGGTTTAATTTGACGTTCAACGCCTTCGGACAGGAAGTCATCGGCGGCAGCGGTCCGGCGAGTGGAAGCCTCGGTTTGGAGGTTGCGTTTGGCCATTCTTTACAGCCGGCGCCAGTCACACCTTTTGGAACTGGTGCAGTCCATAGGCATATCGATTTTCACTTGGGCTAATTGCACTGCAGATGCCGTTCCTTACCAATTCTTGTCGGGCACTATCAAGGGAACGTACAATGCTCATAGGTCCATCGAGGGGGTAGACAACATCATCATTGCACCTGGCATGCCGTCCGGAAACACAGGTAATAGCATGCACTGTCTTTTGACGGGAGTTCCACTCACCAGGTTCCTATCAGACACGAAATATTACTGGAAGCTTACACGGCATATCTTCCGCTACAATCATGGTGGCCCGGGAAAAAGCAAGACCGCCAGCGGCGCGCACACCACAAACGAATGTGAGTTTGGCAAATCAGTAAGAATGTTACATTTTCGTACTTAACAATCTGTAGATTTGGATTTCGACGCCTACCTGGAAAAGATGCGCTTCTTCTCCACATTGATTCTGAACGCTGATGAATCAGCTGTTCTGTAGAGTCGGTTACATTGTGTACTGGATAATAGAAATATTTTAATTTTATGAGCGTTGGTTCAACACCTGTAAATACCATTTACAATCTACTTACCATATATGACTATGAAGACAGCGCGACCACGTGATGAAGGCCATTCCAGACCGGCGGACAGCCGGGCCGCCCGGCAACAGACGGACGGTGCTCAGGAGAGACTTGCAGGACATTTGACGGTCTAGCGTCCGTCTCAGCAATGGACATGGCCCTTGCTGTGTCTAGAACTTCCTCTGTACAAACGCCGGACACCCGCCCCGTCTGCTCTCTATATAAATCATCTCTCCAGCAGAGATGACCAAACAACAGTCTCAGAGTTACCAAGCCTCTACCTCCACACTCAGCACTTTCCATTCACTATGCTAACTGTTACACTGCAACCGACTGGTGCGAAGATGCCTCGTGTCGGTCTCGGCACTTGGAAACTCGATAACCAGGTCGCCACCGACAGTATCTATGCGGCCATCAAACTTGGCTACCGCTTGTTGGATGGCGCTGCCTGTGCGCATCGTTTGCCTTGGGATCGCTTTCAATGTTTCTAACCTGTCTTATTAGTCTATGCAAACGAGCCTGAGTGCGGCGCAGGTCTCAAGAAAGCCCTTGATGATGGTCTCGTTAAGCGTAAGGACATATGGGTCGTGTCGAAGCTCTACCCCACGTTCCACCGCAGGGAGCACGTCAAGCTTGCTGTGAAACGCTCGTTAAAGGATTGGGGAGTCGATTACTTCGACCTCTACTACATTCACTTCCGTATGTCGTGTTTTATATTGATGCCTTGATTATGTTGCTCACCGGTTGTTGTCAGCGGTGGCTCTCGAGTTCGTGCCATTTGAGGAGCGTTACCCCGCCGGTTGGGAATATAACCTGGAGACACACGAGGTGCGCGAGTCGTACGCTACACTCCAAGAAACATGGGAGGCGTTGGAGGAATGCGTCCGTGAGGGCCTTATTCGCCACCTTGGTGTGTGCAACTATACGACCGTCGCACTCATGGACCTCAACCGCTATGCGAAGATCAAGTGTTCCGTCGTCCAAAATGGTATGTTGTGCTGCTAAGCAATTGCATGTAATGCATTCCCTCAACTAATGACACGTGGTAACACGCAGAAATCCATCCGTACTTCCAGCAGACACGCGCGGTCGCATACGCGAAGAAGCTTGGCATGGCCGTCACTGCCTACTCTTCGCTAGGCCCGCAGAGCATGTTCGAGCTCAAGTGGGATTCCGTCCAGAATGCGACATCGCTGCTCAAGCACAACCTGATCGTGAGCATTGCCTCGAAGCACGGCAAGTCGACTGCCGATGTGTTGTTCCGTTGGGCTATCCAGCACGGCGTCAATGTCCTGCCGAAGGCCACGACAAGCGAGATGCCGTTCTTGATTGCCAACATCAAGACGCAGAACGATGACTGGGCTCTCGACGAGGCCGACATGAAGGCCATCGCCAAGCTCGAGACTGGTAGACGCTTCAACGATCCATCTGATGTGAGTAGCCGTGTTTTATTTGCTCAACGCCATAAGTTTCTGATACGTCATGCCTGCAGGTATTCGCTGGTCTGCCCATCTTCGTGTAAGGGACTAGCATGGGAGATAGAAAGCAGAATAAAATTACTAGTGTATCGGTAATATACTTTTGCGCAGTATGACACGGTGGTGTTTCATGATTGTGGTTTTGAAAGGTCTAGCATCTATTCCAGTTGATCAGTTTCATATCTGCGTTGCAGGGCCTCCAGAAGAGGTAATAAGGCGACTCCCGTCATGACTCCATCCAAATTGTTGGTTGTATATTGAATCCGGTGGTCTGTCACTCGGCCCTGCAAAGGAACGTGAGAGATAACTAACTTATATCGAATACTGTAAGCGTACTTGAGGGTAGTTGTATGTTCTTATTTTTTCACTGCGGTCAGTGCCCCCAAGGACATCACTTTTGGCCTTGAAAACAAGAAGTGAGGCTTCTTCCTGTATACGAAGACTGTCAACGGACCTTCCTGCGTTCTACCGTTTCGCGATGGATTTTCAAAGCCCGCAATCGCGCGTCAAGCACCTGGTAGGCTTTCCGCTTATTCTGCGTATTCGCGATTAATAAATTTAAGGTTGAGATGGTTGACGAGTATAACAGCATGGCAGGTATCGTAGACACTTACTTGATGCTGACTGCGTTCGTTCTGCATGGCCACAGTTATACCCGTAGGCATGTGAGTCAAACGAACGGCCGATTCAGTCTTGTTAACGTGCTGGCCTCCAGCACCACTAGATCGGTATATGTCTATGCGTACGTCCTCAGGTTTATACAAGGGTTCCTCTGCAACAAGTTCCGATGAGTTCAACAATCCATCGGAAAACAAATGAAGGGTGAACAAGTACTGGCCTTTCCGAGAAGCGTCCTCCTCGACCAGGGGGAGCACAAGAACGGCAGTTGTGCTCGTGTGTATACGGCCACTGTTCTCCGTGGCGGGCACACGCTGCACACGGTGAGCACCGCTCTCAAATCGTAGCATATCATAGGTTCCAGGCTCCCCTTTTCGCGCTTTTATTTCCACCATGAATTCGCGCAAACCGGGGTCAGCTTCAATTTGCGATATGACATCAGTGCGCCAGCCCCTTGCCTCGGCCAGCTTAAGATACATGCGAGCAAGATCCTCCATGAAAAGAGCGCTTTCTGAGCCACCTACGCCAAGCTTCAGCTCGAGGAGAGTGTTCAGATGACGTGTAGGTGAAGGCGGGATGAGGAGAGCTGGCAACTTCGCAAGGGTATTTCGCAAGTTGTCACGTAACAGCGCAGCGTCTTCAATCGCAAGCTCACGCATTTCTGGATCTGGGTCGTCTATCATTTGCTCTGTCTCATAGATAAGCTGGAATGCACGTCATAAGCATCCACGAAAGACAGACAGACAGACGTCCACTTGCCCCCGAGGCGCGGTCCCATTCGTCCCACGCTTCCTGTAATGGCACTGTCTCCCCAAGTTTCTTAAGACGCGCTACGTGAGCGGCGCTTCCTATGTCTTCCGAGGCATCATGAATGCTTTGCAATGCTTTCCGGTCAATGACCTGTTTCTGCACGATGCTCAGCAAGCGAGCTTCGTGTGCCGCAAGAGTGATACCAGGTGGATTCAGCACATCCCTCGATGCAAAGTTCCTTGAACATGCAAATACAGAGCGCCTCAAGAGAGGAATAGAGCGTCGGGCGAGGGAAGATAGGATCGACATGCCATTGAAGAAACAATGTTCGTGGGTTCGGAGTACAGTGATGAACGCCGTTCCAAAGTCACCGATCACGATCGGCGTTGATCTACTGCGACGTTCTCATGTCACTCATGTCCGTTACCGTTCCTCTTCGTCATGATTTCTAAGTCTAGCTCTCGCAAACACCCGGAAATAAAAGACATTTGCAATCTCGTGGACTCCGAACTACTTTTCTCGCTCATGAACATCCATCCCAATGACGATGTCGAATCCATTCTCCCCCGCAGTTGGTTGTCGTGGTGGCATTGGGCCGCTGAAGACATGCCCGCTGACTCTGGCGATGCACTTCACGACGCTTTTGGCACGCCCCAGCGCTGGGTTCAAGTTCTCCGTTTCTTTGAGGCTTTAGCTATACAGCAGGATCACGATCTACCGGACTCAGGCTCAGCCTCTTTTGTACGACCCTCTTCTCTGCATCAGGTGTTGAAGTTTTATACCGATGTGTCTTCTTCGACTAGCATTCATTGTCGGACGAAGTTCCAGATGATTTGCGATCCCTGATTACAATGATTTGTCGGCTACGGCTCACGCGCCTTCCATCACCACTCAGCTCCAGTCAGTCAGCCTATTCGATATGATTTGCGGCAAATGGTGATGTACTGTGAAGCTGTCAAGTTTGATTTGAACTCCTGGGGAATGTCGCCTAAGAAAGCACATGAAGTGCTGCGTTTAACCACCTACATTGCGGACTTATTGTGTTCGATGAACCTGAACGCTGCGTCTGTGAGGATTGTGGATGTAGGTGCTGGACAGGTATATGCCACTCACCTTCCAAAAGTAGAATTTATCATCCACACATCCTGCTATTCACAGGGTTACCTCACTCGTGCATTAAAGCTATACGTCGGTTCACGACACTTGCTTGCTTTAGACTCTGACGATGCACAAACGCGGGGCGCACAAAAGGCGGAGGATAAGTTGCGGATCCGCGACGGCTCAATAACGCACAAGACGGTCCACATAACATCTCAAAATCTGATTCAGACTGTCAACGAATGGATTGCAGAGGATACAGACAGCGACGATGCCCCCAACATGCCCGTTCTATTCGTTGCCCTGCACGCCTGTGGGTCTCTCACGCCCACAATTCTTCGCTCCTTGTTGGAGGCGAGGAGAAAGCGACGACGACTGAGATGGACGCCGATTGGTGTTATTGCTGTAGGATGTTGTTATAATTTACTATCTCCAGAAGGTCAAGAGGCCCGTCAGCGCACTACACTGGAATTGGAATTAATGCATGCCTTCAGCAGATTTTCCTCTATCTGGGGCTGTTCGTAGCGCTCGCGTCGGCAAGCCTCCACTCCCTTCGTCAGCATATCACTTAGCTGCTCAAATTCCCGACCAATGGGCCCGTAACGCCGTCACATGGCAAGAGACGTCGCTAGCAGTGCGAAAGGTCGCCTGGCGGGCGCTTTTAGGACGCAACCTGAAGACATTGCCGGCAAAACTGCATGGCCTAAACGGCACAACACGAAGGATGAATGAAGTCCCATCTGACGACTCTTCAAATGCAGTTCCAAAACCGCTAGCAAGAGTCAGCTGTCTAGGTACAACGGGCACAGGAAACAACCATGATATGAGGCGCCTGGGCAGACTCAACCATGCTGCTTATGCTAGCTGGGACATATTTTGTTCGCGGGCTTCAGAGAAGATAGGCGTCTCCATTCATGATTATGAGCGAGACAGCCAGCTGGAGCGCCAGTTACAAATTTTGCATGTGCTGCGTTGTCTCTGCGGACCTCTCGTCGAGAGTCTCTTTGTCCTTGATCGCGTGCGTTGGTTCGAGGAACAGCTGGCAACGGAGGAACCCGATGACGGTCCCCCACTAAAAGTCGACCTGGTGAATATTTTTGACCAAGAGACCGGCAGTGGTCGTAACATCGCGTTCGTCATTTCCCCTTCCCGACGATAGACGGGATTGGTCTTTGAGAGATATATACAAGACATTCTCGACATCTACGCAATATATAGGTTCATTAGAGACGAACTATTAGATTTTCGTGTGTAGGTATGTGTTTCCAGCACAGGTCATGAAGTGCCTTGTTTCTGCCGAGCAGCGAGCAGGCGCCTGTAAGCAAATTGATTAATAACGAGCGGCGGTTCGAATAAATCTCCGATATAGTGGGATGATCACATACTGTCGAGCAGCCAGAATCATTTGCGCCTTGCGTTCTTTCAGACTGGCTTCCCGTTCCTCTGGCGTATTTTCCCACTTTGCCTTACCGCCCGCCTCCGGTACAACATGTACCGAGGTATTGACGCGATCTTCAAGGTGGAATCGGGTTATGAGATTGTCGCGAGGTTCAAGGCGTGCCGTTGTTGAAGCGGTGGATGACGGGGCGGGTGGGGCGGCCGTTTGAGTAGGCGTTTCTTGTCGAGGATATAATGTGAAGTATGAAGGAGGCGGCTGGCCAAAAATGATTTCGTCCATACAGATCCATATGCACTATGGAAAACCTACCGCTGGAAGGAAGCTTGACTCGAGGATCTTGTTGGTCGTTCGCTCGACACTGCCCGTTCGTAATAAGTCGTATCGAATGTTATCTCTGAACGATAATACATGAATGAGGATACAAAACACCTAATAGAAGCGCGTGCATACACGGGTATATCCGGGAACACATTGGCTACAGCATCAACCTGACGTCGACGATCATGTCAGTTAGCCACGGTCTATCATCCGTTTAATTCATCACATACCATGTCCTGAGTGACCGCCTTCGGTCTGAAACCAAGGACATCGGAAGGTGTGCGCTGCCCCGGCGCTGCTGGCTCGCTGCCGCCTGAAGACGATGAAGGACGTTATACACCAGTTGGCGCCAGAATTGTTCATACAAGATGCTCACCGGCTGTCATCCAGCGCACAATAAAAACAATCACTGCGAAAGCAACAACGACATTGACGACTTCGCCCATCGTGACCATGCAGCAAGTAGAATGCAGAATAGAGAGAGGTACTTGCGCTGTGGGTCAATACCAGATTGCCGCCGGCATGATCGGGGACATATTAGTCGCCGTTGATGGGAAGCCACGTTTACTGACGCCTCTTCCCAGCTCTTCCCTCTCTTTATGCGGACGGCGTTCATTTAGTACTCGTTCATTACTGTATGTCGCTGTTGTCAAATTTCAATTCATTCGGACATCGACCAAAATATGCTGGAGGTAGGTTTAATAATGTGCTTCAAGAAGCAAATTTGCTGAGTCTTTTACAGTCCTTTTATTCCCATACGCATGAATCTGATACGGTCAGTGAAAATGGGTATGAATAGATACGGTGCCGGGTATGACATGCACTTATCTCAGCTTCCATGAGGATTTCGCGATTCAGAGTGCTTTGAGCTGCACGGCGTGTTACGAGCGACTGTGGCAATGCCTTAAATCATGGCAAGATTCGTTCACTGGCTCTGATAACTTGGTCGTTGGGTCAGCACCTTTTGGAGATGGACCGCAGACGGCTCCAATCACCATAAATCAAGTGGCTTCACCTTGGTTTTCTGGAGATTCATATAAATCATGATCGAGGTAGGGAGACTATGCGGGTGGCATCTGGCTAAGTCAAACATGTACTGTTTGTCCAGCCAATTTCCAGATGTCTAGAACATACTTTGGCTTTTTTTTTGCAGGAGAATTCAGCAAAGGCTATGATGATTGTGATTCATCCATCTGCGGTGTTGGAAAGACGCATACCTACAACGGCAACCGCTGTCTTTGGGAAGGTGCAGCGACATGGAACGATGCATGTTACCATATAGGCTCGTTTGAACGGCGCATAGATCATAGCCAACATAAAAGAATATCTTCGTTCTCAGGAAAACGGGTTTGGTGACCAATTCTTCTGTACGTGAAAGGTAATGGTTTATGCGTTTCTCTGTCGGTCAAGAAGCCGTTAAACAGCTCGTCCTACAGATAGGTCCTTCCGTCTCAGACAAGGTTGAAGCACCTCTCTGGTCACACGTGGCTGGAGATGCAAATTGTCTGCGTGGACCCACACAATTCGACGAGCAAATTGGACAGCTGCTACCCATAAGATGACATTCCTTGCACCAGCTGCTGCTAGTGATTTGGGTACTGACTCCGCCTCATATACGCTGACAACATCGGTGAGAAGTTACGCCACGACATTGTCGCCATCAGTCATGTCTGGCTTCGACAGGAGCATGGTAGCTGGCACCAGTCTTCCGGCGTAGCCACCAGTGGGCTCTGTGGCGACGTTGGCAGCAATTATAAGCGAAGACGTGCACAGTACTGTTGGATTGGGTTTCCGCTGTCTGACTGGCTCAATACAGCAGACAGTATTCTTGCTCCTACAGGCTCCTACTTACCTGCGAAAGGGTGTTCACACTGCGATATGCGGGGCGCTTGCTGGCACGACATGCAATGGTGCAATGGTGATGATTCTCACCATATCCGGTCACCACCGCTCGCCAGCTAGTGCTCGTACAAGCGAGCAGTAGATGTTTATTGCAGATACCATGGATTCAATGAGACGACTGTTTACAAAGATGCGTGTATATTTCTTTACTGCCATGCTTCATTTAACCTGAAATCGTAATCAATGATCGAGCCCTGTGCGAGTTGGAGGGTCGTCATCAACAGGAAACATTGATTGTGGTATTCATCATGTTGATGCATCACGTTGCTCGTATAGCCTTTCAAACGCATAACATGCAGCATACAGTTGTTGGCGGTTTGTTGTTTTCGATTGCGCTATTAGTATTGCAGACAAAGAATGTCTGTATTATGTCCCCTAGAGCACAATAAGTCGACAGAGTGACATGGTCGACGGGCCCAAGTCTCTCTCCACACTTCAGGCAGTAAAATATCCAAACCAAGCGGCGGTGTCGATGATGTTGATGTCTTCACAGCATTCGTCGTTAAGCTATCAAACGGACCTGCTTCACCGAGCAATATAGCGCCACCTGACATGAACAGCAAAATGGCGACTAGTACGCTGGATCGTATCTCAGCCCCCATTAGTGCTTCCTCATTTGCAGTATTTACGATGCGCACGGCCGGTCCGTCTCTCGCCCTCGTCGTCCTTCTGATTCACATTCTGGTACTTGCGACGTGGGCAGTCGAATTACAGCCGCTGGGCACGCATACGGACGCGTCTAGCATCAGTTCGACGGCCACACAACGCAGTCTGCTTGCACCTAATGACGCGGGCGTCAATCACCAGGAGCGCGCGACCGTTGACCGCCGCAGTGTGACCGAAGGACATGCAAATCAGATGAGTAGAAGACAAAATGGCGACGTGCGTCGATTCCTTCGCCGCAGGCATGATGACGCTGGAAATGAGAGGGGCGAAAGCTCGCAGGCGGCCCACGCGACCTCCATTCATAGACGCGCTTTCGGTTTTGGCAAGAAGAAGGACCCGGAGGAAGTATACTGGAGAATCTCAAGCACGCGATGTGACCCCGAACGCAAGGACAAGACTCTGCCCTCATGCGGTTCGATGTTGGACCGTTTACGTGGAAAATGGAAATGCGAGCTCGTAAAAGGGCACCTTCCATATCCTGTGTGTCAGACGAGAATATCTTGGGAGCAGCTGAAGAACGGCTGAGTAAAGCCTAAATCGATACACACGTTAATACTTCGTTCCTGTGTGGACACAGTGAACCGGTTGCAACACTCGACAATAACGTGAACACCGACGTCGAAGAACGAGCTAGCAATAGGCAGACTGCAGAATACAAAATCGAAAAAGAGGCCTTCAATTGACAAACGTGGTGGTTGGTGGTTTAGACATGTAGAAGAGTAAACGTTACAATTGTTACGCATGTGCTTCACAAAAATGATCCAAAGATCATGTTAAAATTGACGCGAAAATAAGAGACTGGAGCAATCGAGTTGAAAAATCATCCCATAAAGAGAATTAGAAGAAAAAACTGGGCCCTGACAGGGAATGCAGTTCACGAAAAGCGATAATTAAAGAAATTTACATTACAACAGAGTCGTCCAAGGGTTCTCCACCGAAGGTGGTAAATACGTCGACCACTTGGGATCAAATGCCCCAGCCCCGGACAAGGACTGCGCATCGGGAAGCAGCAGAGGATCGATGCCGTGGATCCATGGCTGCACCATGGACACATCTATGCCGCGCTGCTCCACCGCGTGATAGACGCCAGCGTCCACTCCGTACGTATAAGGATATACCTGCGACGCGCGTGCACCATCGACGACCGTGCGCCGAGCCAACATATCATTGGCACCAACACCAGTGGGTACTGGCGGAGGGTCCTTCGTATCAAACAACAAATGATCCGGCGCAGACAAAAAGCCACTGGAGGCCGACGAGCTTGACGACGACGACGACGAACGACTGCGTCCTAGTTCTGGTACAACCAAAAATCCACGGGACGCCGTGGCGGCAGCCGGGTACTCCTCCGACCGTAGTTGATTGGTGAACGCCTCGAAACTATCGATACCGTTTGTGATTCCCGTCCCCGTTTTAAAGAGTGCCTCGGAATCGGCAGGGCCGTCTTCAATTGCGACAGGATCTTCGAGGATTGACGGCGGCATCGTGGTTTGATACAGGCCCCAAAGCGAGGGGACGGACAATGAAGCGTCACTGGTAGGAGTCGGTGGATAGTGGTAAAACGAGGATGGGATATACGACGACGACGATTGGTGTGGCGAAGACAAACCAGGCTGTACACTATTGTCAGGAAGTGTATCGGAAACAGTCTCATTAGTAGACATCGCCATTGACGTAACGACGCAATCAAGGCAACTCTTGCACTCGTCTGGCTCGAGGCAGTGTACCTTGTTGCCCTGGCCGTCAGCGCGTTGCTGACATCCCGCACAACCACAAACGCCCGGGCCACAATTGCAGACCACTGCCGAACCAACACTGGAGGGAACGGGAGACGGAACAGTAATCTCGGTGGGAATGGGGACGTCGGAAGATGAACTGCTGAAGGTAGCCTGCACAACGTGAGGATCAATTGGAGATGCAACTGGAGACGGAACGCTGTTGCTAGGAGATGATAGCGGGCTGGGATTGTAGTGAATGAAATGGTCATTATAAGCCCGGCTATACGGGCTGTAGTCGTGAGAGTAAAGCCGGCCAACGGATCGCGAGGCCATTGCAGAGGGCCTATGTCCTTGCACAGGAGTGGTGAGGCTAATGTAACGCTTTGAAGCTTCGGCATCGGATGTTGCATGTGGTTGAGGTATGGAGGAGAAATCGCGCTCAGCATCGCCGTTGCTCTGTACAAAAGCAAAGCGATAATTCGTTCTAGGTTTCGTAGGTCGCTTCCGAGGAACACAGCAGTGGCAGGCGTCACCGGACTTGCAAGAACAATCACCTGTGAACCAAGGAGATCAGCATCACAGGTATACAACGTGCCATGCAACGAGACAGGAAGGGTGCTGCTATGCACCGATTCCAGTCCTCAAACCTACCGTTATGATCCGAATCCGACGAGGAATGATCAGCGAAGACATGGAGCGCTGGCGAATCTAACACGGCAATGTCAGGCAAGCCATAAGGGAACGCCGCTTTCTCCAATATCTTTTGTATGCCTATTGTCTTGTCGATCAGACAACAGTCGTACACATGTGCGGATGGTGATACACACCTTTTTTGGCAGTGGGTGGCTCAGCTTCGTTGTCCCTCATCTCGCACATACACTTGACATGGACTTGTTTCGTTTTACGCAGCTCACGACAATGATCACACTGGGTCGCAGGACGACCTTTCTTCTGAATTTCGAACAAAGCACGATCCGTGTGATTGCAGGTCGACACACGATGTCCCTTCACACAGGTCTCACTGCAATGCGAATTCAGTCGAATGGGCTAGTGTGAGCCATGGGATAAGCTCACCAAGCGTATTTTTTATTATCATAGAGCACCTGCCGCATGGTTCAGATACCAACGAAATCGTCGACGGAACGTGAGGACGTACCATGTTTGTCAATTTAAGAGCAAAAACGAAGGCCGCCAAGACGATGCGCACGAAGCGCCCGCCAGCGACAAAGGCGGAACCGCTATTGAGACGCGAACGTCGGTATCAGCGGGTCAATATATTCTATGCTCATTGGAGCTGATGGGGGAAGGAAAGAAAAAGACGAGGACGACCTTTCCGGGTGCCACCGACTTTAAGCCTGCGCACAGACCCGGTAAACACTGGTCAACATTTGACGCCTGGTGCTGATCGAGATCGATGATCAATCCGATATCACCGAATCAGGGAAGAGTGACGTAGTGGCACTGCATAGACCCATATATGGCAATCACCAGTAATCCAATCACGGTACATTTATCTGACTATGTAACAACAGCAATGTCGAAAGTAGAGGAGATTGCACAACGACGAACTAACGCCGCTCCGCTTGACAATGGAACAGGCAGCCCGCTGGGATCACCAGATGCACTGTGAAAAGGATGGCCTAGGCAAAGTCCATTGGTATCAGGCGCAAGGCGCGAGCGTGGTCTAGTATGAGCACTATGGCCTACCCGAACTCTTCACTCTTGGAATATTCCTACGGTTCCAGTGTGTAGTTGTTCTTCTCGAGCTAGAAACTTGATGTCAGTTGTGCGAGCGAGGATGGCATGATAAGTCATACTTCAGCGTCGAGTTGCGTGCGCACTCGGTATTCCTCGTCCGCCTTGATGACGAGATGGTAATCGTCCAGATCTTCAATGATAAACGAGTACCGCTCGTTCATCATCAAAAGAATCTGCTTCACAGCCGGGTCACTAGATCGTGGAACATTAGATACGGTCGACGCGAACAAGACGAGAAACCAACCATGTTAGCAAGACGCCTGAGGAATGACTGTCAGGATCGAAGGGATACGTTCATTCGATGGTGGACAGACCTTTAACGGCCTTCATTGAAGCGTACCGTCTGTCGTCAGAAAATACGCGTCGTGACGGAGAAAGAGGCCGACTCTCGAAGAGTCAACGTGCGAAGTTAGTGGAACGGACCGAGGGCGCGATATGTAGGCGCGTCGATCGGCGTCAGATGTGGAGTCACGTTCGCCGTGCCGTACAGATCATGGAGATGTGGCGAACAACGACAACTCATCCTCTTAGATTTCAAATCGGCCTTTCCCATTGTCGCTATCGACGTCAGATCCATAGCCTGACGAAGAACACCATGCCGCTGCCATCCCAAGTCAAGCCAGAGCTTTCGTACGTGCTCTTGTCCGCCATTGGTAATATGTTTCGTTGACCCGGTCACTCTCGGATTCATCTCGCCAATGATCGATTTCATCCTCGTAAACTGGGTTAGCGAGGTGCCGGAACACCGCAAAATCGTGCCTGTGGAGGGAAATATAAGGCCAAAGTTCGGTATGTGGTGTATTGGCGCTCCCTCGTCATCTCTGGATAACTAATTTGTTGCCCCTTTGCGCGGACCACCATGGGTGCGGATGCTCAAGGCCCTCTTACGAGTCCAATCACGTCCAAAAATCTCAGCGTCATCGAGCGGTCGAAGCAGCTCGCGGCGTGGACGGCAGTTGACAACCATGTCAAGTCTGAGCACCGAGTTAGCCTCGTGTTTCTGTGTGTACCCAGGACTGAGCACATCACTCTCAGGTTATTGGCATAGGCTCTGGTTCAACCGTGCCCTACGTAGTGGAGCGAATTGTAATGCAGGGACCTGAGGTTAACGAGGGCCGCCTTTTCATTCCTACAGGTGAGTGCGACACTTGCCGTCGTTGGATTACACATGCTAACCGGCTTCGCTCATGCAGGCTTTCAGTCCAAGGAACTGATTGTCAAGTCCGGGCTGAGCCTCGGAGACGTTGACCAGTATCCTACTATCGACGTGACGATTGACGGCGCTGACGAGTTGGTGTACTTTCGCGCGCGTTACGTCATACTGACCGAGCCTCACGCAGAGTAGACAAACAACTCAATTGCATTAAAGGAGGTGGTGCATGCCATCTGCGTGAAAAGGTTCTTGCGGAGGCTGCCAAGACGTTCGTGCTTGTGGCGGACTACCGCAAGAATGTTGAATACCTCGGTACGAACGTAAGTGAAAACTGGTTTCGCGCCTGTGGCTGAAGCTTAAAGCTGTATTTTTTCACTCGTTACGTTGGCCCCCTGTAGTTCAAGCCTGGTGTGCCCATAGAGGTCGTGCCATTCGCTTACGCGAAGGTGCTGCAAAACCTGCACCACGCACTCGACTGTCCACAAGCTACTTTACGCATGGCAGTCGCGAAGGGTGAGTGTGGAGTCCTGGACCTGAGCTTTCTCGCACGAGCCGACAATCCTAACTGACAACGGGAATTCTTGCAGCCGGCCCGGTTGTCTCGGATAACGGGAACTTCATCATCGACGCACCGTTCAGTATGGAAAGAATGAAGGATCCCTACACTGTACGTCCGTCATCTTATCGTGTACACCGCCCATCTCCTGTGCTTGCCTTTCTGGTTTGGCTAACTAAAACTCGCTTTCCCACATAGATTATGGTGCAGATCAAGATGCTTACGGGCGTCGTAGAGGTTGGTGTGTTCTGCCACATGGCTGTGGCGGCCTACTTTGGCAACCAGGACGGTAGCGTCACCGTCAAGTACAGCGACGGACAGGTAAAGACGATCAACCCCCCTCAATAGTATGTTAGCAGCATCGGCAGCGTTCTGTGCTGCGAAATGTTTAGAAGTGCCACAATGAATATCGGAGACTCTCCCGCCAACGCGCTGTAATCGTTTCTTTTTTGCTATACACTCGACGAACGTGCAATGTACTATAGCTGGGGACATGTCGGCTTCATTCCGATGTAGTACTGTACATTATGTGTAGAACTTAATCGATTAATCTGCTGAACTCGAGTTCTGATTGTTCTGCGTGGGTCGATTAAATCGACATCCCGTGATGAAGTTTAAATGAGTAAGTGTTAATTTCCGTAAGAGGAAGTTCGGGCCCCACATGGTCATTGCGGAAATAGTCGATCGCATCAATCAAGCAACTGAACTGACTCGGGCGAACGCACTGACATCCTGCACTTGATCTATGCTCGTTTCTCAAAAGGCCCCTTGTATTCCTGTCGCTGACAACGTCTGAGATATCAAGTTGTCGGCCATGGCGCAGGCTCCAGATATCCTCAGTGTCTCTTTATTTGGGAAGGAGTCCATTCACTGTGGCTTCCATCTCATCCCGTACATTGTGCATACCGTCACGACGACATTGCCTTCATCCATCTACGCACTCATCACAGACATCAATGTCGCTGGCTTCTACCTCCAGAGTTTTGTTGACGAGTTCGAAAAGGCCGGGGTACGTTCCCTTCCCCTCGTGGCGCGGATGCAAGTTCACCCATTTTGTTGCATATAGACCAAGGCGCGCTTCATCACACATGTTATCCCTTCGGGCGAGACTTCTAAAAGCCGCGAGGTCAAGGCAGATATTGAAGATTTGCTGTTGTCGCATCGATGCACACGCGACACCGTCGTTCTTGCGCTTGGTGGCGGCGTGATCGGCGATCTCGTCGGCTTCGTCGCGGCTACCTTGTGAGTGACTCATGGGACCCGCTTCTGCCGTGATTCAAGAAATGTTTTTGTGTGTGTGCGACGTCTAGCATGCGTGGTGTGCGCTACGTTCAGATCCCCACGACTTTACTGGCGATGGTAGACTCGAGCGTGGGCGGCAAGACCGCGATTGACACGCCGCTGGGGAAGAATCTGATTGGCGCGTTCTGGCAGCCGGAGTATGTCTTCATCGATGCGGCTTTCCTCGAGACGCTTCCTCGAAGAGAGTTCTCAAATGGAATGGCAGAGGTGGTCAAAACTGCTGCCATTTGGGATGAGACTGAATTCGCGTCTCTCGAGGGACGCTCGGTGGAGATCTTCGCTGCCATCCAAACACCGTCGCATGATTTTGCAGGTCGCACCGAGGCGACGCGCTCTGAGTCTCAACGGACGTTGCTATCCGTTATCGTCGGATCCATCTCCGTCAAGGCTCATATCGTGAGCAATGACGAGCGCGAGACTGGCTTGCGAAACTTGGTTAACTTCGGCCACACGATTGGGCATGCGATCGAGGCTGTCCTGACGCCCGCTATGTTGCATGGCGAGTGCGTTAGCATTGGTGTGATTCTTGAGGCGGAAGTAGCTCGCAACTTGGGCATCCTCAACCAGGTTGCTGTCGGGCGTCTGGCACGTTGCCTGAAGGGATTCAATCTCCCCGTGTCCCTGAACGATCCACGTGTGGCAGCTATACCGAAGTCCAAGGACTTGCAAGCCGACACGCTATTGGATATCATGAAGGTGGACAAGAAGAACAGCGGCAATAAGAAAAAGGTGGTCTTGCTCAAGAGGATTGGCAAGACTTATGAGGAGAAAGCGACGGAAGTCGATGACAACGTCTTAAGACATGCTCTAGCCGCTGCCGTGGAAGTCGAGGCGGTCTCTCCCGAAAAGAGCATCGACGTTTCATTAACGACACCTGGTTCCAAGAGTATTTCGAATCGCGCTTTAGTGCTTGCTGCTCTCGGTCGTGGCACTTGCCGCCTCAAGAATCTTTTGCACTCGGATGACACGCAAGTCATGATGAATGCACTCCTTGAGTTGAAGGTTTGCATCTGCGCAAATTTCTCCTGTTTCTATCTGTTCACATGTCGAATAGGGTGCTGGATTTGCGTGGGAGGATGGCGGTGAAACGCTCGTGGTGACAGGCGGAGAAGGCAAATTGTATGTTCCTGCGCAAGGCAAAGAAATCTACTTAGGAAATGCCGGAACGGCTGCACGTTTCCTTACGACGGTCTGTGCACTTGCTTGTCCGACTAATCCATCCGCGACTGGCGAAACGACAATCATTACGGGGAATGCACGTATGAAGCAGCGTCCCATAGGGCCCCTCGTCACCGCCCTTCGGGGGAACGGATGTGCAATCAAATACCGTGAATCCGAGGGATGTCTTCCTCTGTCAATTTCGCCATATACACGACTGCGTGGTGGCAACATTGAACTCGCCGCCAGCGTCTCCAGCCAATACGTGTCGTCTATATTGCTATGTGCACCCTACGCACAGGAGCCCATTACGCTCGAGCTTGTCGGCGGGCAGGTCATCTCACAACCGTACATCGACATGACAATCAGCATGATGCAGCAATTCGGCATTACCGTCACGCGTCGTCGCGACCCTGCAACGGGGCAGCTTCTGGATGTTTATGACATTCCCAAGGGCATGTATGCGAATCCTGAGGTATACTCGATCGAGAGTGATGCTAGCAGTGCCACATATCCGCTCGCCATCGCCGCCATTGTGGGTGGAAAGTGCACTGTTGAAAACATCGGGAGCGCTTCTCTCCAAGGTGACGCTGGGTTTGCGGAGGGGGTCCTTAAGCGTATGGGGTGTACTGTGCATCAAGACGCCGCCAACACATCGGTGCAAGGTCCTGCGCGAGGAAGTCTTGTGGGTGTTGAAGAAATTGATATGGAGATCATGACCGATGCTTTCCTGACCGCGTCTGTACTCGCGGCCGTGGCCAGGGGCACTACCAGGATCGTTGGCATTGCCAATCAGCGTGTCAAAGAATGCAACCGCATTCGTGCTATTATTGACGAGTTGGGTCCGTTGTTTTTTCACGACCAGGTCCTGCTTACTGACGACATTGTTCAGCTAAATTTGGTGTTGAGTGCAAAGAGCTTGACGACGGTCTGGAGATCACCGGTCGTCCCATAGAAGCTTTGAAGCATGGTGTACGGGTGCACTGCTACGATGATCACCGTGTCGCGATGGCATTCAGCGTCCTTGCTGCCGTCGTTCCCAACACCATCTTGGAAGAAAAGCGCTGCGTTGAGAAAACGTGGCCCAATTGGTGGGATGACCTAAAGAACAAGGTATGTTCTTTTTACTGCCTTCGACTCGTATCTCAAGAAGAGAACAGATTGGCGTGAACAGCCGCGGCATTGAGCTGACCGCTGCATCGTCAGCAATAGCTGGCGGTAGCAACCACGCTGTGAATGCGTCCGTCGTCATCATTGGTATGCGTGGGTCAGGCAAGACCTTCGTCAGCCAGATCGCGGCTGCCGAATTGTCGTGGGACTTCGTAGACGCAGATGAGGAATTCCCCGTTCGCGAGGGTATGACCGTACGAAAATTTGTAGACGAAAAGGGATGGCCTGCCTTCCGCGAAGCTGAGACCCGGCTTCTCCACCAGCTCCTTGAGCAACATCCTACAAACACGGTAATCAGCCTCGGCGGCGGTATCGTTGAAACCCTGACAGCTGTAGAGGCTCTCAAGGATTATGCACAAAACAAAGGGCCCGTCGTGCATATATCCCGCGAGCTCAACGAGGTGATGGAATACCTTGGCGCCGAGACCGCACGACCTGCCTACGGAGAGCCCATTGTGGATGTCTACGCTAGACGAGCGCCGTTGTTCAAAGAGTGCTGCACACATGAATTTCTGAACAACGTAGGCTCTCCTGACGGTACGGATATTTCCACGGAGCAGCGCCGGCGTACTCGCGACGAAATAGGGCGCTTCTTCGGTCATGTAACGGGCGTTGCACCTAACTTGGTCGCTCAGGCCAAGGGCAATCGTACCTATTTCCTCTCTCTTACTTACCCTGATGTGAGACATGCTGTCCCCCATCTCGAGACCTTATCGGCTGGCGTCGATGCTTTGGAACTCCGAGTTGATCTCTTACGCTCACCCGACGAGTTTGATGGTAACTTCAACCAGATTCCTTCCCCCCGCTATGTGGCAGACCAGCTCACTAGCCTCCGCCGTGCCACCTCGTTGCCTATCGTGTTCACAGTCCGTTCCAAGTCGCAGGGCGGTGCCTTCCCAGACGATAAAGTGAAGGAAGCCATTGTGCTGATGAATCTTGCGCTTCGTCTGGGAGTCGAATATCTAGACGTGGAAATTTCCCTACCTTACGCGGAGATCCAGAGCTTGCGGTCCCGCAAGGGTGCGTCGCAGCTGATTGCTTCCTGGCACGACTGGTCAGGGAAGATGAATTGGGATGGGCCTGTCGTCAAGGAGAAGTATAGCATTGCGTCGAAGCTCGGTGATATTGTGAAGATCGTGGGCAAGGCGAAGTCCCTGCACGATAATATGCGGCTTTACGAGTTCGTTCAGTCTGCTGCGAAGGTGCCGGATTCCAAGCCAATTATCGCCATCAATATGGGTCTTGAGGGGCAACTGTCGAGGATACTGAACGAGACATTAACCCCTGTTTCCCACCCTGCTCTTCCATTCAAAGCTGCACCGGGACAGTTGGCTTTCAAGGAGGTACAGGAAGCTTTACATCTTATCGGTCAGCTTCCTGCGCGCCGTTTCTTCCTCTTCGGAACTCCCATATCTCATTCGATGTCTCCTACATTGCACAACACCGCCTTCAAAGCCCTCGGTTTACCCCACAAGTACGGGCTCCTGGAGACGACAAACGTAGGTCAGGAAATAAGAGCCGCGATCACAGCGCCGGATTTCGGTGGCGCCTCCGTCACGATCCCGTTCAAGCTGGAGGTTATACACCTCCTTGACAAACTGACTCCCGCCGCGGAAGCCATTGGCGCTGTTAACACTATCATCCCAGACAAAAATATTCTTTGCGGCGATAACACAGATTGGTTAGGTATCCGCGAGTTGATCAAACTGCACGTTCCTAGCACTATCCACGCCGCTCTGGTCATTGGAGCGGGAGGCACTGCGCGAGCTGCTATCCATGCGCTGCACTTCTTGGGTGCAAAGAAAATCTACATTTACAACCGTACTCGCAAGAATGCCGAGATACTGTGTCAAGCGTTTCCAACAGCCAATATGTACGTCCTGGAAAAAATCGAATGGGTCGATGGGGAGCTTCCGCCTAATGTCATCATTGGCACTGTTCCGGCAACAGCGACGACAACAGAAATGGACGGTCAAGGGATCCACCTTCCCGTCGCCCTCTTCAACTACCGGGATACGCCTAGCGTCGTCATCGATATGGCTTACAAGCCCCGCGAGACGCCGCTTTTAAAGTTGGCTGCCTCTGTTGGAGGCAACTGGGCAAGGGTTCCTGGTGTTCAAGTTCTGTTGGAGCAAGGATACGCGCAGTTTGAACTCTGGACAGGACGTCGTTGTCCCAGGACACTGGTTTCGAATGAAGTTTGGGCCAAACACCTGGAAAATGAGTAGATGTATATTGCCCCATAAAATCTTGCGAAATCTCTTCTTTTTGAATGTACTGTATGTGAATCTAGTTGAAGTGTAGAAACTAATGATTAGACGTCCAAAGGAAGATGCAAAATCATGTAAACAATGCTGAAGATAAAAAGGGAAATCTAAATGTTGATCATAAGATTTCGTATCATGCATAAAGTCGGGTAGCGTAAAAAAAAAAAACCATAAAAGAAAGGAACTGTGCATGTACATTGCCTTGCCATTATTGCCCGACCATCACGGTTTGGGCGCTTTCACCGGCCGCGTGGTCAGAGTCCTTCCTCTTTCACAGCTGACTCGGATTTCAAAGTAGAACGGATTGAATCGTTGCCTGACCGAGAATTTTTCGTGCTCTTCTTTCGAGTCTGAGCACGATGTGCCGTTGCAGTCCATGTCGCAGCCTCGTCAAACAAGCGCCTTTGAAATGCCGCGTCGTAGCCGACGCATTTCATGGTCCACACACACATGACCTAAATACCCAGAAATGGAAGTTAGCAATCTGACAGCAAAGGTTTCCGACGACGATCATGCAGTTTCGAGAACCGATACTATCAGTCGAAAAGGAAAAGAAACTTTGGAGCACTCTACCTCCTCTCCCGAAAGAAATGCTTCGACAATCTCTCGTTTCCCGACACCGAGCTTTTGTCCAGTCTTCACCTCGATTTCACCTTCCTCTTCTTCTGTTGGCTGGCGCCCCAAGACCTGTCGCAAATGAACCCGTATAGATATATTTTTGCCCCAATTCTTGGTCAAGATTTGATGAGCCCAAGCGTCCTGAACCTGTGCACAAGTTTCAAGTTGAACATATAAGAATAGAAGAGAGATTACTCACCGAAGTCTTCTGTTGTCTCCATTCGGCGACTGTCAGACTTTCGGCCGGTCGGACTTCGTATTGACCCATGTACTGCCACTGATTTGGTCCTAGACGAACGATAACACGCATCGCCGGTAAAAGTCGAAGTGGCATCCGACGCCACGGTCTGAAGAAGAGACCAGGGAAACCGGGGAGTTTGGGAGCATCGGGGTTGATCATAAGAGACGGACAGAAAAAATCATCGAGTCCGTGTTCCGCGAGTTTGGCTGCAGACGGTCTTGGGAAGGTTTGCTCCGGACTGCCTCCATATATACGGCTAATCATCCGCCGATCGAAGGCCGCGTCCAGGACGTCTTTCTCCATGTTCTCGATGGGGAATTCGGTGAGACTGATGTTTGCGGCGTGCAACCTCGAGCGCAAGATTTCTGGACTGAGCCGCAAGTCCTCCTCGTTCTTTTTCTTCTTGATCTTGGGCTAGATGGACAACAACAAACGGTTAGTACACAACGGGAATGGGGGAAAGACGGCCGAGAACATTTGATGAACGTAGACGTAGGTAGACGTACGTTGTCGTCATATTTTCTGATAATCTTCAAATCCTCGTGTCTCCTACGTCGTTGTTCCAATGCCAATGCAAGATCGGGGACTTCTACACCGTCGAATGTCAGGCGACATCGCTTCGTCTGCTTTTTGGAAATGGAGGCCTCATCCTAGGTATTATAGTACCGTGAGCTTTTCTGATGTTCACCAAGCAATGACCAGGGCAATTACATACCTCTGTCTTAACAGTCTTGGTATCTGGCAACTCGTTGGGGTCATCCTGGAGGGCAACGTCGCGATATTCTCTTTTCGTCCGAGTCGACAGTATCGGGGCCACGGAATTATGCAAGAGCTCAGAAGTATCTGCAGCCTCTTTTTTGACGGCGACCGACATGTTTGTATGTAGGACGATGCGGATTGTAGAACGCGTCGTCCACACGTACAAGTTGAGTGTCTTTATCAATGCGTCGCGCTCACTGATGTGCAGCCCTGAGGCGTGCAACATCTGAATTTATGTAACGTAAAAGACACCGACAAGCCCTGCAGTCGAGGTCTCCTCCGCATCCTCTAGTGATAATTTGCTGAACAAGATAGAAAGTACGTTACACAATTGTAAGGTAGGTATGGGCCACCAACTTTGAAAGGGATAAATACAATTCCGCGTACATATCTGCACGAAAGGCGAGAAACTACCGTAATAAGGAATCTAAAGTTAGACAATTAAGGGCTCAGCGGATACCTGCACTCTGAAAACAACGGATAATAGGTATCGTCGGGTACAATAGGTCTATGTGTGGTTTTCTGTCTATGGGAAATGTTCTATGCCGTCCTTGTTTGCAGTCGAGAACGTCTCTTCCTACGCGCTGAAGGTCAATAGTCCTCTACAGCCATATTCATATTCTATGGATGATGAAACAGGTGAGGTGTCCTGAGTATTTCGTGTCTGTCGTTTCTCTTCAATTGCGGCTCACGTCCCTGAGAAAATGCGTGAGCGATATTTGTTCACTTCCTAACAGGTGCAGCAGCATCTTACCGGCCAAAGAACATTGTGCGCATCCAGTCGGCGGCTACGAGCGTACGATTCCGGAGAGTGAAGAGATTGCTGATATAGGCGCTGCGCCAGAACAGATACGTAGCCGTGCCCGCGCTCGCGTACTAGAAACATGACTTGAGTTGCTACGAACCCATCACGATAACGGTAGAAGCACTCACGTTGTTGTTCATGAACGGAAGGTCGGCGATAGCCTCGTCTGAGCCAATATAGCTGTGACTACTGTCAACATCACGCACGCCAAAACACATGCAAGAAACGTACGCAAGAGTACCCTGGTGGGTATAATGGAAAGGACGCATCTTGGTCTTCGATATCCGTGCATGAATCTTTTCCCGTTCCTCATTTGAGGTCGCAGCATCGCGCTGGGCAAGCAAAGCATCGCGTTTTGCAATGGTCTTGAAGTGGCGCGCGAGGTACGCGCCCTCCTGGTTGGCAACCTGGGCCGTAGGTGCGTACGAGGTGTGTGTGACATCCCCAATGGCATAAATCCCGGACGCGCCCTTGAGCTCCATGAAGTCTTGTAGGTGAGCGCACCGGTTGTCAGCCTTGCTGTCATGTATATACTGCGAACGAGTGCCTACCATCAATCTGAAGGCCACGGGGACTCTTCTGATCATCCTTGAGCTTAACCATCAGGTCGCGCGTTACGTCGCGCTGTTTATTGCCACCTGCCCAGATCACCAGGCCGCACGGCACCTCTTGGATACTCTTGTCGGGCATCTGGAGCACGACAGACTTATCCTTGACCTCCTTAACCATGGTGCCCGTGAGGACGTCGATCTTGTGCTTCCGGAAGGAAGACACGGTGTACTCGATCAGCTGTTTGCTGAACATAGGAAGCACGGAAGGCATCGCCTCGACGAGACTGATGCGTATATGCTGAGCGAGCTCAGGGTACCACGACCGCAGGTCCTCCTTCATGCGCGCATCAGTTGTCGATTGACATGTCTGCATCCAGACGTACCTCGAGGAAGTCGCGAATTTCGGCGCTGACCTCAATACCTGTGGGTCCACCGCCCACGACGACCTATGGAAAATAGGTGAGACCGCATGCTAGGGCATATTAGCGTGCACTCACCATGTGCAGCAGTCGATCTATCTCCTCTTCAGACTGGCCGGGGAAACCTGCCGACTCTAAGCCTGCGCATACGGCAGTGAAACGGGGAACGCGAAAACAAAAGGTAGCATAAGACCCTTACAGTCAAGGAAGCGGCTCTGCATCTGTGAACGGCACTAGTCAGACAGACAGGTGACTGTACGGAGGCAGGAAGACTGACGTTCTCGGCGTCTTTGAGCTCTTTCATGAAGCAGGCCTTGTCCTGCACACCAGGAATGCCAAAGGTCTGCACCTCGGCACCGATGGCATAGACGAGATAGTCGTAGGCAATTGTGGTTTCCGAGATCTGACCTCTAATGGGGGACAAGTCTACGGTGGCATTAAGACAAACGGGCTTCTACAGGCTTCCAACTGGGGTCATTTGAACCACGTACCAGAAAATGTGACCGTCTTGTTCTTGGGCTGAAGCAACCAATGAGTCTTATGCTGTAATCCGTTCCACCACCAGAGAGTGACGCACGTCTACGTTGGTGGCCGTGGCTTCAATGACCTTGATCTGACGCGGTTTGTGTCGGGTCTCATAACGCGTTGGCTGAAGAATTGAGCGGGGGCTGAGGGTGCCCACCGCCACGCTGGGGAGCAGGGGGGTGAACAGGAAATAGTTTGTCGGGCTCACGACAACCTAAGTAAGTGTTCTGAGTTTCGCATAGTATAAGGGAGAAGCACCACGTCACGTACGATATTGTAATCCGTATTGTCGATATGTCGCAAGAAACTAGTCGCCCCCCAGCCGCTACCGAGAACAACAATGGTCTTCTTAGAGGGGTCGTACGGCAGTTGTGTGCCAGGATGGCGCTCCTTATAGGTGACATAGTAGAAGGCGCCTGTACCGGCGAGAATGGTGACGAGCGTGGTACGTCCAAGGATAGTGAGGAAGCGGGTCCACCTGGAAGGCTTGGGGGGCGGAGGGGGGATCGGTTGAGAGTGTTCGGATGGGGTCGCGGTGTAGTTTGCGACGCGTTTGAGCAGATGACCGTGTAGCACAGTGGGCCTGGACGATCTGGCCAGGTTCTTCGAGACAACTGCGCGGGATCGGCGTCAATATGATTTCTCTGGCGGCTGCAGAGCTTCTGTCGGAGCTACTCACGTCGGACGGTGCGAGAAAGGGACATGGCGGACAGGAAGAAGACAAGCGACAGAGAAATACAGAGAGAGAGATGAGATATGTATGTTCTGTTATCGTATGCGTTGCGGCGAGACACGGATGGATGAGTGTTTCTCAAAATTCAGCCCGCTTTGATCCATTTGAACCCGTCCGAAAGTACACCGCCTTGAGTGCTAATAATACGTCGGACTTCGTATCCACCGACCAGTCCCGAAAGTTAATCATAGTAACTCGAGTAGAAGATGGGGGAAAAATTCCTGGATGCATTTTGGGATCCAATCTCGGGAAGGTGCTAGCATCGTCGCATGCACTTGAAAGTGCAGATATTTTCCTCCTGGGGTTCCATGGTTCGTCGATATATCATATTATATGTAAAAGTCGATATTTCTGTCCATAAAAGTTCAGGGTCAGTGCGGTGCCGTGGCTTTGCGGGGTTGGCCTTGGGCGGAGCAGGAAGAATTGACTCACGTGCATATGAGTCATCAACAGACACCGTTGTTGGTCGGCCGGACGCGAATCGGAAGTGCCTCTCGTGCTTAACGTCCTTAGACGCACTTTCTACATACTTATACCAATTAGAAGGCCATGTCGTACGGAGAGGCTCCCAGTGTGCAGGTTATTGCACGGCCTGACAAATATTGTCATCCGCCAGAAACCGAGTCGCGAGTCGTCATGCTGCTCTGGCGCTGGAAAATCTGGCTAGAGGGCACTCTGATCTTCGGCATGTTAGAACCTTGGGAGAAAGTTCTCATCTGTGCGTTTTTCACGAAAAGGCTTGTCTGTGCTCAAATCATTGACCACTTGCTGCTCGATGTAGCCGCATTCTTTGGTATCCTCCTCACACTCGTGTTCACAGCCACCTTCAAGTACCTCCCACGCGAACTCATTGCCTTGCACCGCCGCGTAGTATATTATCTATACGGGGAGACCATCTCGGGAGACGATTCCATTTTGCATCCTATGCCTGCTCTTGCTGACGCGGCTCTGAAGGCAAGCGGGTTCGGTAGCACGGAATTGTGAAGCTGTAATGCTGCTCACGGTATTATGGTACGTGTTTAGTATTCTAATTATTAGAATAGTACCTCACCATACCTGTGGTACTTTCAGGCTGTTTTGCTATCTATGTCGTTTTGAATACTCTTCTGCATATTCGCAACCTCGACTTCCAGCCAAGTTTCCTATGACCTCCCCTCTAGAACAGTTTACAAGCTCAGTCTTGCATATCCAGACGGTAGCCCTAATGCTTTAATAATGCATTTCATACCCCAATATATGCCTGTTGAAATGTTGTGCTCCCATCTCTGCGACGGCCTGCAAGTTGCTGATGCTCTACGGAGGACGTCTACACGTTGCACCCATTCTGCATACCACTTCGAACACATCCACAGCCCCGGTCATTTACCTCTTCATGCTAGCATTCTTGATGGCGCCATTATTGCGTTTCGTGTGCAATCCGCAATACCGTCACATGAGAAGGCTTCTGACGCCCTGCAAGTTGCCAAGTCCTATACAGTGGGTCCATTCGCCGACGGTGCAGCGCTATCTTTGTCTCAAAGCGATAACAAATCCTTTGCTGTATGAGTTTGTCTTAGTCAGTCCACTGCTTATCCATCTTCAAGGGATATATATGAAGTCATACTTGGGGATGAAGCCATATACTTCAATTCGCTTGACCTCTTTGTTGTGTTCCTTCTCGAGACCTATCAACATTCACCATGCCTGTTCCCGTTCCAGAGCTCGGTAGCTACAATTATGCTCCAGAGACTAAGGTTGGTACATGTCGCCTATCTTGCATATCCCTGCCGATTCCTTACCATACTGCATTCGCCGTCGTCTGGACTCTGTTTCATCGTCACAACATACCACAATGCACCTATATTGACTTTCGATATACAGGAAAACCTCGACTGGGCGGACCTCCCCACGATTGACCTGAGCCTGTACGGCACACCGGATGGCAAGAAACAACTCGCGCAGACGCTCATCACCGCCCTGCGAGAGAAGGGCTTCTTTTATGTGAAGAACTTCAATATCAGTCAGGAGCGCGTGAATCAGCAGTTCGCGATGGGCAAGCACTTCTTCGACCTCCCGCTCGAGGAGAAGATGAAGTATGTGCCTGAGGGATTAGGTCAGTCTCGCACTTGCGCGTTGAGGCTTTTGTTTATCAGACATTTTTCTTTGTGTGTACATGCTCGTGACGTCGCGACGCAGATCAGGGCCAGTTCAATGGGTATATTCCGGCAGGCCGTCGTATGTACGTGGCATTACTCTTTGTGTGTGGTCGGTTCTTCATGTTGATGGCGCGCGCAACAGTATCGACGAGGAATCCGGCATCCGAGACAGAATCGAGATATATAACATGCCCAGTGAGCATTGTCGTCAGATTAGGTGCACCACGTCAACTTGGGATCTAATTATGCAAAGAATTCAATGGCGACTTTACACATAACCACCCTGACCTGGTGGCACATAGGATCGATGAGGTGGAACAATTTGCTCGGGTACGGACGTGCATTGGCTACTGGTACCCCAAAAGAATTCACTCCTCTTTCGTAGGACCTCCACTCGGAAGTACTCGATCCTCTGCATGTTCTCCTTGCGATTGCGCTAGAGCTGCCTGAAGACTACTTCACCAAACTGCACAAATACGAAGTCAAGAGCGAGGTCTGGTGTTGAGATGTCTTGAGCGCTTTCTGCTTTTGCCTGACCATACGCGCCAAAATCAGGATCACCTCCGATACATGAAATACGGCAAATATACACCAGAGGAAAACGAGAAGATCAAAAACAAGAATTGGGTCCGTGGGCACACGGGTGCGTTTTCGTTCTTTCTTTCTTTCTTTCTTTTCTTGGATTTGACAAGCCGTGAATGCATGACATTTATCTTTATCGTCTTCCTTGGGCCATATGTCTTCGATTATCTAGATTTGGGTAGCTTCACACTTCTCTTCCGTCAACCCGTCGCCGCCTTGCAAATCCGCTCGCACACCACGAACGAGTGGAAATGGGCCAAGCCTCAGGATGGCACAATTACTGTCAACTCCTGCGACGCGCTTTCGTTCCTGACAGGGGGTTACGTGAAGAGTACGATTCATCGGTGAGTCTGTCCTTTTTTTAATATCCGGACTGTTTGATTTGAATACCCTTTTTTTTTCAGCGTGGTCGTGCCACCGAAGGACCAGCAACAGTACGATCGTCTTGGTCTCCTGTACTTCTCGCGGTGAGCTGAAGGTTTTATTTGGTTGACCTCTGGAGAAGCCAGCTGAACAACGTGCGATTTCCTACCGTTGCTATGTAGGCCGCACAACGACGTTAAGCTTAATACGGTTAAGGATTCGCCCGTCCTCAACCGTGAAGGTTCCACCCAGAACCGCTTTGAGAGTTCTGGAAATGGAGTTCCGACCATGGAGGGTACGTCTTATTATGTTTTCTTGCCTTTTTCTTATTGCTGGCTGTCGCGCGTTCCATCGATGTCCGGCTTTTACTGACAATCTTCGTATGTGACGCAGAATGGACCTTTGCCAAGCAGAAATGGCAGCGCCGCAAAGGCGCCTACACTGCTGAATACCAGAATGAGACTATCTTGCCTGGATTCCAGGAGCAGGTGTATGCGTAAGGGATGACCGACGCTTTGTTGTAAACGTACCAGGAAAATCTGTATTTTTAGGCCGTCTGAATTTCACGAATGATCTCAATTACTCCAATCAGTCTTATCATTGTCATAACGTGAGGACTATGTTCAGCGTCAACAAAGAAGCTGGGGCAAGTGCACAACTGTTCGTAAAGATCTAGAAAAAGGAAAAATTTGGAGGTGTCATGATTTCCTGAACCATCGGTCCCAAGAACTCTCAGAAAGCCTATCCAGATTCCTGACCTGCGTATTCAACAACGGGGTTTCCTCGTCAGCTTCAGCGCTATCGTCAGGTTGCTCGGCGGTGTCATTGTTAGGAACAGCTTCTTCGACGCCATCTCTGAGATCCGTCTCAACGGCACTCTCTATGGCCGCTGTTAGGGCGGCGTGGACAGCACGAGGCTCCTCCTCGTCTTCGACGACCAAACCAGGCACATCAACGCCGCTCGACGAGGTTGTGCGCGTAAGGCAGGAGGAGCTCTCCGATCCGAGTGGATTACCGAAGTCGTCGATGCCTAGGCGCGATTGCCGGATTTTCCAACAGATACACATGACCAACAGACTGCCCTGCATCATGCCAGCGACTGCGAAAGTTATCCAGCTAGTCCAGTTGGTATCGGGCCTGAATAATGATAAAATTTTGGGGATGAGAATACGATAATAGCTTGTGAAGAGCGAAGAAGAATAACGCGCGGCCTACGCACCTGAGAGCGATGCTGAGAACCATGAGGACAGCACCCGGGCTCTGGATCATCATCATTAAGAGACTGAGTGCTCCCACCAATTTCGTGCGATACGTATGCACAAGTTGGGGTGTATACTGTATTGCAGCGAGAAAAGCAGAGCTAACACCCAAGAAAGTGGCCCATGATGCAAGTCGTGGGTTCAGTGGCTGAGATTGCACAGGTGGAGGGTGAGAGGCCAACAGAAGGTAGAGAGATGTCCCCAAAAGCACAGCACTACAGTTACACAAATTTCGTGGATTGGTCACGAACGTAGAATGACACTTACAAATGACCTGCTGTCAGCCAGCTAACAATGATAGAGGCACTCCATTCGGAAGTTCGCACAAGAGGTTTCGCGGGCTTACGCGTCGTCTCGACATCGTTAGTACAGCCTCTATACTTGAGACGTGGTGGGTAGTAGACCATGAACAGGAACAATCTGGGTATCGTTTGTTTCAATGAACATGTGAGTACGGAGTACGGAGGAAATGCTTACATCACATTGTACATGAACCATTGGATGAAAACTTGAACGACGCCAGCCGTCATCTCCAAACAGCCAAGAAAGCTCTGTGGATGTGTAAGAGAAACAGATAGGGATATATACAATTCACTCACGAACACCCGACAACACTTGATGATGCCGAACTGCATCACAAATCTTCACGAGATTATACGCATAGGTAAAAGTACTTGCAAGGTGCTCACAAGTTCATCAATCCTGCCGCCGAAGAGGTACATCCCAAGAGCAGGAACCACGGGCTAAATCCTTCAGAGGTGCCTGCAGTGATTATGCGAAGATGCTGTAGACGACTCAACGCGATTATAGATGAGAACCGGATGGCATCGCACCTGTGGTAGATACGAAAGGATCAGTCCCACACACAACCCACCCGTGAGAGTCGCCGTAAACCAGTCATGCTTCTGTGTTGAATTAGATCAGCGAAGAATGGTCGAGAAAGGATTGAGAGAGTACACAAACCGCCTCGCAGGCGCCTTGGATCATCGCGAACAGACAGACAGAAAACCGAAACGAGGCGCGAACTGGCGCGAAGCGAAAGCGCATGTCATTGTTTTGAGTCATTATATCCGCAAATGGAAGTCGCCCATCAATGGCGCGCACACGTGATCCCACTCCTCCTTGCTTTTCCAGGGCTTAGGAGATAAAAAAAAACTCATAACTTCAGCATGTCCACGACTGCAACACAGGTAAGGTCGACCCCCAATCTGTATCACGATGAGAACTAAGCACCTTCTCATGCAGATCGAGAACGTCGATGAGCCAGACAAACTAGTCACTCTCGGCAGTGGCAGCTTTGCCAAAGTTTACTGTTATCGCGGCTCTCCATATGTCTTCAAGCAGGTCCATCATCCGGAGAACGCAAATGTCTTGTTAAAGGAGTATAGGTTTTGCGATCGTATCTATCTTCAGTGCAACAGCACATCGTACTTTGCGCTTCCTCGTGCCCTTGCAGTCCATCTGCCAGCCACCGAGCGCGACGCTGCGTATTTCGCACTCAGCACGCCTCTTCCGCCTAGGTCATCAGCGTCGCAATGGCAGCGCCGCGACCGACCTCTGATCCATGCAGATGGCTTCCAAATCTTTGACCGGCCATGCTACGCTTTGGATAGAGTGCCCGCTGTCCCCCTGACGTTTGGGAAGGCCGTCCAGGAACTCTTTTTCCCGCCCAATGTCCAGTCGAAAGGTCCAAATTTGTGTCGCCTCTACTTTGGGAAGACGTTTGTGGAGCAGTTATCCGAGTCGTCGCGTCCCAGGTTCTTCAATTCATCGAATTTCCCGCTGGATGCAGCACGTTACACACAGCTCCGGCGGAGATTCCCTCGCGAATTAGATTCTATCGAAAATGTGGCGCATGGGATGGGCGAAATGTTGGGCAGGCTACATGGGAGAGCGGGCGTCGACGGCAGAGATGTCGAGTTTGTGCTTGGAGGAGATGGAATGTTTGGATGTTCGTATTGGGTCATTGACTTCAACCAGGTGCGTTGTTTAATAGCCACGCCATGATCACAAGCCGACCTACATTGTACTCATTATGTTTGCTTATCATTGGCGTGTCAATGGGTCTTTTTTTGTCTTAGGTGCGCGAATGGAACAAGACTGAGGACGACATCGCTACTCTTGTGTCTGCTTTCTTCTCGAACGATCCATATTATCCACGCCCTCGTCCGAACGACAGTCTCTACCAATCCTTCAAGAAGGGTTATCAGGAAGCGTTTGTACAAATCAGTAGTTCTGGGATGCCTTTTGCGGACTTGTTCCTCCAAGCGATCGAGCAAGAACAAGCTAGGCGAGACGCGGCTGTACAAGTATAGGACCGGTTATATTCCTCTAGCCAAGACAGCATCTACGTTGACGCGTCGTTTTATCTCGGGCCGCCTCGTTGCTATTCCCAATGAACCCAAGGCTCCGTCCAATTCGTTCATACAAGCTGTTCGTGCTCTTGATGGTGTCTCGATCCAACGCGTTGTGTTTTCAGATACAGCAGGCAGCAGTGCAACAAAGGTAGCTGTTAACAATTCGACTGTTGTGGCGCTGTCGATGCGCAAGTTACAATCTGAGTCGTCCGGAACAGGGAAGCTCCTAGTCGCTCAAGCTACCTTCACGGCAAGAGCAAAGAAACGATGTCACATCATCGACACATCATCGACGAACATTTACACGTATACTGTCTGCACAGCAATCAGTAGGATTATGTATTTGACATGCCCGCTGGCCGGACGACAACCATACGAACAGATCACAATATTACCATAGCATACGTAGACTGTGAGTAGAAAGACGATCAATTCATGATTCCACCTCGTGCCATCTTCCGCTCGATTTCGCGTTTGCGAATCGCTTGGTGGAACTTTTTGCGCTCGACTTCGATGCCGACGACGTCCGGAGGCGGAACACGATCCTCGGGCATTTGGGCCAGCCGACGCTTGGAGCGAATACGTGTGCGACGCTTCACGTACCATTCCCAAGCGTAACGCATCACGGCGCCATCCGCCTCGTACGGTGTTGGGATCTCCGAGTAGCCGGGGCTTGCTGTAGGGTGGCGGACGTAGATGGCAGAGCAGGTGGCGAAGTTGGGCTCAATGTAAGCAGGTATGAAGATGTGTGGTGACGCGTAATGAGGAAGCCAGAAGGGAGTCAAATCATGTACGCTGCTGGAATCAGCGTTGGCATCGGCAGTCGTCGTCACTTCAGACGAAGATGCCAACTCCGACGTCGAAGCATCCCCCACTTGTACCGGGGTTTCAGGAATTGCGTCGTTCTCAGCTGCCTCTGCAGTGCTGGAAGCCTCTGCCGGCTCCGAGTCGGTGTCAGCATTGGTCCTCGGAGCCTCCATCGTTGCCTCTTTCTTGAAAAGAGCAGAAACGTCACTCCAGTTTTCTGGATCTGCTGGGTTCCTAAAGAACTTTATGGCTTCCGGGTCCACAGATATCATGTCACCAGGGGCGAGACGAGTATTTGCATTTCTGTGCTGTGTAGAGGTAAATAAGATATACAAGAAAGAAGAGCGGCTACTTACAAGAAGCCCATTCAGCCGTACATGCCCATGAATGACAAGACGACGCGCTTCGTAGATGCTGGGCGCAAAGCAGGAGCGGAATATCAGGGTGTCTACCCGTCTCTCTACATTGGCGAACATCAAACTGGTGACTGGGGGCATCTCGAAAGCAGAGCGTCTCTGCCATTGCGCACGACCCTTGCGTTGCGCGAACTTGGTGAGTGTATCATCGTCACTGCGAGGTTTGGTGGGCCGGACGTCTGGAATACTCTCCGGCAGGTACCAACGCTTGAAGATCTTTTCGTTGATATAATCGCCATGGTAGGCCCGTACAAGACGTTTGGCTTTCCACCGACATTGGAACAAGGTCGCTCGACCGGAATCAAAGTTGTCACGCCGCAATGAGCGGTTCCAAAGGTTGTAGAAGTTTTTGACGCTCCAGCTCTGTCGCGAGAGGTCAGATAATGCTTACAAAATGTGAAATATAACAGTGCATCATACCATACGAGGCAGACATCGTTTAGGACTGTAAATGAACACATCCCGCATCTTGTGAAACTAACGTCCTCAAAACGAGGGACGATCATATGTATGGTTCTGAGCTCAAAAAGCCTTCAGAGCCAGTTCCTGGAACAACAGTTGGCGACAGCAATGATGGACGGGCGAGGGTGTTTCTCCTCAGCCTCAAGACGACCGTCGACTGTGGCCAGTCGATCGCGCAATTGCGGATCATTGGTTCGGAGTCCAGTCGCGTGACGTCTCACCTCCAATTGCGCGCCCTAAATGTACCATGCCTTCGAGCTTTGTATCTCCTTACATCAAGCACATAACGGTACATGGCACATCAGCATAAATTTATTTTTCATACATCGTCAGATAGAGAGCCGACATGGAAACATGACGCGAGTGGCCGGTAAATAAGCTCGCCAACCCGTACTTAAACAATCCAGAGTGCTTGGAAGAAAAGATTACGACTGAGGGGGGATTGCAAGAGGAACCGATAGCAAAACATACGCACAAGAACGAACAATATAGAGAGAGAACATAAATGTGCCATAGACGAAAACCGAAGCCTTCATGCTGTCGGCAGGGCGGGCGTTGCAGCGGGTCGAGGCGGTGACAAGGATGGCACGGGCGACGACACCATGGGTGTGTGCGCAGTTGGCCCATTCAAATGAGACATTTGTCCGTTACCGTACGGTACGACCCCATTGACGTGCATCATCTGTCCATTCATATGTGGACTGTGGGTCATCATGTGGGGTGTCGCACCGCCGGCTTGCATCTGCACTGCTGTCTTAGACGCAGTGCATCCTAGTGTGGGAGCACCGCTGTTCGTGGCCCCGTCCGTTCCGTCCAAAACTACTGGTCCATTGGTGGCGGATGCAGGTCGCTGCGGGGACGTGACGGTTGGCCAACTCACAGGGCGCTTACCATCGGGTATCATGTTGAAGTTAGCCGTCGACGGCACATACATGTAGGGAATTCCACGACTTGAAGCCAAAACGGAGGCATCGCTCGGATTCGTTGCGTTCGCGAAGGCTGTCTTCAAATTCTGAACCTGCTGTGAGCTGAGGGCAGATGATTGGGAGTTGGCATGCTGCAAATACTGCGCGCTCATCAAAGCAGCGCTGCTGGCATAGCCATTCAAATGTTGCATTTGGTAGCTATTCGGAGCCACCACTTGGGCTGGGTGTTGTGGACGCGATGCGACCTGAACAGCACCATTGACAGAGACAACAGGGACAGCACCGTCGGCCTGCGTCGGAACGTGCGGTATCTGGGTCGAAGTGTCGCCGTTGACGACGCAATGCGATGATTCAACACTCCCCTCTGCGCTGACAGCTGCGGTGTGGCGGTTAACGACGTTAACATGACTGGACAATGTGGAAGAAACAGATGGCTGTTGTATGGATGAGGAGTTTGGAGCGGAAGGTGCAGCCTGCGACGGGAGTTGCGGGGGCTTCATAGAGGGAGGTTGAACCTTCCGGATCTGTGCTGGCACAGAGACCGGTGTCAGAGATCCTATCTGCGCTGTCTGCGATATCATGGCCTGAACTGGCCGATGCTGGCTGCGGGACATGGCCATGGGCACGGATGTTGCCGAGGAGTATCCCAGTCGGTACGTGAATGTTTTGTGAACTTCACCGGAGGCAGAGTGATAATATAGATGAGGGTCAACAGACATATGGGCTTGGTCATCCTGTCCAAACAAGGTCATGGTATGACGCAGATATCTGAAAGAAACGATGAACACCAAATCTACGTTCTTTGATACTAAGAGAACACACTTGAGATCATAGTCATCTATCAGTTCACGGTCATGCTCCTCGACGCCATTCGGGCCAACTGGGGGTGCGTCATCGTCTGCATCAAAACGCCAACGCATTTCCAGTCCCTTCAGGCGGTCCACTCCGTCGGAATCACTGGGTATATCCACATCCATTGCATCCTCCCCCTTAGGCGCTTGCAAAACCGTTCGTCGATGCTCATCCAACACGGGGAATCGTTGTCCAGGCGCCAGTCGTCTATCAATGAAGCGACGTCCACCACGACCGACACGCAATCGTAGGGCGCGTGGCATGCGCGACGAGCTCTCGGGAGTTGGTGGAACGTACTTGAAGAGGCGTTGAGGATATGTGGGGCTGGGAGCCTGATAAGGGTTCTTTTTTTAAAGAATTAGATATTAGAACTCGGAAGGTACTAGGATAACAAGACTTACATCAATGTGATCCTCCCAGTGGTGGTCGCGGTCCTTCTGTCTCGCAAGCTCGCGTTCTATACCAGAATATATTTCCTGAGTCCGATCTTCTGGTCGCTTAATGACCATGAGATCTGCGCGCGGAGTCCTGCCCGCCTCGTGAGCCGTGCGAAGTTTGAGTGATCTAGCCGCGGCGCTAACAACAGGATAAGGTGCGAAAATTTCAAGAAAATAAAACAACTTACATTGTGTCCGACCGCTTGGCCGGCCGTTCCCTATCCACAAATAGTTCCTCATCGGCCTTGTCACCCAGAGCAGGGAATTTACGCTTGAGATCTGCCATTGCGAGACGCTTAGACCACGCATTCTGAGCTTGTACAGCCTGCTCGCGCTTCAAAGTCTCGCGGTTTAGTATGGCCTTCGCCAAATCGAGTGGGTATGACAATTCGCTCTGCAAACGAGAGAGCTTTTCTGAAGACGACTGCTGCGAAGCACGGGTTTTGCGGACTGCTTTAATTTCTCGCCGTCGAAAACAGACATACGACTCGTTCTTGGAATCGGATTCATCAGACTGAATCAATTCTGGATGAGAGGATAGATATGAAATAATAGAAATCACGCACGTTTAGCGTGGGTATAATGCGATTGCCCTTTCGCTCCAACCGACGAGCCTTCCAATGGGGATAAATGGCTCGCGCGAAACGAAGAAGGTTCATCGGGTTAGGCACCCAGTCAGGTACAACGTATGCCGCGAAGATGGGTGAGGAAAGGGGAGTCAAGAATGAATCATGGTATTCGGAAAAAGCGGGGAATGGCATCCGCTCGTGCTCCAAACCCTGAGCGAGCAAATAGCGATCAGAGCTGCCAATCCAGAGGCAGAAACAAACATGCGACGTACATGGGATAGGAACTCAGTCTTCTCGTGGGTGAACTTCTCAAAGAGGCCCATGACCAGCTCGAATTCGTCTTCCGTTATAACCGTAGCCGGTCCGGACTCTGGCTCCTTGCCTTTGGCTTTCGCGCTACGAGCAGATGTGCGGAGCGCACACTGGGCGATACCCTGAGCACTGGTACCTTCGCCGCGCGCCTCCTCATTATTTTTGTCCAGCCACGCCTGATCACGGTCGTCGAGATGATATGTAAACCCATCAGCAAGAGCGTTTCCAGTGCACTCTTCGACGGTGGCAGATGAACAGATGTAGGTCACGGGATCCTTCCAACGGTTGGGAGGATAGAGTTCCTCATAATCGGCGACGACGCCCGTCGAGTCAGGGACCGGGATGTACGCGGCCTGCTTCTTTGCTGAGCGCGTCTGATTGAGCACTGCTTGCAGGTGGTGTTCCTGAAAAGGAAATGTTAGTCATTACGTCAGCGTCCCGCGGGACGACGTGAGGTGCCACGTCAGCACCCAGTCGCGGAGCAAAAACGACGGCGGCAGCAGCAGCGGGGCACAGAACAGAACACGCACATTCGCATCCTCTGCGTCGACGCCAGCGGTCTGTTGCTGCATACGGGTCGTCTCATCGTCCTCATCTGGAATGATAGGGTCATGGTCGACATCGCCGCGCTCGATCTTAAGGCGCGATTTATTGGTGATCCTGTTCTTCCGCAGGCTCGAAGCGCCGGAAACATGGGTGCGTGGCATTGTCGCATAGACGAAGAAAAAAGAAAGAAAAAGAGCCTTCGCCGCCTTACGGGGCGTCGGGCTTTCGGAGGTCAGGACGTCGGAAAATAAGGTTCGGCTCCCACCGGGCACCCCGTGAAATACTCGGTTTGGAAACTCAACGCAGACGTCTGCTCCCGCCGCTGCAGATTCAGAGGCCTTTCTCTTGCTCATCCCATCCCTCACCACCCCATAAATATCTTCCAGCTCTACATGTCCAGTACACTGACAGATTCAACCACCACAGGCGCAACTCAAAAGCATGAAAGCCACACACGAGGATGCTGATACTGAACACAAACTCTTCGGCCGGGATCAATCCCGGACGATAGGTCATAAATGTGTGCTTACCGCCTTGCTTCAATACATAGCTTGCCGGGCAACGTTGCGGGATGGTTGAATCTTCAGACAAAACATCCCGGCAACATGGGTAGTACATTTGTACGTACACATGCGGCAATGGAAAGCTGTCTAGATGCCGTCAGAATACTGTTCAAAGAGAGGTTTGTGCAGAGTAGGAACGTTCCTTACACTCAATTCTGGGAGCTTCAAACATCTTCAAAGGAGACAACTAATGCTGGAGCTCGTTCCTGTGCACCAGCGCACAGGGCGTCCTGACTGTTGTCGCTCATAACGTTGAGGGTCGAATCGCACACAAGTGAATTACCACCTGCCAACCTATCATCAGTGATTGGCACAGCCTAAACCTTCCCATGCGTTCCAAGGCATCCATTCCGAAGAGACAATTAGGGAACCGTCATGTTGCAGCAATTTTTGACGTGCACGACGATGGAACACCAGAAACATCAGTGAGAACGAGCGCCAAATTGATGTGGGGCGGGGGAGGCATCGAATAACATCCTCAGTAGAAGTGTATCTTTCTGCCATCGGTCATGAATCAGTCGCTCCAATCTAAAGGCAACATTGACTAGCCGTACAACAATCACCTCAAAATCGTGATCGAACAACAATGGTGCTCAATGCATGAGTTATCCGAAAACGCCAGTGCAAGCGTGCTGTCGCGAGTACTTCAACTCTTAAAAACTTGAGGCGCGTGGGCCGATGACAGAGCATCGTATCGTCAAAGCAAGCAAACGAGCATTGCCGTCACGGTCTTCAGCTTATGCTGTTACCAATTCCGAAGTCAGTACTCGTTTACAGCTTGTCAATGTCGGGCGACCGGAGCGCTGTCAAATGGCTGAGAAAAGCAGAAACAACCGAATTTCAAAGGTAAACGAGGTCTCACCTTTCATACGTTTACACGAGCGTGTCTGCTTGCAGCTAGAAAGACCAGGTGGGTACCACGACACCCGTGCGCCATGTCAAGGAGGCGGCCTCGGGCGACGTACACAGATCTGATATGCTCTTCCAGCTTGGAAACAGCCTCGATTCATAAATCAGTGTAGCACAAACGGTAGATGAGCAAGCGTTTGCGTGGACAACGATGGCTAAGCCTGATGAGCAGTAAAGAAAGAGCATAGAAGTGAGCAACGGGCTAAATGGGCTACGATCGACCATCAGCAATGACTCATAGGACGATTCCTATACTCAGTGCCGATCCTCTATGTAGATCAACCAAAACGGGAAGTACTGCGTCCTCGTGACAATACACTAGGCTCGTATACTATTACCAGCCTCTACCGGTCGTTGTACTCCCTTCATAGCGAGACACATACCCTAGGCTCAGATAAGCACCATCTTCTCTCACCCGCACAATTGTCACGAACTACTTCCCGTAACGAAAGAGAAATTTACAACAGCCACAGTTCCAGGTCATGAAAGCCAAAGCCTTACTCATTCAAAACTGTCTCGTCTGTTGCACAGCAACATCATACAGACCAAATCTACGACGTACAATATCACGTAAACATTTTTTTTCAGGTTATTCAGTAATAGTCAGGGTGAAAAAAGGACACCAGGACAGGGAAAGGAAAAATCTAAGCGCCCAGAACACGGCAAGCCGTCACGATCTCCACTCGGCGATCAACGTCAAGACAAGGTCAAGAAAACGGAAAACAAATAGAAAAAGTTTACCACCCGAACACCCTGAGAAACGTAGCGCATTAGCACCGACCGGAAACATCGCACAACGTGTAACTCACTCCTCGTGGACCTCTACGCCACCGACTTGGTCGCGCCTGACAGGATCTAGCCAAGCAACAGCCTATAAAAGCGACAGAGCGTTAACATGACAGCGAATGGACAAACGATCATGTACCTTCGTAACATCGTCGGCAAGGGCAACGGGGCCACATACACCAACAAGCACGCCACTAAGCGGCTCACGGTCCTTGCGCGTGTGGCCGAGCTGCACTGCGCGCGATAGAGTTGTCTCCAGCGTCTTCAGAATCTTCGGACGTCCGGCAGACAGCGTCAGCCCAGGAATGAAATTGTACTGTGACTCCAGGGGATTATTATACTTCTCGCCTTTCGACGAGGACCGCCGTTCCTTGAATGGGAATTTGCCAACTGTCGCACGAGTGTAATGGACAGAGATCGTCACGGGCGTATAAATGCTTTGTTGAATAAGATTCGTGAGCTGTGGAACCATCGGAACAAGCGCGGCTACAAAAAAAAACATAATCAATAGGAAAAACAATGGGCAACGGAGAAAGGACTCACAGGCATCTTGTACGGTCCAGATCAAATCAATGCACTTGACACGACTCTGTCCACGCAAGTCCTTCTTGATTAGGTCCTGGATCGTAGAAAGAGCGAACGTAATGCCACTTCCGCCACATACAAACGTCGCTGCTGAGTAAGAGCTAAAGATGGCATCGCCAGGGCCGCCTGAATACCAAACGGGTCATGCGAAGACGACAAAAAAAACAGCGCACCGACGCACCGTACGGTCCATCGATCATGACAGCAACGCGACGTTCGCCATCTCGACTATCTCCCGCTCTCGCCATGCCATACAGCTTGTTAGTCCAAGTACCGGTCTTCTTGATCATAAGGACCAGGCCCTCTTCAGTCTTCGGAGCACTGGCAATTGTGAACGGGTGAATTTCGCATATTCCACGCATACCCATGCCGAAAGACAGGACACGGAGACGCATATGTTGACCGGCGCGCCAACCACTGTTAATCCCAGGGAATTCCATACGCACGATACCGAGCTCTGGGAGTACGTGAAGTGTGGCTATCGTGATACGCGTCCTGATCGCACGGAATAAGTGGTCGAAGCCATAAACCACGACGGTGGCAATAACATAACGGAACAGACCAGGCTAGATCGGACGCTCAGTAGCCCGTGGAAGACACCAAAAAAATGACAAACCATATGAAGCCACATCGCCGCGAGTAGGACACTAAAGCCAGCAACATGAGACGCCAAGAAAATGTTGTAGAAAGTCTTGCGCCAATACTCGGTTGAGAAAACGAGCAAAACATCCATGCATGTGAGCCCGATCAGGCCATACATAATCTCAGCCTCGGCCAAGTCCTTTGAGAGAGTGCCCGCGAGAGCCCATTTATAAATGAAGCCAGCAGCATGGACGTTGGCAGAGACGACCAGAACGCGCCCGACGAAACGATGTAAGAAATTCAGCTACGAAACGATGAGGAAAACTGAGCGCGGATGGTCGACATAGACAACAACGCACCTTCTCATAGCCCAGACCAAGGACCATACCTATAGGATTGGCCTTGGTGGCGTAAGCGAACACAAAGGGCAGCTGGCCGATAACGACCCAACCGAAACGCACTTCGAAGATCGTCAGTTTACAACAGCCACAAAATGATAAATACTAACCGGAATCGGTAAAGGGATTATTAGAGTAGAACGCGGCATACGCCAGGCAACCGAGATAGATGAGGCAGACAAAGACTTGATAGAACGAATAGCCAGCACTGAATCGCCAGTGGAATGGTGCGACGATCGGCCGGAAGAACTGCATACAAGCTGCAACATGAGGTGGATAGTTAGCAGGGATATTGTAGGGAACGCGCTGCTGAGCTGTGGCAAAAAGGGTGTGATCGTCGCTAGATGACTCGCCATCCCTGCGTGTATCGGGATAAGCAGAGTCGTTCATCTGAGGCACACGCACGGGAGGCGGGAGTACCGCCTTACGAAACATGTTACCGCTGGCCCATTCCGCTGTACGGGACAAGCGAGCAATCGCGCGAGGAATACGGAGGACGACGAGCAAGGCCAGGAGACTGAGGAGTAAGACGTTGACATGAAAAACGAGCGCCTCGGAGTCGACTCCAGCAGCTCCCCCAGCTGAACTTGATCCACCTCCTCCGGAAGCGCTTGAGGTGGACGACGCTGTAGACGCAGACGCAGATGCCGTGGACCCGCCAGAGGACACGGTTGAAATAGACGACGTGCTCGTCATTTCTTAATTCAAGGAGTGGCGTGTGGGAGCAGTTCACAGTTATTGTTGAAGGAAAGTATGAAGCAAACCGAATCTCCGCGAAATAGGTGAGTACAGACAACGTACGGACCCCACAGAGACTTCAAAGGAGACCAGAGGAGGCGGGTGGTTAAAAGGGAGGAAAGACAGAAGAGAGAGAAAAGAAAAAAAGGCGGAAGCTCGGAACCGGCCGCTGGCTAGAAGGCGAAAGGCGAAAGTGAAAGTTGCAGATCAAAAGGTGTTGCTGGACGCGAGGTAGGCACGCTTTCAAAGTAAAGTGGAGGCCTAATTATAACCGATCGGTGAGTCGTTTCCACCCCTAAGCCAGATAAGGGATCTCCATACTGACGGTCTCCCCGAGACAAGGGTCTCCACGCGTACGACTTCGCTCCGTCGACTTGGCACGCCACAGCTGCGACAGTCGTCAGGTAACATTAGGCACCGCGATTGCTGTTTCGAGCACGGATTGGCAAGCGACAACGAGACAGTGACAGTGCGCAGACCTCTTCCATGGCCACGAAGATTCTCGCAAGCTTATTGCTCCTTTTCTTCTTGGCAAAGCACGCGTTATCCGGTGCATTTGGCGACCGTCGACTATGGTCAGTAACGGGGGCGTGCGCAGCGGACAGTCGTCGACACTCTAATTTCATTATCAAGTTCATTCTTAACCCGAATGCACATCTGAATACCGTGTCAACTGCGGAAGAGAGGAGAGAGTTAAATTTCCGTCGTGAGTAAAAATGTTAAACGAGGCTGAATTTGTTGCGAATTTGTCGCTTCGCCGAGGAATCGTAGCGAAGGAAGATACATAAGTGGAGTGCGAATACCGCCGGTAGCCCATGTGGAAAAAGAATCGATGGCATTGACATCCCAGCATGGTCGTCGACGGCATCCGAACTTGGAGCTTGGAGCTTGGAGCTTGGAGTGTTAGAGAAGGCGCTGGTAATCTGCAGCAGTATTTACTATAAATGGTACTCGATGCCCTGTGCATTTTGAGTAGAAAATGCTTCTTTTCAAGACATCTGTTTAGTATTTCTTGGGAAAATATGTTTCTTTCTCATTTTTCCATAAAATAAGGATGAAACAGTTTCAATTTTGTCACGAGATTTTAGTAAAATAATCGCAAAAAGGAAATGAAATAAATATTTTAAAAAGATCCTTGATGTTTTTATCATATTTCTACACGAAACAGGATACATTGCACATTGTGACGTACATATTTACTGTATTATCGGCCAAAATAAGTAGTTTGCAGTGCGTACTGGGATGCGTTTACACGACCACGTGATAAAAGCTGCTGTGGATGTGGCAATTAGCTTATCTGCCAATTAGATAGCTTACATCGAGTTTGTAAAACAATTAACTGATCATGTTCTCCGAAAAAGGCTGTACGCTGAAATCGATAAAAAGAATACAAGCTGCGCACACTTGAAGCTTGATTCTTGAGCACATGTAGCGCTGGATACAGGCTGATGGGCTTTCCGCTAAGTTGGCTTCAGTGATAGCAACAGCGACCTACAATTGACGTCCATTCCTGAAAAACGTCTAATTGATATGGATTTCCAACGCACCATGGGTTGTCTACGGACAATCGCGTCTGAAGCTCAGCGACGCACTCCCGAATCTTTTCCGCCCACGGCACAGCCTCGGACTGCTTTCCACACGATGCTGAATGATGATAGCCTAGTAACGCCCGATACAACGTGTACCACAGTAGTTTTACCTGCGTGCGAGCGGGGAAGGCGTCCGGAGAACTATCCCCACGATATCCCTGCATGAACACGTCGCTGGGGCCAGGCGGCGTAAAGAGCGCCTCCATAAGCGGGTCTCCCCATACAGCACAGGAAAACACAGATCCTGGGGGGAAGACGACGTCCACAGCGGATGCGGAGTTGTTTTCTGCCACAATCGCGAGTATGTCGTTCTCCGTTCCGCTGAACGTGACGAGCGCCGGCACTTCAACGTCATCGAACAGAAAAGATCCAATCGCTATCGAAAGAAGACGGCGAATTTCCGTGAATGGAAGCGCTACGCTATCGATCGCACCGGAAGAATCGATTTTCTCGATAGCAGATTCAATAAATTCTGTGAACGATTCCTGCCAGCTGTACGACGGTTCAGCCGGATCAGGGTAGCGTGGGAGGCCGAACCAGTCGTTCTGCACGCGAGAATGCAGCAAGGAGAAATAATAACCTTATGTACAGTGTGCAAGCGACGTCAGCAGCGTAGATACGAAGGACAAAGATGAGACAGTATGACAGACCTAGTTTGAAGTCAACGGATGACTTATGCGCAGCGTCCAATGAGGGCGAGTGTTTAGCATTGAAAACAGATATGATAGAGGATCCTGCAGGGATAGGGCGAGGCTGTGACACGAGATAGCTGAAATAGCCTGTTTGTCCTGAATTGCAAGGCAAGAACGGCAGCACTGTGGCAGGATCAACCACTCCGAGCTTCTCACGGATAGCTCTTGATAATTGGCATATTGTGTTCAATGAAAGGCAAGGAGCCGATGATATCGACGAGCTATCAGCAGTGAGATCGCGCAATGTAATGAACGACAGAGCTGGGGGTATGAGACGAATGAGATATGTACGATTGAGTGCAGCATGACAACAGGTTGGACCGGTGTCAACGAGTGGTTCGACGGTAGCAACCTTATGACCGACATAGTGAGAGTCTATCAACGTCTGTGCATTTCCAATGGTTAAATCCATATCGATTTGAAGACGAAAGCTCGTTGACCGACGCAGTAGTTCAGGTTGGAACGTCCCTGGTTGGAACGTCCGTGCAGACTCACCGTGACCAGCTGGACAGCACAAGTACATACCCGTGATGCTATCACGGGTGAAATGCGGAGTCCGGCTCGATAGTGAAATCAAATTGGAACGGCTTATACTGGTCTGCCCAAGGGAGACAATCCCACTCCAAGCCACTTTCGTTGTTAAGCCACTCGACCAGCATGATCCAACTCAAGTCCATCCTCAACGTGAGACGCCGGCTGATTGATTCTATTGCCAACCTTTTCTTCTCACGAATACCCTTAGGTCATAGACAACTCTGGCGCACTCACGGTCGAATGCGTTAACATCCTCAAGAACAAAGTCTCAAACGGCTGGGGCTCTGTCGGCGACGAGATTGTCTGTGTCGTTCAGCGCGCACGGCCCATCTCCGCCACTGTGCAGAATGTACGTGTATCACGCTTCTGCAGTAGTGTCTCCTTTTTCATTGTGTTTGCTCACGCCGCAACGAAATCAGTCTGTGACGGCGACGAAGGTGCGCCGAGGCGACGTGCGCCGCGCCGTCATCGTGCGGACAAAAAAGCCTGTGCGCAGGCCCGATGGACGATTCATCCGTTTCGACGACAATGCGGCCGTTCTGCTCAACAATAAGCGCGAAATGCTGGGTACGCGAATTGGTGGTGTCGTTAGTGCCGACTTGAGGATGAAGGGCTGGGGTAAAATTCTTTCTCTTGCGCCGAAGGTGAGTTATGACCATGATTTGTGTGTTTGTGCATGACTCATTCTGGGTGAAGGCCGTATAGTTTGTGGCCAATTTCATTCTTAAAATTTGCAGCTATACTCGGGATCATACATTATAATCACGACAATGTATTTATCTATATGGTATGACAATGTGTCAGACGTGCAATTGCTACAGACAGTCCACAGTCATTATATTTCTTTCCCAACTCTCATTCAAGGTTACGCCAAACGTCATCGAGCTTGAGTGGACTGGACGCTCTATTCCCTGACGTGACAGCGCGTAAGAACTGTATAAGGCATTTACTATGGTCAGGCTCTGACAATCTTACTTGCGAATGGAATGCCAGAAGCCCACACATCGAAAGAGCGGCGGTTTGCAAAAGCCGAGTTACGTGTTAGAAGACGTACATACGAGACGACGTGTTCATAAGGGGGAAGGTGGTATATCGGAGATGAGGGGGAGGAAAATGTATATACGAATATAGAAAGGAACTTGAAAAAATCGGAGGTACGGACACAGCTGTAACGGAAGCTGGCAACGCAGGCACTACAGGAAAAGCTCAACAAATGGACAAGAGGAAACGCAGGCGGGACGATCAATAAATAAAAGTATCCGTGAAAATACTGGGAAACACATAATTGCCGCAGACTGTGGCAGCTCTTACAGGTGAAAAAAAAAAGACTGGGCGATTTTGGTGGTGTCGGAGGCCTAACGACGCCGTTGCATATGCACGCGTGTACGCTTGGCGAGATTGCGCAAGTTCGTGTTAGTTGCCATATCAGAATTGACATGTGCATCGGCCAAAGCGTCGGCGTCAACGTCAGCAGCAGAGGTCACATCGGTGTCGGCAGTAAGGAGTGCTGGAACATCAGCGGTAGCATGGCCGTCAGCGTCAGTATCAACAACAGACCCCAGATTGTCAAGAATTGAAACATCGGCGTCGACTGCAGCAGTCGCATGAGCAGCAATTGGCCCAGTGCCGTCGACAACAAATTCCGTGAACAGCTCGAGGGACGCCAAAGGAAGCTGAGCGGAGGCAGCATTGGGTACGGCAACAGCAGCGGAGGTAGAAGCGTCCACAGAGGCCGTTGAAGCGAAGGGAGCTGTGGGCGCAACAGGAAGAGGAGGCGCGACGGTCGCTTGCAGACTACCGAGGGAGACGATTTCATTCAAGGCATCGAGCAATGCCTGCACTGTAATCGCGATGTCGCATCGGCATCCCGTCATTTCAGCATTGAGTTGCGCCACCAGTGAGAGAGTAGCGACAAGGTCAACCAGCAACTCATCTTGGTTGATACCTTCGAGTGTCGGCGCTGTACCATTCGCAACAATGGGCGCAAACTTGAGCAGGTTACTGACGACAGCGATAACCTCAGCAATAAGTTTCTGCGCGTCGACCGAGACCGCCGTTGGTCCAGAGGATACTAGCTGTGCGCTCTCCTCGTCAAATTGGAGCAGCAGCTTCAGGGCAAGTTGAACAGTCGCTAAGAGCTGTGCATCCGCTTGCGCATAGAGGCGAATGTCTCGCTTGATACGCAGAGAGGTGCCATCAACAACACATGCCGTTCTGTCCTGATTTGGCTTGAAACCACTCGCACAGCGAATGACCATGCATTGGGCATTGACGCAGGATGCGGCACGAACGTTAGCGCGTTGGGTGCAATCCTCACCAACGAGTTGTGGTGCGCGCGATACGTCTGCGAACGGACCGGGAGTAATGCAGCCACCGCCTAGAAAATTTTGTTTAGCTTCAATACATATTTTTGTCGAAAAAGGAATTACAGCTTTCGGCGGTCGAATTAGTGTTAACACACACATAGGGCATGTCACGACGGCCTTGGACACCACAAACAGTCTCACCACGAGCACAGGTATTCTGCGCAGCTTGTAGCGTTCGGACGGAGGCAGCGCGCTTGGAATGATGATGATGGAAACCAGCGCTCGGCAGGACGCACCCAGACGGAGGGCAGCAACGCCCATTTTGCAATGTATAACCTTTGTCACACTCAATTCCACAAGGGTCAGAAGATTTGCAGACACGACGAGAATGTGGCATAAGAGCCGGACAACTTTGTCCTTCCGTGGTAATCTGCAAAATTCAGGCAAGAAAGCACACTGCGCCCATCGGGTTAACACACCAAGAGGGAGAGGACGGCTTTGATGGGGCCTAGGAGGTTCGACGTGATGAGGCTAAATAAGTGTGTTTCAAGAAAGATGTCGAGATCCTGAGGAGGAGAATAAGTCGTCCCCAAAGGGAAGCATAGCGAAGCAGAGCTGGCCCACCTTGATGCAAAGACAAAGCTGCAAATCAAGATTTTTGACATCAAGCAGAGGCGCGAGGGCATGTACGACGAGATCTGCATCGAGGTTTGCACACACATCGATGAGTGCGCGGTCCTGCATGGGTTGTGCGCCAGGACGAGGGGCGCGGTGCTGGAGGTTTGCAACAGAGCGTGGCCGGCGGGGGGCGTGTGCGCATACATCCACGGCACCGAATGCAAAGGATGAAATGAAAGCAAAGATCGTGGTTGATGGGAAGCGCATGACGTCAAGAGTATTCGGCCCCTCTGAGAACGATTGTGTGTGCAAATGCAGCCGAAAAGAGTGGAGAAGTGGAAGCGGGAGGGAAACGCTCTTTTATGCTGCGAACGGAGGACAGAAACTGGCGTGTCTGAAAAATTGGCGTGTTTCCACAAGGAAAATCAAGAGCTCCGACGCGTTGACGTGCGCCACCTGCTGAAGCGCTGAGCGATGGCATTTCCGAGTCTGAGCGCGTCACTACATGCACTCTGACGTGTGTGGCGAGAGACGCTCTCATCCTACCAGCCACAGCAATCCTGCGCCAGAACTCACGGGAGGCATGGCGGGATCGTGACAGGGTAGAAAGCCCCACTTAGTCGATGACTGATAGTCCGGGCAGAGGCACGACAAGTTGAGAGTATGATTGGGGACAGACGATAGCAGTGGTATGCACACAAGGATCATTCTCTACCATGCATTGCGCGTACAGACGACGATACACAAGCTTTCAGCCACAGACGACTTGTTGCAAGAAGAAAGCCAATTGAAGCACATGTCGTTGCAAGAATCCCGAGATGAGCATGGGCCGAATGTAGGCCAAAATGCATTGAGCATTTCAGGCAGCAACCGAGGATATGGCGCACAACAGTTCAAAGAAGGGAACCTGCTTACCCTCATGTCATGTCCATCGGTTCAGCAGTTATCGGTGTCGGCGTGCCGGACGAGCTGAGTGGCGTTGTGGCAGCCCAGCCCCCTTCTCCGTCTGCAATGTCCGCATCCATACCCTCGTCCTCGCTCTCTCCCTCACTCTCTTCCTCATCTTGACGCATGTTGTCAAGAGCGCTGGCTTGCGGGACCCAATCAAGCTCCTCCGGCTCCTCCACTTCGACCTCCACGCGCTGCTTCCACTCGAACTTGTCCTTTAACATCGCCACGGCACGTGCAGCACGCTCTGCACGTTGGTCATGCGCACTGCGTATCTCTGCACATTCCTGGAGCACATCGCTGTACTCCGGCTTGCGGCCGAACTCAGGCGCACCCGCGCCAGCATGCACGCCGGCCGATCCACGCGTAATTAGACGCTCGCACAGCCGCCGCACGGTGTTGTTTTCTGCATTGATCACGTCGATGGTTTGTTGGTTGCGTAGGAGCGGCGCCACTTCGTTGTCCATCTGTGCATCGTTGATGTGCGCACCCGGATGCAAAGCAATATTCCTGTATACATTCCCGGAGATGGCCGCAGGTAAAGAGAAGGAAGCGGAGGGAAGTGGATTTACAAGGGAGTTGGAGAACGTATGTGTCTGAGAGAGCAGGACGTTGTACTTGGTCAGGATGTCGGGCCAAGCGGGCATAAATGGCATATTGCCACCTTCGATCATCCAGCGAAGCATATGTATGGACTCTATAATTTGGTTCGCTTTGAATTTGAGGGATTCGAGGTGGGCCAGAGGTAGCTGGGATGCGACAGCTTCGTCCATCGTGTTCGCAGGGAGAGTACTTACTTACTTGTATCTTCGAGTTAAGAGATGCGTCGATGAGTCAATAGCTTCCGTCATTCCGTTGATGTAAATTTAGCAGCCCGTTGCCAAACAAATGAGGTATACACGCTCGCAACCGTTTCTTACCACCTCCAATTGAGCTGCCCCTGTTCTTTCCAAAGAATTCGAATTCGCGCACGCAAACATGACCGTTTTCTCATCTGCACTCCTGCCGGGCTTGCGTTCGGGCATGGCGGCCATACGTCTTCCATTCGCCTTCGGAGTTCGTGCCGGTTGCATCCGTCCGCTGACCGTGACGCGTACTTTCTACGCGTCGTCTCGCTTCGGCATGCCCGCCGCGAAGACTGCGTCAAAGCCCAAGGGCAGGAAGACTACCGCGAAGAGTTCAACGGCAAAGAAAGCCACGGCAAAGAAGACCACCGCCAAGAAGGCTGCTCCCAAAAAGAAAGCCGCTAGGAAAGCCGCACCCAAGAAGAAGAAGACCGCCAAGAAGGTGGTCAAGCAGCCCGTCTGTAAGTGTTTGCATTCTGGCTTTTTACTTCGTTCGCAGTCACTGAAGATGCTACTGGTTAGTCAAGATCACCCAAACTATGATGCCCCCTAAACGTCCTTTGAACCCGTTCTTGCACTTCGCGATGGAGGAAAAAGCCAGCATGCCCCCGGCGACGAGTGCCTCTGAAGCGATGGAGCATATGAAAGTCCTGTCGGCCAAGTACCAGCAACTTTCTCCGTCCCAAAAGAAGGTGCGCATTCCCCTCCTTCCCTAGACGCAACGAGCAGTATCTCACCCAGCACATGAAACCTCCTTGCAGGTCTTCGAGGACAGGGCGGCCCAGCAGTCGGCCAAATACGCTACCGCGCGCGCGGAATGGGAGCGGAATATCGACCCGAGCACTCTCCGCAAGATGAACAAGGTGCTTGTGGCGAAGGGCAAGCGGAGGCTCAGGCGCTACATCGTGATGAGGGAGAAGGAGAACAAGAAGCCTTTGACCTCATTCTTTAGGTGACCTTATTTCTTTAAAGCGGCGACTGTATTTTTCTGGCTGTCTGAACTTGTTTGGAGGTTCTATGCGGACTACCGTGCCTCGCACGACATTACGGGCAGGTCCTTGATGGACGTCAGTCGCGATGTCGGTGTGGCGTGGAAGAACTTGCCCGCTGCTGAACGAGAGGTATGTTGACATCGATTTCGACTTAGCTCTTCTCATAATAATGACATTGTCAGGTATATAAGCAGTCCGCCGATCAGGACGCAGCCAAGTGGAGAGGCGCGCGAGCGCGAGCATAACCGACTTCGTTAACGTATAGCATTGTGGTCCTTCCAATTCAAGGTGACGGCGCTGCCAGTTATGCTCGATAGCTATGAAACTACGACCATTCTTTCACACGTTGTCTATACTTATAGTCTCTGTATTTTATTTTATCTTATAGTCTGCAGTTACCAGGTATCGACGTGCCAATCCATGTAGGCACAAAACACAAATTCTTGAAATCCGATTGCTTGCCTCCAGTTGAGCACCTCTATAATCCATCAAGACTTTTGTCGTTGCAGCCTCGCAGCCCTGAGGTGTCTATAAACTATGTAAAAGTAGTCGTAAAGCAAGGCGATTACATCATGGACGAATTCAGGTTTTCATCACCATGGCGTTGCGGCATGGCTATGGCATGCAATCGTTCTTTGCCCTTTCGAATCTCAGTCGTCGGTCCTGAGTGCACAACAGGTTGGTGCCATAGGTTTGATCTTGCGCGAGCGCGAGCAACGCTTCAGCTGGCCATAATGCCTGTGCATTGCTCGTGGTGCTTCGATGTCGTTCACTCCGTGTGCACTCAATGAACGGCGATCGCAAGCTGACGGTGATCGATCGTGACTCGCGTCGCGGCCCCTGAAAGCTTTAAATTATCGTCCATCATCATTGCGACATCGCGTCTTCATCAAAGGAATTCCTACAAGCCGGTGGGCGATGCACGTTTGTCGCATCCCAAAACGGAGAAACATATAGGCACACTCTTGTTATGTAATATCACTGCATCACGCACAACGACACATGCTGTTGACGAATGCAGCCCCGTCCATCACAACGTTCGCCTGTGCAAAACTGTACTATATCTATACATGCTGATCAAGATACTCCGAGGCAACTTATCTCTTCCCTCGAAGACTCGGTGTGGTGCAGGCACCCACCCAGCCTGTCGCTATAACTCATGTTATGCGCTCCCGCCGGTACATCTGTCTTCTCATACTACTCTGTATCCTACTTTGTGCATGTACAGCGTCGAGCGTGAGTACCGCTACAGATTTATTATTCTGAGCCAAATCAGTCAATTTTTCGAACAGGAACCTGCGAAGGCTGACGATAAAAGTGACAAGCCTGGTAACAAACTCCAGCAATGGTTCGGCAGGACGAAGAAAGCACCGGGCACGAGCAAGGCGGACACGGAGAAGGTGGACTTGAACAAGCCATTACCACAGACCCCGCCGAATAGCCGTCCGGGCACGCCGAAACAGGAAGGCAGCGGAAATCGTCCTGGATCGTCGCGGTCACGGCAGTCCACCAGCTCGTCCACATCCACCACTTCGATCGCATCGACGACGTATGGAGACCTTGCATTCGACAGGCTCGGATCTGCCCTCCTATACCTTCAGGCTTTGGGCGGTCTTCAGCACGGACTGCGGCAGGCTGCTAACTGCGCTGTCCTTATGTATAATCACGTCAAGGTACGTCCGTCCAGCGAGAGAAGTGGATCCAAGTTTTTGTCAGCGTAAGTTTGTGATTTGGCTTTCTCTGACCTGAGCGTGCGCAGTACATTCGGGACAACCCCTCTTCGCTGGAACTCCTGTTCACTGATATGACGCGGCTGCTGAAGACGCTGGCCGACATGGAAAAGGAGAATCACATACGTCCAGATCTGTCGAGGCTCAACAAGTGCGCTTGCCTATTCTCGCTCCTTGCATCGATCAATTGCACTTTGACGAGAGCTCGTATTATCCCGCAGGCTTCTGGAAGACATCAAAAACTTTTTGGAACGGCACTACATTCCAGAAGCAGATGATAAAGACGGGAAGAGCAAAGCTAATGGTCAAGGAAAGGAAAAAGAGCAAACTAAAGAGGCAAAAGAGGGTCTTGCTCAGCAGAAAAAGACGTCTAAGGACTCCAAGCTGTGCTTGAAGAACTGGGCTCAACGTATCCGCCGTCCCAAAAAAGACGATAAGGGAAAGAAGAGTGAGGCTAGTTGCGAAGGTATGGGGATGGGGATGGGGATGGGGATGGGGAATGGGAAAGAGACTGAAAAGGACAATGCAGAAACGAAGGAGGACGGTGCTCAGCAGGAAAAGCCGACTAAGCACTCTAAGCTTTACTCCAAGTATTTCGCCGAACGCATTTCCAAGGCGATCGACTCGTACCGGAACAAGCTGGCGGACGAGTGCGCTATCCTCACGGTACGTGCCGCCCGTGCCTTTTTTGATTTTGGTTCTGTTTTTGTGCTTCCGGCCCTTTCCTTGCCCGACCCTCCTCATTTCTCTCGCCGTATCACCTGCGGCTCCAACGGTTAGATGCTTGGAGAGCCGGATGCGTGCTGACCATTCGTCATAGCTTCAATGCCATGTTTCCTCCCACGACCATTCAATGAGTATACTGCAAAAGCAGGACCGGATGCTCATCGACCAGAAAGCAGCGCTCAATATGCAGAATCAAATGCTCAGTGCCCTAAATGCCGGGGTAAAGGGACAGCCGCGACGCAATAGCTTTTGAATCGAGTTGCTGCCCCATTGTCTCTGTGGTATATCTGGATTGTCAGACTTTTCGCCATGATAGATAGGTAAATTCCAATCTTGTAACGCAGCGCGTCTGGTTACATAACTGCACGTGGCTACGTATACGGGACAGTGACCACCAAGTAAGTAAATAAAAGTATGGGCGAGAGCTGTCGGTGAGATAGGTGTGAAAAAGTAGATATCTGTGAACTAAGTACTACTCTTCGACATGATGCCCACGGCGTCCAAGGCCCCGCCGCCACAGCGTCGGTCTTCTGACTGCGACTCTTCGCACCATCGCACGGGCACCGTCTGACGCTGGTTTACAGCAGGCGCCCACATTCAACGACGGTCTTGACGCAGGTCAATGTCCACTACTATTACGCGTTACCTTGGACGAGAGGACGAAACCAGTAATAACAATACGATAAAGATGTGGTGGGAGTGGTATAGTTGAGGGACCGAGCAGCGCCGACACGCGTTTCGCCGCGGTTACGCGGAACTGTGATTTGTAGGCCCGGGAACAGAAAAGGCGGGAGAAAGTATAGAAAAGAGAGAGAAAGAGCTAACAAAAAACTGAGGGAAAACATTCGAGGGTATCTATCAAATCAACTCGAAGAAACAACGATGGAGAAGTAGAAGGCGATCGTGAAAGGTCATCATGAGAACGGAGTTTATCGGTCCTCGCATTGACAGAAGATACATACATCAGAAATCCTTGCAACGCGCCACAGATTGTATTCCTATATTCCCTGCAAGTAGTCGACGTCCGGGAAAGCGCCCGCCACAATCATAGCCGATGTCCGGGCACAGCCCAGAAGATCATCGTCAAGGCCGTTGAGAAAGCGGCCACTAGTACGCTAACCCATATTGCCCGGCCCAGCAGTAACTTCTTGACATAAGGCTCACGGATACGCAGTGTACGGAACGGTGTTGTTTCAGACTGCATCAGGAAGACCAGGATGGGGTCCAGCTCATATTGATGCGAGACCAGGCACAGCATGGATACCGTGAATGGCAGGAACAGCTAGAAGGAACTAAGTATACGGAGAAAAACGAAGAAAACGACATGAAATATCCTCACAAAGAAGCGTTTTGATTTGGGCTTCACGTCCAAGAAAACGAGGGAAAAGGCGACAGCAAGGCCGATCCATAGCACAATGAGACCCATGATGAGACGAACGAGCGCGGAAACGGGAGTGACGTTGCCGAATGCTTTGGCGCGTAAGAAACGTGGAAAGGCGTCCTGCTCCATGGCGCGGAAACAGTACTCCTTCTGTGAGTGGAACATGTCCGGGATCTGAGCCATGAGCGCTTGGTCAATCTTGGTTTGAGGCTCCTGTGACGGGCTGAGCGGGAACGAGTGGATGCGCAGGGCGGGCGGCAGATAAATCTCGTGGTTCTCGGTTGAGTTGATAGTGTTATTAGGAGACAGATAACGGTAGAAAATGCGTTCAGCAGACGCGATGAGGTCCTGGCGAGTGATTGCGGCCGTGCGGGGAATGACGGTGGGAGCACGGGACGCGCGCCTGATGTTGAACAGAGTCGGCGTACGGCCGGAGAGCGAGAACGGTGTCGTTGACCGGGCGGGCTCGGCGGGAGACGAAGAGGCGACGCGCGTGTGGTCCGACAACGGGGCGGTGTCTGGCAGGGGACCGGGGGACACACGCCCGTAACCGTCGCCACCGGCGGCAGCGAGACGTTGTTTCTCAGCGTCGGATAGCATCTCGCCGGTACTTGCTGTACTGCGTTTCTCGTTCAAGCCAACGACAGTGCCGTAGATGGAACCGCGCCGGCGGGCGTAGTCCCAGTATTCTGGCCACTCCTCCTTGATCGCACGCCCCGACTTGCGCACGTCCTTGAAGTATGCACGGCAGAGATTCTCATGCTGCTGCACATCGAGCCAGAAATCAAGAATATCCTCTGCACCCTCACGTTGCAAGAAGAGGCTTATGAGAGAAGGGCATTTGAATCAATCACTGCGCATCGAAATCGACAGCGCCAACACTCACTAAAACATGAAGAGATCGACCGGCGGACGCGTCCTCCTGGACAAAACTTCCTGGAATGTCGGCAGTCGATTGGCGCGGCTTGTTGCCCAGTCCTCATGTCGTTTCTCCCCAGTCGCCATCGTCGTTCATAAAACAGCTGGTGCGACCTGCACCAGAAGCTTAAAAGATTATATACCGCAGACGCCCAGGCTGGTAGAATAGGCAGGAAATGAAAAGCAAAACACCAGTGTCGGTGCTATAGCCAACCGAGCGAAGGATGTGTTTGTCTGTGTTTTGCTGAACATGAAGTTCAAGTTGAATTCGAAGCTCAATATTCTTGAACACGGCTACCATGTCCCTCGCGAGGTCCTTTTCGCCAGCTCTTCGAGAGCTCAGATTCCTCTTCTCTCAAACAGGACCTGCATCAGCGGGCACTCGGTGCATTCTTGCGTTTTGTGGTTGCGTTACTTCGTTTGACTTGGGTTCGCATTCAGGGATTTTGTTTTGTCGAAATATCTCGTCATCAAGCAGCACAACCCGGACTTGCCTGTGCTCATACGCGAGGCACACGGAACACCTGCTCGTGTGTTTGCCCGTTTTGGTACGCGTGTGCTTCTATATATCGACAATTGACCTTGCCAACGTCTGTTTTGACGCCCACTAAATGTTCCTGCCGCGAAACGCCAATAACTCTCGTGCTACTGTCCTGCTTCCCGTTTTGTCGTCACTCTGCGCTGCAACTTCAGAGCGCGGGGTGGAGAAGCACGTAGAACTTGAGAATCTCTCTGCCTCGGATGTCGAATCTAAGGTTGCAAGTCTGATACAACAATCATAACAAGTTTTATCTGCTGGTGCACCGCACACCTTGCTTTTGTCCGCCATCGATTGATGTTGGGTCGCCACTAACACTGGTCAAGCTGGTCAAGCTGAATCGTCAACACGATATCCACCTCGAAGGATTTTGGTGATAATTGTCAAGTTTTCGCGAAAGTCTCATGCCTGTCCTAAAATTTTCTCAAGAGTGAAGCACTGGCGTTTTGCATTGATATTACAAACTAACAAGCACAGTTCATCGCTTTTACAGATAGTGGATGTACAAAAGGTTCATGTTTTGTGAATCTGTCCGCTTCGCGAGCTCATCATTCGTTGTTTGTGGCGCGTTTGCCGTTTATCCCGTACCCGACGCCTTAAATCCTGCTAGTTTCTCTTTCATGCAGTTTCCGTACCCCCCCAGGAGAGTCGCAGACCCTGTGCCTGCTGCCGACATGCTTGCTACGGCTGATGCCATCGACTTTGGCACGTCTGACCCCGTCAAACCTGCTTCGTCTTCCGCCGTTGCGTTTGGTGCGTTTGACCCCCTCAGATCTAGCGCGCATGGCGCTCTCGCACTTCATCTGCATTATTACCTGTCGGAGACGTCGAGTGCATCTTGTCGCTCGCAACGCTGCGCGCTTGTGGCGTAGCTTAGCGGCGGCCACCTTGTTCTCGGAGTCAGAGTCACTGTTTGGGGCGCAGTGAGCCTGCAAATCAGGCAGCTCCCCTTGTGAGTTGGCGGGTTCCCACACCAAAGGGGTTTCGCTTCCGAAATCGTTGGAGGTTGTCTGCCAGCGAGATGTAGAGTACGTCGGGAAATGGTTGTGTGGGTGCACGCAAGGACTGTACCGACTCTCGTCCCGCACTGCATCGACTCCGAACATGAATGGGACGACGGTCAGATGTGTCGGCCTAGGCCGCAAGCGTGGTGAGTTCGGCGTGGTCGAGGGCCCCGAGGGGACAAGCGCGGGTGATGGAGGACTAGGTAAGGTCAAGGGTGCCGAGGTCAGCGAAGGGTTTAGCGACAAGGAAGCAAGTGCCTGCGGAGTTACCGCAGGATTTTGTGTGCGCAACCTGCTCGGCAGGCAATCTGGGTTGACGTTGGCTGACTTATCGTCGCTTCCAGCGTCGCTGCAGCAAGACTCGATATCCGCCTCGTCGCCGCTGTCAGTGTCCGAGCCCGTGCCCGTGTTAATGCACATGTTTCCCGTGTCAGTCTTGGCCATCGAGGTCTCCACGTTGGTGTAGCTTCGGTCGGCGGCCATGTGGCGAATGTGGGTATCACTACTCATCGATGTCCAGGCAATACGCTCACTCTTTTATCAAGATCAGCTTCGTCTAGTGTGGCTTCGGGTTCTCGTCTGATCGTGGTGACGTGCTCGTTCAACTATTGGAATGCGATCGTGGCGTTACTGTCGCTGATAGCGGCAGTAAAGCGCAGGATACGTGTGTTGCGCGAGGTGGTTCGGGGCTTCACGGCGTTTTTGGGATGTCGTCGGCACTCTAGATTGGCTGTACTGGCGCCGGTGTAGCGTGAGGTTAGTATGAGGAACGATCCTCCAACAGTACTGGGTGACTTACATGAACGTCTGCGCGTTGGCCGTGGCTCAATGGTTGGACAAAATACTCATGGCATGAGTGGGCATGCTTCGTCTTTGTTGGGGACTTTTACATCCAGCCTTTTAGCCGAGATCGTGTTACGCCTTTGTGTAAGGATGCTATCTTTATCCTCCAACAACTGAAGAGTTTCAGCTAATGTCATTGTTCTCATGTAGGAGCATCGGGGCTGTTGTTCGTTCACAATGTTCGTTCATTGTGCTGATCGCGGGTTTGGGGTTTCAAGATGCGTTTAGTGTCGTCGATCGATCAATAATGCTCCCTTTTCGTGTACTGTCGCGAAGTGTCAGCTCAGAGCACTGCTTTTGTAACGAGGCTGGTCAAGGTTGGTTCATTGTTATGGTGTGTATCGTTTCAGTGATCGTGATTCTCAATCGACTTCCAGTACTTGGTATGATCCTATAACTGTGGATATATGCATAAGTTTGGAAACGGGGCGGTCACCCTCGCGCCTGCAAGGGAAAGTTTTTTGACTGCGACCATATCGAAGCCGTTAGATTTAAGCTGACTCTTACAGCACAATTCGACCGTGTACGCGTGCATGCTGTCCAGCAAGACAACCCGAGCAAAGAGTACATATTATTGCAGGTCGAAAAGGTCCTCTGTTCAGGTTCACTACTACTGAGTCCACAGCCGTGATGCCATCACGGTGAGCTTGTTCGCACTGCTCGGCGGGTTCAATCCACCACGACATTTTTGAATTCTGACGTGAATTATTTACAGTAGCACCCCACAAAATCATTCCATTGAAATCGCATATGGTCGGCGTCATTCCTGCAGAATTACTTTGCAATTGTTCGTGGCCGAGGTACGCAGCTCCATTTATTCAGCTATGTAAGTATTTTTCTAATCCCACGCAATAGCAGCGACGTTAACTGTAACTTACTAAGTCTCAAACAAGTGATACGCAGGTTAACTTGACACCGAAACACAGCAAGGACACATGTTACCCCACCTCCATCCCGGCCCAATCCCCCACTCGAGGGCTTCACACACTACGTGCGATTGTCGGCATGTAAAAAGTCAAAAAAAAAAACTGTGTACTCTGAGTCTTTCACGTGAAAAGTACACGTGTGGGTGCCGGTCCCACGTGGCACCGGCACCTGTCTCACAAGCGACACGATCACTTGACCGGGGTGCATCACTCCGCGCTCCGCTACGGATTCCCCGGACTGACACATCCGCGGAGAGCTTATTTGCGGCAGTGCGGGTATAAAAGCATCAGCCCGGCCGCCAGTCGCTGCAGTTGTTCTTTGCCTCCTACTTCCACACTCCTACTTCTCGCGCTGACAGAGCGTCTCGCAACAGCAACGACGACATCAACACAGACATCTTTGACGGCGACAACAACAGCAACTACTCATTTTACACGTGCCTGCCCTTATCCTTCCCTCCATGAAGCTCCTGGCTCTCTCTTCTCTTGCTCTTGCCCAACTAGTGTTGGCACGCAGCCACACTCAAGCCGTCGGACTCGCCAAGCATCAAGCTCGCTCAACTCATGCCACGTCCCCTGATTTGTACGACACTGTGAACACGGTTATCAAGGCCAATGATGACGGCGCCGCGGTTGTTCACAATACTTTGGGCGCCACGGAAGCCTCTGTGGACATGACGATAGACTCTCTCACTGCCTTGGACGACCTGAATACGGCTGGCGTTAAAGCGACAGACAACGTTCTTCAACAAATGGGACCTTATGACAAAGCCATTGGCGTGGTTGCTCCTCTAGATGACTCAATTGCGGCCAACGACGATGGCGCCAAGGCCGTGCACGATACCATCGATGCAACCAACGACAGCCTATACGCTACCAACGACTTGGTTCAAGCGACTGATGACACGAATCTCGGTCTAGTCAAAACACTAGACAGTGGACTTCGCCAGATCTCGAATGTTGCACGGGCAGACGGCAAGGCCTCTCTTACGTCAGGCTCGTCCTCTGCTTCTGCTTCTGCTGGCGACGGCTCTCTCAGCGATGTTGCGGCTGTTCTAAAGGACTGTGATAACCTCGTTTCTGAAACGGTCGGCGCCGGTGTCGATACAGACAATGTCATTGGCGACACATTACGGCTTACTGATGGCCTTAACACTGAAGGTGTTCAGGGAGCAGACGACAGCCTCTCTGTTCTGAGACCCGGTGCCAAGGCCATGGGCATGAGCGCTGCTTTCGACGACATCGTCGATGCGAATGACTCCGGCGCCGATGCTGTACATAAAACGCTCGAGGCGACCGACGATACCATTGCTCTCACCACTGACACACTCCTTGCTGTCGCTGATGCCAACGATGCCATCACCTGTCCTACTAATACTGGTCTTCGTTCTGGCAATTCAAAGGTATCCTTCGGTATCACTACACCCTCCTTTTTGAAATCTCTTGCTAGCGAGCCCACAATAGACGGCACAGCTGCTACCGTCGACGTCATGCTCCCTGGCGGCTCTATTGACAAGATCATTGGTTCGAACCACGATTCAGTGTCTGTTTCTGGCGACAAAAACAGGGTGTCCTCGTCGAATACTGCCGGATCGGTCAAGGCATCCGACGGCTCTGCATCTGCGTCTTCTGGCTCAGGTTATCACACCTCCATTGTTAGCGACGTTGGTTTGCAAGATTTGGGCTCGAGCAGCGTCGCCGACTCGAATGTCGATACCAATGTGGTTATCACAGATGGCAATGTACGATTTTCATTCTTTGAATTTTCCATCATGACTCACCGCAAGGAACAATTTATCTGACCAGCAGAATGACAATCCCATGAGCGGCGACAGCACAGGCTCGGGATCTCACAGCACGTCGCCGCCTGGCTCGGGGGATCGCGGTGGGTCTGGCTCGGCAGACCCGGACGGCTCGGCGTTGACTGGCTCAGCAAATCATGGTGGTCAGACCATCAATGGTGACGGCGTGTCAGGCTCGGGATCTGGTCATTCTCACAGCGCGTCGCCGCCTGGCTCGGGGAATCGCGATGGGTCTGGCTCAGCAAATCATCGTGGTGGCGTGTCAGGCTCGGGATCTGGTCATCCTCAGAGCGCGTTGCCGCCTGGCTCGGGGAATCGCGATGGGTCGTCGCTGTCTGGCTCGGCAAATCGGGACGGCTCGACGTTGACTGGCTCAGCAAATCATGGTGGTCAGACCACCCATGGTGATGGCGTGTCGAGGACCACCTTCGCAGACGGCAATCGTTCTGGCTCTGGTATCCGTCCCGCTGGCTCATTGCCGTCGCCTGTGGCGAAGAGGAGCTGGTACACGCCACGCCGCCGTACTAGCGCTCCTGTCTGCCCGAGTGACAAGCCTACCGCATGCGGCGTTGAGAGTAAGACGGGACCCCCCTGGAGATGCGTTGACACAAAAAACGACATCGATTCTTGTGAGTATTGGTGCATCTCAGATATAAGTTGCGCTGACTGTACACGTTCTTAGGTGGTGGGTGCACCACACCGTCACCATTCCGCATGTCAAGTAGAGACATGCTGGTCGCACCTGCGACGGGAATGAACTGTGGAGAGATTCCGAACGCCGTCGCGACATCATGTGAACAGGGGAAGTGTGTAGTGACGGGGTGCCAGTCGGGCTATGAGCCGTCGAAGAGCCAAGACTCGTGCGTCGAGACGCCCGACTCGGAATAGGTATGGGTATAGGTTTTGCATTTCTTATTTATTACCAGACACACGTATCAATGTTCTTGTTCATGACATACGCCATGTTTTCTTTCAGTGTAGAATCATTATCTCAAACTGATTGCATTTTCTTTATATGCGGCATGTTTGGCAAGTGGATGAGCAAGAAGGGTTGACCAGGCCTAGGGAGATGAGTCGGTGTCGGTGTTGTTTCTATAGTCTCCCCGAGTCAGACGTTTACTTAGAGAGATGCCAACCCACCCCACTCTCTCATTAACTGTTATTTCTATTATCTTATCTTGCCACTCGTTCTTGATTTCTTATCCGATATCGCGCCAGTGACTTATCTTAACGTAGCATGCTGGCCCACTCCTGCGCCTGCAGGCTTGCCGACTGACATGGCCGTCGCCGAATTGGAGAATTCATCTGTTTATCCTACTTACTGCCTGCGCCGATACCTCAGCACGCACGTCTGGACTTGTTTTTCGTAGCCCTCTTGGCACGCAAACGGCTCTTCTACGCAATTCTCTCAACCAGAACGCTCTGCTGTCTATCTATCTTTTCGTCCGAAATTCGTCGGCGGCCGCACTGACGGCATTCTTGCGTGTCTGAGCTCTCATTCAAAGTCATGCTAGCTGCATTCTCAAATCTATATGTCTCCAAATCGGCCATTGCCCCGCAGGCCACCTGTGCTGCAGCGTCCGCTGCTACTGGTCGTCCGCTTGAGAAGGGCATGTCTTTGTCTGGTTGGCTGCAAGGTGTCCGTTCGGACCCGCTCTTAGACTACCGCAGCGCGGCAGAGCTGCCTGCTAGTGCAGGTGTGATCATCATTGGCTCAGGTGTAGGTGGTGGTCGTCTTTTTGTTCTTCATGTTCAAGATCTTCGAGAGCGGTCAGTTCGATCTAGAAGGCTCATGCATGACCTGCATAGATCACTGGTGTTACAACCGCCTACGAGCTTCTCAATAGCGCCGACCCACCGAAAAGCATCGTCCTGCTCGAGGCCCGCGAGTTTTGCTCTGGAGCCACTGGTCGTAATGCAGGTCATTGCAAGCCTGACCAATACCGCGGATTCTCAAGTTACCAGAAAAAGTTTGGCACGGAGCAGGCTATGAAGGTAGCCATGACTTCACGAGCTTGCGCACTTGAAGTTGCCTCGATTTATTTAAGGTTGATTGTGGATGTATAGATCCTCGCGAATGAACAGGCCACTTGGGAGCGCATCGTGTCTTTTGTCCGCGAACATAATGTGGATTGTGATCTCTGGGTCGGCAAGACAGTGAGTTTTATATCTAATCGTGGCCTTAGTGACTAGTAGGCCTGAACACTGAACGGATGTTCATAACGTCGTAGCTGGACGTGGCCACTACAGATGAGCTAGCGGCCCTAGGCGCCAAGAATTGGGAGGCCTTCAAGGCCGCTGGTGGGAAGACAGACCACATCGAATACATCACGGATCCTGAAGAGGCGGTTAAGGTGTGTCTGTCATTTTTATGCTCATTCTATGGTTATATGTGCATGCTCTTGCATTCTCAGCGTTCGCGTGTGAGGAGTGCCAAGGCTGTCTGGTCGTGGGATGCGTCGACGTTGTACCCTTGGAAGTTCGCGGCGCACATTGCGCGCATATGTCTCCAGCGAGGGCTTCATCTACAGACGTGGATTCCCGTGCTTTCGGTTACCCCCACGAATGGAGGTAATCAAGAGTGAATAGATCACAAGCTGACTTGTCTTACTAACAATAGCGACCAGGTGCGTGGTCAGTTGAGACGGAACGCGGGAGCATCATCGCCCCAACGATCGTACATGCAACAAACGCGTACGCAGGTGCGCTGCTTCCGGACATGGCGCACATGGTCACCCCGACGCCTCATATGTGAGGATATTCTGTTCCTGTAAACGTCTTTCTTGTTCCCCGTCCAATGTGGAAACAGGTGCAACCGAGTAATCCCACCGCGCGCCTGGTCCGGAGGTAATGCGCTGCAGAATTCGTACGGCGTCTTGGTTCCCGGAGGTGCGCTGTATTCTATCAATCCTACGCAAGGTGGGCAAGGCATCGTGCTGTTCGGCGGATCGAACCCTGCCCAGCATAAACTACATGAATATGTTGACGCGCACCCTGGGTCTCGCACGGATGACGGGCTGGCGAACTTTGCACCCGTCACGCAAGCGGTAGAAGATTTCATCAAGAGCGACTTTGAGGGATGGTGAGTCCTGCCTCTGTGTTTTATGACCTCGGTTTTTTTGTGTTTGCGCTATGTTCCCCCCTCTTTAGCGATGTTTTCCATTTTTGGGAATGTCTATATTTTGGGGTGACGCGAGGTCCCCTATCATCATCCGATTTGTGCTTCCTATTAAGCATATTTTCTTCTGTATGCTACGATATAGACATCATTTAATGTGATCCATGACAGGGATACCGATTACGCCCCGGGCGAGGGTCCTGATTATGCGTGGAGTGGAATCATTGGCATGGTAAATTCTTCCCGTTGTCCGTGACCCACATAAATTCCTACGCTGCGCAGAGCGCTGACGGCGTTCCTTTCGTTGGTGCCGTGCCGGGACGTCCCGGTCAGTGGATATGTGCGGGACACTCGGGGCATGGAATGGTGCGTTCTCAAAGCCGTCCTGCGGGTGACTCCGAGCACTAACCGTCTGTCCTTTGGACATCTCTGTACGATCGTGTCAACTTCTTACTTATCACTTGACATATCTTCGCTTTTGGCATATGTTGGTGGGGACTGTCCACTTGCCCAATTGCTGTCTGCGCACTTTAGGCGCGTTGCTTTACTTTTGCACCGGGACTGGTGAGACTCCTGCAAGGTGGAACATGGGCGGATACCAGTCTCCCGGATGTATATGAACTCACTCCGGAACGCGTGGAGGCGCTGCGGCCCAAGAAGAAGTCGACGGGAATCGATGCATGGGGTTCAATCTGAGAGGCTTCATGTTGTATAGTCATTTCCCTTTAGATTGGATGTACGGTGGCGTTGTCAGTTGAAAGGGTAGGACCCAGGTCACAGGCTGACCGAGATTGAACGGTGGGTCTGCATGGCCTGGGCGTAGTTGTCAGATTACCATGTAAGGACATATAATATCTCACGTATATCCGGTGGATTGCGTGGACAGATGTGAAGAAATGCAATATATAAATCTGGGTGGGCTTATTATATTTCGAGTACACAAGCGTCCAAGAGACCAAAAGTGCATGAACAGGGGTACTCTAGTGGGTTAGTGTCTCAACGAGTGAGAAAACAGAATGACCGGAGAAACATTTGCTACGTGCTATGCGCATCTATCGTGTCGGTGCCGGTGCTGGTTGGTTCCGTGCTCTTGGTTGCGTCGTTTTTCCTTGTCGACTACAGCGCGAAAATCTCGGAGGATGTTATTAACGTCCTGCACGAGATGCTGTCCCATTTGCGCCTTGTCTATCTTGCGATGAAGAAGGCTAGTGATGAATTCCCCATCTTGCTTTGTGAGTGCTTCTGCATTCTCAGTGAGAGGGCCGCATTGCGGATCGTGCGGTGGCACTTCAAGGGTGCTTCCAGAGAAAAAGGCATTTAGGCTGTGCCCTGCAAAAGGTGCGAATATCAAATTATTGGCTGCGGCAGATAACTAGGCCAACATGAGGTACGCGCCTTCCCGGATGGCGTGTTCTATTGCATGTAGGACGGACACGTTGCTCTAAATTGAGGTATGTTTAAACTCCGTCTTCTGACGGCAATTGACGCACAGACTCACAGTGTTACTAGACAGTCTGCAGTGGCGCCGTACTTCATCCACGAAGACAGATTGCTGTTGCTTCGGAGGTGCTTGAGACGCAATGATAGCACAACGGAGCACGTCCACGTATCCTCGGGCGCGAGCCTCCTCTTCGATAAGTCTATGGGCGAGAATGCCCGTATTTTGCTCGAGGAAGTTCGATAGCTACACGGACATACATTTACTTGCTATCCGGATTGCTTGGAGCCATCATGACTTACACATTTGGCGAAATGATGTGACAAAAACAATAGTCCTCGTGACCGGTCAACTAGGTCTTGCAAAGCACGCTGCTTCGAATGCTGCATTGAAAGACATAGATGAAGCGAACGAACACTCACAAAGCCCCGAACAAAAGAGGATGACTCACCATAGTATCCCTCAGCAACATCAGCTCACGATTACTTGTGCTAAGCTCTGAGTGAGCAAACTTGACGCATATTCGATTTCGCGCTCGACCACGTGCCGAAGCTCTGCACTCGTTTCTACAAGAGTTGAAAGATGAACGCAAAGATTCGAAGGCACGGAAAAAACGGGAGACTCACAAGACTTTTGTGACCGATGGATCATTAGTATTAACATTAAGACGCTTGCTAATTTCCGGACGAAGCCGTCCCTCAACAGTAGCTCGGTCTAGCTTTTCGGTTTTGGTGCGTTCAATTATCTTGTTCAAACGAATGTGATACGCTTGGAGCGTCTAGAGTCACTTGAGGCGTTAACAGTGGTCATAAGACCTCAAAGGAATAATAACTGACGGTCAATGTCTTTTCCACATGAGAAGAGACGCGTGACACTTGAGCGGGCAAGGTCCTATCGGCTGAAGGTGGACTCCTCTTCACTCGGTTTTTCTGTTTCCATTAATGCCAGTGACAAGAGACACCATGTGAACTTACAAAGGTAGATATAACGCGACATCTGGAGTTTTGAGTGGATTTATGCATGGCAAAGAGCATCACACGCACCGTAATCCTACCAACAGTTTGGCAAGTTCAAGGAACCGTTGCATACGAATGTTTTCCTTCTTTTCCAAGATTTGGAGCAAAAGCGATACTTTCTTTGCATGATCGAGATCTGCCCCTGCTTCTTTCAAAGATATATCTAGCCCAGGTGAAGCAGAGAGTATTGATGGCTGTCTCGTAGGTCAGAAGAATATGCGACTTGCGATGGTAGGCCGATGGACTGCCCGCGTCTGACAGTTGCAGGCGATCAAGCTCGGACGTCTTGGAGGACGATGCCAATCGGGACGAAGCCCCCTCGAATGCTGTGTGTTGAAGATCGTCCCGCCTCTGCTCCGCAGACGACGAGGCTCGATTTCTGTGGAATGAATAGATACACAACCTTACAATGATAGATACTGACTCCTGGATAGTAGCACGAACTGCCGCGGCGGCATTCCTACCGCGCATGTGCTCTGCAATAAAGGAAAGAACTCGTGCCAGTGGTCCATGATAAATCCTGGTGAAATCTTCGAGTGACGCCTCAGGGCTCCCCATAGCTAACAGTAGTGTGAGGGCCTCTGGCGCTGATAGAATTGAGTATGAGGATACGGGTAACAAATTCACTGGGGAAACCGTATCCGTCGACGCGCCAACGCGTTTGGCTGCAACACGACTAGCGTGATCACGACGAGTTGTAGGGTGCCGTTGCCTTCGTTGAGCCGTATCAGTACTCGACATTGAGGAACTTGCGAGGTATTGAAGCTAAGATCGAACAACTCCAATATCCGCGTAGAAAGTGCCGAATGCGCTGAACCCGAATGATGGAGAAGTCTATGTATGTAGTACGCGGTCGAAAACTGCAACTCAGGTGACATCAAATGTGTCTGAATCGTGCGTCGATAATGGCTTGCCGCTTTGCATTCTCTCGCCAACTGCAACAACCCCCACGTTTGTCTTTCACAATACCACAATTTATTTGTAATTTTTGGTGTTGATGAACGTCTCATTGGATCTTTCTCAAATCATTCTGAGCCTTTGAAATCGATGGGTTCAAACGGCGGTTATTCTGGCACGTGATCGCGTACACCGATTTTTACGCGCGCAGACCCTGCTCGTCAGAGAGATGTCTGTGCATGGCGATCTCGGCAATGCGGATGCTCAGCGGGGGATTCTTCGCCTTAGCAATGCTCAACGCCATCCTCGAGCTCGTATAAGTATGCCCTTTGTACCATTTCAGATGCTTTCTTCACTGCCTTCTTCCGCTGGAGATATCGCCACCGTTCCCCACGCATTTAATGTACGCCCTCATCGGATTCCCAATCATTGTCACTGTCTTTGCTGAGTCAGGCTCCCCCTTACGCCGTCTGTTAAGTATGCCATATCATTGATTCGCACGTATCTCATTTGGAGGTGGCAAGGTTACTAGAATCTTCATGCTGTCCACTACTGTTCTCCATATCAGTGAGTTCACATGCAGTGGCGCTCCGTGTCTGTATTCCAAGGTCTAAATGCATGTGGCCCGTTTCCCTTCCAAGCCATAACGTGCGCGCCGGATGTCACCCACACGAGCGTTTCCGCCTGCTCGACGTGTGTTGATATGTCGTATTCCAGCTCGCTGGGCCAATCGGAAAGGCGGTGCAAGCATGGCAACGCCACCTGGCTCTCCATTTTGTCTCCAAATGGCACGCTATGCTATGTATGTAGTCCAGTGCACACCGTACCCTGTTCCAATCTGACCGGGACCATCCGCGGCTTTGCTTTCCGTGGTATCAAGCCCGTGGCAATCGACCCCGCTCCACTAGAATTGTCCTGTGCGAAGTAAGTACTTCTCTATAGAGAAGCATTCCGAACTTCACACACCGATAGTTGACCCCATCGACAAGTTTGGTTCACATATCCTCCTTTCAATGGTGTTCTGGCACGGCATGTCTATTGGTCCAGTTTCGCAGCCTCCATCACTACTGTCTTTGGGCTGCGAACCAATTATTCTGAACCAACACTTTGCCTGGCCAATTCACGTTCACACGACACAGGGCCTGCAGCTGAAGCTTGACGCGACATCGTTCTTCGGCACGAACAACTTACTGCCCCGCGGCTCGGGCATATCTGGCATTTTCCTTAGTATCGCATTACGTACGGCAGAAGGCCGTCGTCTCTTTCCCATCTTCTGGCTAACAATGCGCACTGTGGTGTACTTACGCCGGATCTCATTGCATAATGTCAGGCCCACTCCCGCGCGGGATGGCTACTATCTTGAGGTCAGACTTCCCTTGAAAAGAACAGGATATTACCGAACTGGTGTCCATACTGAATCTGATCAACAGTTTCCTCAGACGACCGATCCAGTTGATTGCGAATCACGGCTCGAGCTTAAATTTATCTGCCTACAAATTGTTGGATGTTCTCGCTCCTGCTTCTTCAATACATTTAGTCTGTCCGTCTGCCTTGTTTCTGAACCGTTGCCAGCGTTTCGCCCTTTCTTTCGCTATGATTTCCTTTCCGAACAGCAATTTCCCTGCGGTTGTGGGCTTTCGTTGGTTCAATATCTGTGTCTTGGTTGCTACTCCTTTGATCGCACTCTACGGATTAACGGCGATCTCCCGTCAACGTGAAACAGTATTCTTTGCGATCGCCTATTATGTCTTCTCGATGCTGGGTTCGTGGCTTGTAGTTCTATGCATGGTGTTCATCGAACAAGTGCTTACTTCTCTCAGGGATCACTGCCGGTGAGCCTCTACGCTGACATTTGACAGACACTAGGTTCAAGTTGATATCATTGTCGCCCAGGATACCACCGGCTGTGGTCACACCGGTCATACACCGCGGAGAGACCTCTTCAATATTTCTTGCTATTTGGTGGGACTAGCGCCGTCCAAGGATCATGTTTGTGGTGGTCGAAGAGGTACGTCAATTCGGCTCTCCACATTTTCTTGTTGTAAGATTGCTGCAGTCACCGCTCTCACCACCGCTTCACGGACACCGATCTTGATCCATACTGCGCAAAGCGAGGTAAGCTTCCTGGCAAACATCCATAGATATCTACGACTTTTGTCTCCCGATCAACTGGGATTCCTTCTTGATATCAGGCTTCTTGTGGACCCACATCGGCTGGATGATCGTCAAGACCGAGCACCATTCCGGCCGTGTAGATGTTTCCGATCTCCGAGGAGACCCATTGCTTCAATGGCAACATCAACACTACTTTGCGTTGATGGCGACATGGGGCTTCATATTACCTACTATCATTCCGGTGCTGTGGTCGGATTTCTGGGGCGGTCTGTGCTTTTCTGCCTGTCTGAGGTTGACCGTTGCTCATCATGTATGTATTGAGTTTACCCTTTCCTGAAATAGCCTGCATGATCCGTACTATTTCGTACTTTAGGGCACATTCTGCATCAATTCTGTGGCTCATTATCTAGGCTCTCAGCCTTATGACGATAGATTGAGCCCGCGGGACCATCTTCTGTCGGCAATCGTGACGATGGGCGAAGGCTATCATAATTTTCATCATCAATTCCCAATGGATTACCGCAATGCATACCTTTGGCACCAGTACGATCCCACGAAATGGTTCATCGCAGTCTGCAACATGATTGGGCTGGCCCGTCACCTTCGTGTGTTCCCCGACAACGAAGTCAGGAAGGGGGCGTTGTCGATGAAGCTCAAGTCCCTGAAGAAGGTGCAGGATGATATCGAGTGGCCTATCGCAGTCCGTAATCTACCTGTTGTGAGTTGGGAAACGTGTAAGCAGGCACTGGATCGTCCACTTTGTCCAGTACAACTAAATTCACTGATAGTCCAAGATCAATCGAAGAAGCGCGTACTCATTCTTGTGTCAGGATTTATTCATGATGTAACTTCGTTTATGGATGATCATCCCGGTGGTGCCCAGCTTCTCCGAGCCAGCTCAGGCAAAGACATGACACCTGCCTTCTTCGGCGGCGTCTACTCTCATTCCAACGCGGCACATAATGTGTGTATACGTCTTTTTGTCGTTGGAATTCACTCATCTCTTGGTCGTGTAGTTATTGTCAATGAAGCGAGTCGGTATTCTACTGGGAGGGGTAGAGACCGTTAGCGAAGATGCTATGCCTTCTTCTCCAAAGCTTTACATCACGTCGAGAACAGCTGGTGAATGAGAAATGAAATCACATTTTCCCACGAATCGTTGATATTCCTCTGGGCAACGCGTCCCATCGAGACTCACGGGACGAATTACATTCTTGTATTAATTGCTTGTTCTTTTTCGTTCCGACAATGAACTACTCTATAGATTGTGCAATCCATCGATATCGATATCCTTGTGTTTGCCATCATCTTCTTCACGCACTCGCTGCTGGGAAAGATACCATGGCTTGGTGCTATAGCGAGTCTTTTGATCCATTGGCGTTTCCTTCATTCGCGGTCATCCAAGCTGACATGTCTATCAGGCCTATTTAGACGGACTGGGTCATGGCAGATATTTCCGTGCAAAGAATGTTATGATGCCACTTTTGGTCAAACCTATGGCATGCCGACCCGCGCGCGGTTCCCTGGGATAGATTTGTCAATAATTCGGTTGTAAACCAATGCTTTTCGATGGTTATGGGCACATCTGAGCACATCAGGGCAAAGACGACCATCCGAGCTTCACCCGCGTCGACCGCGGGCTTGTGGAAACTCCTCGCTCTTCGCCGTTCTGATGCCCATTACGATGCACGTTATCAGATTCCAACGGACGTAGAACACCGCCTAGTCGCGAGACTTTCTTGCCACTGGGACTTAACTATATCCAGTTCACTCCGGCTGTGTCACAGTACCATTACGGTCCGACCACTATTGACCATGGACATGACTGATTATCGGCGGAATCCCGTGTTCTCAGATCCTTAAATATCGCGTGGGTGAATGGCGTTTTGGCGTTCAGGTCCTTACTGACTCTCTGCTTTTTGTTTGCCATGGTCTTCATTCCAGCTTCCCCTTCATTCCTCGAGCCCTCGGACAGTGTAACTGTTCCCCAATTTATGTTTGATGAAATTCACAGACATCCTACGCGATCCGCAAAACGAGATCCTGATATACCATGCTTGATTGACGATGATACAGGAAGAAAGCTCTATCCATCAGAGGTGTCTTTCCTGATCTTGTTCATTCTTCCTGTGCTATGACCGCTTACAAATGTTTCATAGCTGCAGGAAAATATCAAATTTTTGGCAGCGGCTTTACGTTACAAATTCTGCATCTGTTCGTGCTACTCCTTCTTTCTATGGGTTTCACTCATACATAAGTATTATATTTTAGCGAACGGAGACATAGGTGATCTCGAAATATCAAAAAAAGGATAATTCCAAAGCTTAATTCGCGCGGTCATAGTCTCTTTAATCAGCTCCAATCATATCGGTAAGTCAATCTGTCAGTAAACGTGGACGATCTTCAGCTGAATGAACCAAGACTTTCCCGTTTGTATCTGGGCTGTTCACCACCTTGGCGGCGTCATCTCGTAAGTTCGTCGCTAAATTCTCAGAAGTCTTATCTGCAACAGTTTTCGCCACTGCCAGTACTCTAAATCCGGCCTTAACTGCAAATGAGATCGGTAGGTTGCCGTTTTATTCTTGGCCGACGGGTCCACTCAGCATTTTCCCTATATAGAACACCATTTTCGCATCGCTTGTCCTCGTCTGCTCATCACCCACAGGGACGCACTGCCAGCAGTCCTCTTGGCAGCGGACGCCATCAAGTTACCTCGTGATCATGTCATCGTTCTGGGAGCTATACCGGCGCTGTTGTCGCCTTCCTCTATCTGCTCGGTTCAAGAGCTCATCGACCAGGGAGCATTATGTCCTCCGGTCGTGCAGAAAATTTTCGGCCCTGGAGAAGCGCGTTCAAGCATCGCCTTTTTAGCCCCGTCATCGGGGACTACTGGCATCCAAAAAGTGAGTCGACTACACGTGTGTATCGTGGGCGATTATTGAAGCTGTAAAGTGTGTTGCTATATCGCATTATAACGTGGTCAATATGATCGTACAGATAGCGACTTTCAATCGATTCAACGACTCTTCTCTTTCCTGGGAGGAACAACGATTCAGGCCAGGAGACGTCTGCTCTGGGTGTACGTTCACATTAATTCGCATTCATGATTCTTGTTTTCAACAACTTACGTGGTCCGTCATTCGTCTGTAGTCCTTCCCCTGTACCGTAAGTGCCTCTTCGATCATAACTCTAATAAACAGCATATCTCATCTCCGAGGGCAGACATTTACGGACTCGTGTTCAATGTAAGTTTACGATCTTGATATCCAGGCTATATTTGCTCAAGCCATCAGCTAGTTGCATGTGATGCTCTATGCAGGGGTGAGCAATTCTCCATGATTATTGATGGTTGCTGTTTCTCAAAGCGGAGTCTTGCTCGACAAGATCACCTTGGTTGTTGCCCGCAGATTTAAATTTGAGGGATTTCTAGCTAGCATCGAGAAACATCGCATTACGCATCTACCGTGAGTTATTGGAGGCTTCCTCTGGATAGCTTGCTTTAGTCCATTTTCCGCTCGATTCCTGACGTGATTTCATTCATAGCTTGGTGCCACCCCAAGTCATTCTATTATGCAAAGTGGGCATATCTGTCCATCACAGTAAACTCTCTGATCGTACACCTATCCAGAATCCTATCGTGCGAAAATATGACCTGTCTAGTGTGCGTTACAGCGTAGTAGCAGCTGCGCCTTTACGTGCAGAACTTGCTATTCGCTTGCTGGAGGTGTTGCCTAATGCGCATTGTGGCCAGGGATATGGGATGACTGAGACCTGTGGGGTGGTAAGCATGGTGCGATGATCTCCGTTCTTTCCTCCCTTTGCTGTGCTGATTTTCTTAGTTTTCCACGTCGCAGAGAGTCGGAACCCTTGGAAGCTGTGGACGTTTTCTACCTGGAACCACGGCGAAGATTGTCGGGAAAGACGGCCAGGTTGTTGCGTCTAACGAGGTCGGAGAAGTTTATGTTTATGGTGGTCAGATGGCCATGGGTTACCATGGAGATCCTGAAGCGTTCGTTTTTAGACTACACAATGTGTCGAAATATCATGCTGATTTTTCTGGCTTCATTAGGTCTCGTGATACTTTTCTCGATGACGGGTATGAGCTGCTTTTCGTATTTGCACTGGTGCATCATTGATTTATTCCGTATCCAGGTGGCTGCGTACAGGCGACATCGGGAAGTACGCCGATGGCGAGCTTTTCATCCTAGACCGAATCAAGGTAGTATGGCTCGTAATTTTGTTTGGATTATTTACTGCGAAGGCTTATGTACCAGCACAGGAATTAATCAAGGTTCGCGCAGTCTTGGCGGATGTAATATCCATGGCATTGTAATCTTCACAGGTCAACGGTTTTCAAGTTCCTCCCGCTGAGCTAGAAGGGCATCTTCTTATGCACGACGCCGTGGCAGATGCCGCAGTATGCCCTCTTTTTTTTTGCCACTGCAACCTTGCTAATATTTTGTCTAGGTCATTGGTGTTCCACACGGAGACATGGGTGAAGTGCCCAAAGCCTTCATTGTGCTGCGTCGTCACATCGCGAAGGCAGTAGCCCAAAGCCCCACGAAAAGAATTCAGCTTAAGCTGAGTATTTTTAAAGTAAGTAGTGATTTCTGCTTTCTCACAAATCTGCTCTGGTGCAACCCATGACCTTACAGCATGTTTCAAACGCGAAAGCTAAGTACAAATGGCTTGTCGGAGGAATTGAATTCGTCGGCGACATCCCGAAGAATCAAAGTGGAAAGATTTTGCGTCGGCTGCTGCGAGACTTTGAGACCATGGAGAAGGGACCTGGATGTGCCAAACTTTAATGTGTTGTAGCGATGGTCGTCATGCTTCCTTGAATATGCGTGAATCGACAGAACACCCTCGTATTTACGATTTCCTAGCTGTTATATGCTGCTCTCAAATTTAGCTTATAAGTAGTCGGTACGACATAATGCATGATTGTTAAGTGAAATACTACGGTGTCAAAAAGACATGAGATTTGGAAAGGGACCTAATGTTGTACACATACCGGCGACCACGCGCCGTCATGTCCAATCAATCCTGACTTGTACATACTTGTCAAAGATACGAATATCTAAAGTGAGGTCACTGTACTTGAGTATGTAGCTTGACAGTCAAGAACTTGAAGCGTCGTTCACGCACGATCTGGAGCGTGATCATCGACCGATCATCGAACCGATCAGGGTCAGACAAGTCTTGGAGTATGGATGTCAAATGTGGTCTCTGACACAAACCAGCTAGCGATTCTCATTTTCAGAAATTATTTCTTCAGGCAACCTTTACCGGCATCGTACTGTCTTTTCTCCACTTCACATTGCTCGCTATCGCTTGTTTGCACATGGTTTCTGGATGACATGTGCCACCAGGCTACTTATAATTATTCTTATACATGCTTGCCTCGAGGCGGGGCGACATCTCTGAATCGTTTCTGAATCAGTGTTGGCAAGTTAGTATGGAAAGCATGTAGTATATTCATCAAGAAACTGCTGTTGAGACATTAATAAAAGAAATGAAGCTGAACAATAGTACTGAACAGCCATGCGAAGAAGTAAGCAGTTCCGAGAATGTAACCAATACAGCCAAATAACGTCCTAACTTGGCAAATAACCTGCCGAATTGTAGATGTCACAAGACCCTGATCATCGCTGGGGACCTTGTCCCGATTCGGATGCATAGGTAAGCTTCAAAAGCTTGCACATTCGAGCTGCAAATACTTTCCATCACAGGATTCGGTTACACACAATCCATAAAATGGGATTTAACGATCTGCACGCGCTAAGCATGAGAATAGAATAAAGCCTAATCCCAATCATCGTCAACGTCGTCTTCGCTATCACTGTCACCCAACTTCTTGTTGCGCTGCATGAGTGCCGCCGCAAGGGCTTGCGTCAGATCGCCCCCACCACCACCACCACCACCACCACCATTGGTGACGGATGATTCTGTTGTGCCTGTCGAGGACGTAGTCGCAGGCACCGGAGTTGAGGACGACGCCGGACGATGAGTATTCGGTCCATCCGTTTTGCGAAGCCCACCGATACCAGGGCCTGATGTGATAGAGGCCAATAAACCACTGCGTTCAGGTTGAGCCATAGGCATACTGGCAGCAGGGCCACTATCAACAGGGGCGGCTAAAGGAGGAGGAGGAGGAGGTGGTGGTGGTGGTGGTGGTGGCGGTGGTGGTGGTGGTGGCGGTGGCGACGACGAAGACAACGCCCTGCCAGCAGGAGGCGGAGGCGGAGGAGGCGGTGGCGGCGGTGGTGCGCTATTAGTAGGAGGTGGCGGAGGGGGAGGCGGCGGCGGAGGGGCTGCAGGCGCCGTAGATGCATGGGCCGGAGGCGGTGGCGTTGACCTGGCGGGACGGGGAGACGCAGGAGGAGGTACAGCCGCACTTCTAGCCGATGCGCGCACAGGTGGAGGTGCAGCCGCACTTCTGGCCGGTGCGCGCACGGGCGGAGGAGGTGCACGAGGTGGGAGAGGTACGGATGCTGCTGCTGGGGGAGAAGGTGGCGCGGGCGGTGCAGATGGCGGTTGAGATGCGCGCGAACCGCGAGTGGGAGGCGGCGGAGGTGGAATAGACGTGCTACCATTGGCCCCATGACCTTTTCTTGATGGCGGGGGTGGGGGCTTGGTCTTCTTGGGTTCGTTCTTAGGCTTCTGCTGCTGTGGGTGTGATCGCACGTAGTGTTTGATGAAGTCTATTTCCTTCTCAATGACTTCACGATCGATGCCTGCGCCTTCCAGCCCTTCTAGAAATGCCGTCCATGACGGGTCCACATTCTTGGATACAAAGCCAGACTCGGCGTCATAGCCCATATGAGCGACGTGGACGAATGAACCACTCATGGGACCCGATATCATCGATTTATTGATCTTGCTACCTTGTGACATACGCTTCTTTTTATCTGCCTTGGGTTTGGCTGTTACGAAATTCAAAGGTTGTACGACGGAAAAGTATAAGTGGACACACAAGAGCTGGCGCCTTTGAGTTCTTTTTCGACCTTCTTCTTGAACGTCTTGGCCTCCGATTCATCGGCAAAGACAAACCCAATCATACATTTCTATCCGCGAAGAACTAGTAAGAAAGGAGACGTATTCATGGCGCAGCCGCATACATCACCGGCAAACGAGTGAAAGAAGGTTCTGTCGCTGAAGTACTCAAGCCCATCGTAGAACTCATGTTGCCAGATAACACCGCGCGTCCCATTGAGATCAACCAGATTGAAGGATAATATGTTCTTCGTTGTGTCCTTCGAAATAGCTAATGCGCCTTGCAGGCCAGCGTAGGCCCACCGGTCGGGTTCAGGGTATGCATAATAGATACGAGAGAGTGCGGCGAAGAAAATTCTATTTGAAGGGGTTGGAATTGCAGATTTGACCTTCGCCTTTTCGTCGGCGTTCAACGTCGACTGCGAGGGCATTTTGGTCGACGAGTGGGGAAAGCGAAAACAGTTGTACGCACTTTGCACTGCATTCAGCAGTGGCGTCAGACCACGGACCACATGACTTCATTACTCTTCGCGGATCACGTGCTGTTCCCGGCACGCGACGCGTTCCTTCGGACTTTTTGGACTTGCGTTGTGACCGTTGTCAAACGCCGCGAAACGACGCGTCGCCGACGTCGTTTTCCTCAACATCGCGTTCCCTCGTTCCTTTTGATTGTTTTTTTTTTCTAATTTTTACTGCTTCATCCGCTCTGCACGGACAATTATGGCCCGCGGTCGAGGCGGTTCCTTTGGTTTATCCTCGCGCGGAGGACGCGGCTCTTTCCGCGGATACAGACGTGGCGGTAGTTCCTGGCGTGGTGGTAGGGGTCGAGGACGAGGACGAGGACGAGGAAGAGGCGGCTTCCACTCCAGCGCAGATGACCCAAATATTGCTCCTCAGCGAGAGGACGATGGCACGCTGCTTGCCGAGCGATTTGAGCAAGTCAAGATTAATGACGAAGTTGACGAGAAACTCGGTTTCGCCCGCATTCAGGAGGGCTTCAAAATTGAAGGGTGGCTAATCAACATGCACCCTACACTCATGAAGGATCCAGAATGGTCCGGTGGGCGGGCAGCCGTCGACTACTATTTCATCCAAGACGACGGCGGCATGTTCAAATGCACGTTTCAATACGAACCATATTTTGTCATAGCTTGCAAGGTATGGTACCACATCATAGTCTCTACTATGTATCTCAGCGCAAATGTAGACGGGTACCGAGACATCCATTGAGGAATGGCTTGTCAAGAAATACGAGGGTCTCATCCTACGAGTCGTTAGACAATATAAGGAAGACCTCAAGATGCCCAATCATCTCATGGGTCATCGTCGTCTATATCTCCGACTGTTGTTTCGTAACGTTTCTGACCTGTTAACGGTTCGCCGTGACATATTGCCCATTGCTCTCGCAAACAGCGCAAAACGCAGCGCAGTCGATGCATACGCGGAAGTAGTCAACGCGACTGCCAGTATGGATATATCTCTCGAGCCTGACCCCCACGCTAGCAGTTCAGACCCGCATGACGGTATCATCGACGTCCGAGAATACGACGTACCCTATTACCTCCGTGTAGCCATCGACAATGACATTCGCGTCGGTCTTTGGTACTCAGTTACGTTCGACGCCGGCCAGCCGACCTTTGCAGGCATGCCGGAGCGTGTTAAACGTGCAGATCCAGTAGTTATGGCGTATGATATTGAAACGACGAAAGCGCCGCTCAAATTCCCGGACCAGGCCTCAGATCAGGTTATGATGATTTCATACATGGTCGATGGGCAAGGCTATCTCATCACGAACCGGGAAATAGTCAGCGAAGATATCGAGGATTTCGAGTATACACCTTGTGAAGGCTATGAGGGTCCATTCATTGTCTTTAATGAACCTGACGAGGTATGTAATTATACCAAGTGCAGTTTCCGTTTTCCATTTGATGTTCTCAAAGGCCGCAACTATTTCCCGCTTTTTTTCACACATACAAGAAGTAAAACCCACCGTTTTGGCCACATTCAACGGTGATTTCTTCGATTTTCCTTTCCTAGATGCTCGAGCAAAAGTACGTACACGATTTCGTCTGCCTTCTTTCCGTGATACATAGTCATTTTGCATGTAGGTCAACGGCATCGATATGTTCCTGGAAACCGGCTTTTCGCGTGACTCGGAAGACGAGTACAAAAGCAGGACATGTGCCCACATGGATTGCTTTCGCTGGGTTAAGCGAGATTCGTATCTACCGCAAGGAAGTCAGGGTCTCAAGGCGGTGACAACATCCAAGCTGGGCTACAATCCAATTGAGCTCGACCCAGAACTAATGACTCCGTACGAAATATCATTGTCCATCAGTTATTAATTCTTACATGTTGTGTCTCCTTGACAGATATGCGTCTGAACAACCCCAAGTTCTCGCCCAGTACTCCGTGTCAGATGCAGTCGCGACCTACTACCTATATATGAAATACGTGCACCCTTTCATCTTCTCTTTGTGCAATATCATTCCGCTATGCCCTGACGAGGTGTTGCGCAAGGGCACGGGTACCTTGTGCGAGACATTGTTGATGGTACGTTTATATTCAGAATGAAGTTCCGACCCATTCATAGTTCTCGTAGGTCGAAGCATATCGCGGGACAATCATTATGCCCAACCGGCACGAAGAGTCACATGGAAACATGTATGAGGGACATTTATTGGCGTCGGAGACCTATGTTGGTGGTCATGTGGAAGCATTGGAGGCCGGCGTATTCAGAAGTGACATTCCTATGCATTTTAACATTGTACCCGCCGCAGTACAACAGGTATGAGCGCAACACTACATTCTGAATACTTTCTTACTCCCAATTTCGCAGCTGATTGACGAACTTGACGACGCGCTGAAGTTCTGTATAATTGACGAGTCGAAGGCGTCCTTCGATTCCGTACTCAATTACGACGCAGTGAAAGCTGAGATTCAAGGCATGCTGGAGGTCATGCGTGACAATCCTAGGCGCGTAGACAAACCGCTGATCTATCATCTGGACGTCGCAGCCATGTACCCGAACATCATGTTGTCCAATCGGTTGCAGCCTGACTCCATGGTGGACGAATCAGCGTGTGCAGTTTGCGACTATAACCGACCTGGCAAGTCGTGCGATCGCCGTCTGGAGTGGGCATGGCGCGGAGAGTTCTTCCCCGCACACCGTGACGAGTATAACATGATTCGCCATGCCTTGAACCAGGAAAACTTCCCGCCGAAGCGCCCGAGCGGGCCTCAGCGTCGTTTCATCGATCTTTCACCCGCCGAGCAGACAGCGCTTCTTCATAAACGCCTCGGTGATTATTCGCGCAAAGTATATAAAAAGACCAAGGAGACACAAGTGCAAACGCGCGAAGCCATTGTGTGCCAGCGCGAGAATCCGTTTTACGTGGACACCGTGCGGCGCTTCCGTGATCGTCGATACGAGTACAAGGCCTTGCACAAGACGTGGAAAAAGAATCTGGATAAAATCCTGCAAGAAAAAAAGTCGATTGGCGAGGTCGACGAGGCGCGAAAGATGATTGTTTTGTACGATTCGTTGCAGCTGGCGCACAAGTGCATTCTCAATTCGTTCTACGGATATGTGATGCGGAAGGGCGCGCGATGGAACTCGATGGAAATGGCTGGTATCACATGCCTCACTGGCGCGACCATTATCCAGATGGCGCGAGCCTTGGTCGAGCAAATTGGTCGTCCACTAGAGCTCGATACGGATGGTATCTGGTGCATGCTTCCGGGTGTGTTCCCGGAGAACTTCAAGTTCAAGCTGAATACCGGGAAAACTATAGCCTTCTCATACCCGTGCACTATGCTCAACCACCTTGTTCACGCGCGCTTTACGAACCATCAGTATCACGATCTAAACTCAGAAACAGGGGAGTACGAAATTCACTCAGAAAACTCGATCTTCTTCGAGCTCGACGGTCCGTACAAGGCGATGATCCTCCCCTCGTCGAAAGAGGAAGACAAGTTGCTGAAGAAGCGTTATGCGGTCTTCAACGACGATGGGTCTCTTGCCGAACTTAAAGGTTTCGAGGTCAAGCGACGGGGAGAGTTGCAACTCATCAAGATTTTCCAATCTCAGATCTTCGAGAAATTCCTGTTGGGTACTACCCTGGAGGAATGCTACGCCGCTGTCGCCCAAGTCGCGGACCAATGGCTTGACGTGCTATTTACTCGCGGAGAGGGTCTTCCGGATGAAGAGCTTGTTGATCTCATTGCGGAAAACCGCAGCATGTCGAAGACCCTCGCAGAGTATGGTGGTCAGAAGTCTACGTCCATCAGTACGGCCAGACGTCTTGCAGAATTTTTGGGAGACCAGATGGTCAAGGACAAGGGTTTGGCTTGCAAATTCATCATTTCTGCAAAGCCTGTCGGGTCTCCTGTCACTGAACGCGCCGTTCCCATTGCCATTTTCTCTGCCGAGGAGAGCGTCAAGCGCGCGTATCTGCGCAAGTGGTTAAAGGACAACAGTCTAGTTGACTTCGAATTTCGATCCATTCTTGATTGGCAGTACTACATTGAGCGACTGGGCTCTGTTGTCCAAAAACTTATCACCATCCCCGCCGCCATGCAGAAGGTTGCTAATCCTGTTCCTCGCATCCGCCATCCAGACTGGTTGCATCGACGCGTCGCTGGTGCCGTAGACAAGTTCAAGCAGAATAAAGTAACGGATTTCTTCAAATCCGTCACGAATGAAGAAAGGGCTGACATGAAAGAGACTGCGGACATGGAAGACTTTGGGGGGGAATCGCAATTTCACCCTGGTCGACCACGTATTGCGCTTGTCAAGCGCAAGATAGTACGCGAGCAGTCACCTGAGCCAGAGGATGTTTTTTCCAAGCCATTGCCGAATCCCTCTGTCAGTTATTCCGCGTGGCTCAAAGCCATACGACCCCGTTGGAGACTAGCACGCGAACAGCGTTGGAGCAAAAATGGCGATGGCGGCGCAAATACTGTAGTTACTGATATGTTCCGTCACGCCAAAATTCGCACCAACTGGCGCTGGGACATTCTCCGAATTTCGCCTACTCGTATCCCAGGGCGTTTCCTGCTGTGGCTAGCCACGAACAACGATGTGGTTTCGGTGCCGCTTCGAATTCCTCGAGTTTTCTACATTCATATGCGCCAACCCCGTGATGATCTGTTCAAAGCCGATCTCTACGACTGGGAGAAGGTCACACGCCATCTACCTCGCGACCTTCCTTGCGTGAACCTCTACGAGATCACAGTACGCGAAGAGGTTTATTGTGAAAACCAGGAGCATTTCATCAACCTGACCAATAATCCTAATGTTGATGGCGTGTATGAACAATGGGTGCGTTTTTTTTTGTATATCTCTCCGGTGCAATAAGTTGACCTTGATCAAGGTACCACTGAATGTCAGAGCCGTCTTGAAGTTGGGCAAAAGCTGCGCCATGGCCGACTCTGAGATGACATTGAACCGCGCACAGACCGTTGGTTTAAATATAAATCAGCTCGAGCCCGCCAATACGAGTGCCTCCAAGAGGAAATATCTTGACAACGGTACGAGCGGGAAGTTCATCCTACTCTATCATGCGTGTTCCGTCTCGGCTCCTCTTCACGTTTTCGCTGTATTCTTGCCCACCGGGGTTGTCAAACTGCATGTGGTCGACCCTGCTACTCGTCGTCAGTCGGTACCACGACTGTCTGAACTGTACGTCGATTTGCTGCATAAACGTCAACAGGCCTATGGTATTGGTCACTCCATCGATTATCCTCCTTCACGTGAGTTCAGCACGGTATATCATTCGACCGATGTAACAGCTATGAAAGCCGTCTCTCGAGAACTCGGACTGCTGGAGAACAACTCCCATATCATCGTTCTGTCGTCCAGTAAAGATCGATTCTACTTCGAGAGGTCGATACCGAAGTTGTCAAAATTCCCTCTCCTCGCCATGTCGCAGGCAAAAGGACCTCATACGCTCGATGTCTTCCCTTGGCAAACACACGTCGCGTCGAAAATGCTGAATCGATACCTTTCTCTGGGCCCGTGGCTAGATAGAATGATAGCCCTTGCGGATTACTACGACGTTCCCATCGGACATATAGAAGGCGATCAGCCCATGATCCTGGCGGATATCAGTTACGCACGTAGGATCTCGCAGCAGGACATGATTTTATGGTGGTCTCCTGGTGAGAACCCCGATCTAGGCGGTATCGAGAACGATAAACGTCCTAACGAGGGACTCCCTAAGACCGAATTCATATCTGCCGGTGCCTATCCTAATGTCTGTCTTGACATCACTCTGCGAAATCTGGCTGTCAATTCTGTGCTGCGTTCTATCGCGGTCAATGAACTGGAGGGCAGCGGTGGCACTACTGCATTCGACTCCGTTTCTCACACAATCGACGACTATCGCAAAGGCGATAACCAGCGAGATCTCATGCTGGGCGAGTCGATCATGTCGCCGCAAGCATTTTCTGTCATGAAAACGATGTTGAAGATGTGGTTGCTGGACAAGGTTACGCACAGCTTCGAGAGTCCTGCAAACTTGGGCATCGACCACTTCTGGAGATGGATTAGTTCGAGCTCGTCACATATGTACGACCCGGCTATACATCGATTCATCCACGGCCTGATGCGCAAGACATTCATCCAACTCCTTGCCGAGTTTCGGCGCTTAGGTTCTCAGGTTGTCTACGCCGATTTCAGTCGTATATTATTGGCGACTTCTAAGCCACCTGGCACTGCTTATGCGTACGCGACGTATATTATGACTGCCGTAACGTCGCACGAGCTATTCCAGCACGTCTACCTCAAGACGGAACGATTCTATGACTATCTGTTGTTCATGGACCAGGCAAATTACGGTGGAATCGTGTGCGAGGATCCGCTGGCGGTTGAACCACCGACCGAACTTTCCATGGAGATGGAATGGAACATCGAACTCTTTTTGCCACCTGCCGTGCGCAAACACTTTTCTGCAGCCGCACAGTACTTTATCCTAGAGATGTTCAAACTCCGCCAACGCCTCAACTCGACTGCGCGTGCACCTTTGCGAGTCATCGCCAATGGAGAATATGATCCCTCGCAACGTGATGCAGGAAAGACGCAAGAGGCGGAGGAGATTCGTAGTTTCATCGCCCGGAAACTCACGCGGAGGATGCTAAAGATGGTCGAGTCCGTCCAAGAGCGTTTCCACGCGTACATGATGCAGGAGGAGGAAAGTCCTGAAGATTTCGAGTTTCCAGTTCTCCCAGGCTCGCATCTCCGTCTTGAAAACCCGGTTCTGGAATTCGTCAAGTTCATCTGTGCCGTGTTTTCCCTCCCCAAAGATTACCACGTAGAAGTCGGTTTGCTCAAACGGACCTTGCTGGAGTTGATCGGTGTTCGCGAATTCTCGAATGAGGCGGCGTTCCAAAATCCTTGTGAGCCATTGAAGCTCTCAAACGTACCCTGCCGGCACTGCGATATGTTACGCGACTTCGACTTCTGTCGCGATCTGGATCTGTTGCCGAACAACATTGAGAGCAATCCGAAGTGGCTATGCTCCCAATGCGGAGGCGAATACGATCGTGTGGCAATTGAGTTTGAGCTCATACAGATGGTGTACGACCTGGAGCGCGCTGCATGTCAGCAGGATTTGAAATGCGCGAAGTGTGGGCAGATTCAATCGGACAATCTATCCAAGTTTTGTCGCTGCTCTGGCGCATACCAGCTCACTATCCCCGAGGTGCAGATACGAAGGAGACTACGGACCATCGTGAACGTCTCAATAGTCCATAACTTGGGACGATTGAAGGTCTGTCTGCCAATCGAGCATCCTCAACTCGTCTTGGTATGATACTGACTATTGCTACAGGAATGCGCACAAATGCTTCTGCAAAACTGGTAGAGGTTCTTGACTTCTTGTTATTTGTTTTTTTATTGAACATCATGCAATCGCTGTCGCGTGCAAGCATAGTTCTCGCACGCACTGTTCATGAACGTTTGTGTAGCGTTTTTGTTCTTTTATGGCAACGCATGTCTACATCCGCCATATTTATGTACCTGGATCGACTTAGCTTTGATCTATGGAGTTGGCTTTCTCCTGATGGGAAGGTCACGGATGCCGCGCGGGGATCGCGTCATGCATACAAGAGAGCTGGAGTCGAGGAGACGAGGAGCGCAGCGAGAACAGACTGAGAGAACGGAGAACACGGTGCAAAGCTACAGAGAGACGGAACTACAAAATATAAGGCAGGGGCAATGCAGATTCGACGACATCAGGTGATCTGTGACACCTTGTGACCCAGCTGTAATTGCTTGTACGCACCGGTCACATTTGGCTCCTTTTGACATCTGTTTCCTATTATACACGAAAACAAATCCATATTTTCCAAAACCCCTCCAGCAAAATGTTCTTATGATGTGTAGCTACATTTTCCTGGTTGAAATTTGTTTTTTCGTGTATATTTGCAAAAGTTATATTGGAAATGGCTCAAACGTCACAAAAGTCATGTGATGTCGTCGAATCTGCACTACGCCTGTCTTACCTAGCCGAATGTCTGAGATAGGTATGAATCACCAGAGGCGCGAGGATCAACATATCAATGGGTATTGTATCCGGTACAATGGCCGTGAGCACGTGCTCACGGAGGCCCTGATCCTCACGCTTCTCATCATTTGTTGATTGCTTGTTGACTCGGAATCTGCGACAAACTAAGTAACACATACGTATACTAGGTGCCAGTGTCTTTGTCTACAACCCATAACATTGACAAGACGAGTATCGTCGTGCCTGAGTGATCCCTTTTCTAAGTCTTGAATATTGAATCCTCTGATGTTAACGTTCATCTTCCAGTCAAGTAACAAATAGGTCTCAACGCTGTTAACACCGGCTCATCGAATTATTTCTTTGACGGTGGTATATGTGTACGACCTGGTGCATGAAATAGGCACATAAATGTATAGTCTCTATGCTGTACGCCGTATAGCAAATGAAAATGGTGTATGTACGTATCCAGTTCCTCCGTTGCATTGACAGTGACGCTATTTACTCAACTATTCGTAATACAGGTCATAACACCTTTGCATTTTGCCTAGGCCCACCCCTTTACATGAACGAAGAGGATTTGATGTTATCCTCTACGATGCGCACAGTGTCAACAGGCATGCCATGCGACGGAGCGACGTTGTCGTCGTGTTCTCCAATGTCTTCCATGAAGAGGCCGCCCGATTCTCCATCGGTCTTCGACGAAGCCGTCTCAGAGCGCCATATTCGTGCTTCCGTTACAATCCAATGCTCACAGTCTGAACGAATGAAACGGCGAGGGCAGTGGTACTCCCAACATAGTTCGCTCTCGTCGTCTGCATTATTGCCATCGTCGGAATCGCTGAAATCGTCACACTCGTCGTCAGAGCCTTCCTTCGCACGCCGGACCCATGCAGGTATCGTACATCCAACCGAAATCGAGAAGTCGCCCTCGTTCTTGAGGAATTTGGTGGGCGGAAGCCTGACGGGTGTCTCGGAGTCGCAACGAGACTTGGTGAAGCCTCCTTCATCACCGATTTCTGCGTTATGCGGGGGGTCAATCAAAGCGGTCTTAGATAACGCCTTTGTCCCTTTCAAGGGGTTATTGGCAGGGTAAAATGGCAGATCCGGCACGACCATGCCGTTGCGTGGGTCATCCGGGTCAGGCCAGACGAGCCTCATCGTGCGACCAACAGGACTGGGGATGGCATCGAGGTCCTTCGTACTGAGGCGACCGTCGGCGGCTTGGCCTCTTTGGAAACGATTGGTTCGAGAAGGTGTGTGGCAAGCTGGTCCGTTTCCTATATTGTTGGTTGACGTTGTCGAAGACATAGTTGTGCAGAGGCTGAGCGGCCTGGGTTTGTATCAGTAAGTGCGAAGGTCGTGTGGAACTGGGTCGCGTTAACGCGTAACACGGTAAAAGACGCGTCAACACGATGCCGAAGCGTGACAAGGGGCCCTGCCTTTTCGATGATCAAGGATAAGAACTCACAGCTGAGTGCGTACGTAGCGTTGTGTAAGACAACAGGGCAGATGAGGGTACAGAGCAAGTTGAAGGAATGAAGGGCAGGTGCGCACTCGAATATATACAATTTCCACGGCCGGACTTCCTCATTTGGGCAACTCGGCATCAGCATGCCACACCGGCCAGACGAGCGTGTGCATTGCCTTTTCCAGTCATCAATAACGACCCACGGAGGCCGGCCGACCGCGCTCGAGCTGGCTGGCCGCCATGGGGTCTCTTGAGTCTGGCGTGATCGAGACACCAGACCACGAGAGCATATACGTGCTTGCAACTTACGGTGTGCCAGTTGAATATATATGCTTCGTTCCAGGGCGTGGATTCTATACAGCGTTGAATTTCAATGTTCTCTAAGAGAGACGCAGTTTACCATCCCGTTTGTAAACGCTTTGACTACGGTCGCGCATAATTAACAAGAGAGTATGTGTTGATCATCTATAGTGCTACAAATTCTACAAATTCAAACCAGTACAGTGAATCCATGACTGTATGTTTCAAGGAGATAAATAATGCAACAAATATCAGCCATCTTTCAAACATAAAAAAAAATGAAAAGGTTTGCCATAGGCTCGAAGCCCTGCGCGACTGACGACACACCCTGATCTCCTACGACTAATTTGGCGAGGACTGCAGGTTGCGAGATTGCTCCCCTGGCCTGACAAACCCATATTATTCCGAATTGAGGCCACCTTCTACAAGGCGAGCAATTGCGGAAACCAAATTATCTGGAGGGGATGGTCTTGAACCAGCGCACTCGGACCACACCCGATGAAAGTTCCCACGACATCCCCAGTTTAGCCGTTACAGCTATGTAGCTACTACACTATGTTGGGACACTTTCAAACGGTAAGACCTCTTAGATATCCCACTTTGTGAGTATCGCAGGGGAATCCCTTCTGACATTTTCCCCTCATCGCACGTCACACACGACGGTAATCGTGGATAACAGGCATGTGCAGTTCTTACTCGTTGTAGGCGGCACGTAATACACAAAGGGAATGAAAAGGATTATGTACGAGAACTTCGCTCTGACGAACTCTGGAGCATTTCAGGTCCTCACCGGTACCCGCTCTCTTCGAAAGACGCCCTTTCCAACAGCAGCGCCGCCCTATCGTCACATGTACCCTTCTACTCTTGCTCTCTAGTTCTTGGCCTTCTTAGCCATAAGATTAAGCGCAGAACCAGCCTTGAACCACTCGATCTGACCCTCGTTGTACGAGTGAGCAAGCGGGAAGTCTTCAGTGGTGCCATCGGAATGCTTGACAGCAAGAGTCAAGTTCTTGCCAGGCGCGAAGGACTCAAGACCAAGGATGGAAACACGATCATCGGGCTTGATACGGTCGTAGTCCTCGGCGTTGACGAATGTGAGCGCAAGCATACCCTGCTTCTTCAGGTTGGTCTCGTGGATACGGGCGAACGAGCGAACGATGATGGCAAGACCACCGAGGAAGCGGGGCTCAAGGGCAGCGTGCTCACGGGAGGAACCTGAATCCACAGTTTAAGAAACGGTCCTGATCGATAAACGGTCTTGGCGTAAGAACCAACACACCTTCGCCGTAGTTGTGATCACCAATGACAACCCACTTGATACCCTTCTCGCGGTAGTATGCAGCAACCTGGGGAACACCGCCATACTCGCCAGTGGACTGATTTTTGACTTTGTTAGCCTCGCCATTCTCCGCATTGATGGCACCAATTAAGCAGTTCTCTGATAAAAGAATTCGAGCGACATGTAAATGCATGTTGCAACGACTTACGGGAGATGTTCTCCAGATGTCCACGGTACTTAAGCCAGGGGCCACCAGCTGAGATGTGATCCGTCGCTGCGTATTGGTTAGTACACGTCTTTTACAACAGAATGAAACAGATACTGACTGCATTTGCCCTTAACCTTAATGAGGATGGGCAGATCTTTGGGAGTCTCGCCGTTCCAGGGTTCGAAGGGTCTGAGAAGCTGGAGACGCTCGCTCCTTGGGTTAACCGCAACCTGCACGCTGACACGATCCTCTGGAGGGGCCTGGAAAGTGTTCGCACCAGGGTCAAAGCCGCGAGGGGGGAGCTCCTTGCCACTGGGGTCCGTAAACTTGAAGGGCTTGCCGTCAGCGCCAATAAGAGAGTCCGTAAGCGGGTTGAAGGACAGGTCGCCAGCAAAAACCATGGCAGTAACAATATCAGGGGAGGCAACGAAAGCGTGAGTAGCCGGGTTAGCGTCGTTACGGCCGGTGAAGTTGCGGTTGTACGATGTGATGACTAGTGAATGCGTGAACTAACAGACGATCAACGTGGAAACAATTGACACACTCGAGTTCTTCTCGCCCTTCGCAACGTCGCGACGATCCCATTGTCCTATGCAAGGTCCACAAGCATTGGCCAACACAAGAGCACCGACGTCCTCGAAAGCAGCCATCTGGCCGTCACGTTCAATCGTGGCACGAACCTGCGCTACATGTTACGACAAGCAACAAGGACACCGTTAACGCGACTACACACCTGCTCAGAGCCAGGAGTAACCGTGAACGTGCTCTTGACATTCAGACCGTGAGCCTTGGCCTCCTGGGCAATCGAAGCACTGCGAGACATATCCTCGTACGAAGAGTTTGTGCAGGATCCAATGAGGCCAACCTATGTGTGATAGATGGGAACGACGAACAATCTATACTCGAAGACAACTGACCTTGAGTTCCGAGGGCCATCCGTTCTTCTTGACCTCGCTGGCGAACTTAGAGATCGGAGTAGCAAGATCGGGAGTGAAAGGTCCGTTGATGTGGGGCTCGAGCTCGGAAAGGTTCTGGAGCATAGCGATCAACGATTAACAGGCGACAGAGATAACAGAATAGTCGAGGCTTCCATGGAGAGATGCGGGGTTGATATCGCGGGGAAGAACAACAGCGATGAATTTGGAATGGGACAGCAAAGTCATTGCCAAAATTTGAAATATGAAAGATCCACAAGAAATTACACTCACGATCTCAATGTGCTGGTCATACTCGGCGCCCTCATCGGCCTGAAGGTTGTGGGAGAAGCGGGAAGCATAGTCGGCAATGTCGGCACGGTTGGTCGACTTCAAATAATCCACCTGTTGAATTAGTGAGTTATCGGGGATCCGTAGGACGGCATATTAGCAGGACGGAAGGCCGTAGCAAGCTCATTGAGCGAAGCTGTATACTAGCGGAAAGCAGTGTAAAAGCACATACCATGCGCCTGTTGAAAGGGAAGACCGAAGTCGTTGCGCCAATTTCAGCTCCCATATTACAGATAGTAGCCATGCCAGTACAGGAGAGCGACTCGACGCCTGAACCCTTGTACTCGACAATCGCGCCAGTACCGCCCTTGACGGTAAGAATGCCCGCAACCTTGAGAATGACATCCTTGGGAGTAGTCCAACCGGCAATCTTCCCAGTAAGGTTCACGCCAATGACCTTAGGACACTTCAGCTCCCATGGAATATCCGCCATGACATCGACCGCGTCCGCGCCACCAACACCACAAGCGACCATTGCGAGACCACCAGCATTAGGAGTGTGTGAGTCCGTACCAATCATAAGACCGCCCGGGAAAGCGTAGTTCTCGAGGATGATCTGGTGGATAATACCAGAGCCTGGCCGCCAGAAGCCAAGACCGTACTTGGCCGTCGTAGTCGCCAGGAAGTCGTAGACTTCCTTGTTGATGTCGTTGGCACGAGCTAAATCCTTGACACCACCGACCTGCGCCTCGATAAGGTGGTCACAGTGCACGGTGGTGGGTACAGCAGCCGTCGGCATACCAGCCGACATGAACTGAAGTAGCGCCATCTGCGCCGTGGCATCCTGACATGCGACGCGCTATCATCAACGGAATGCCGACGCTTGATTAGCCGGACTACGTGGAAAGACTGAGAGAATGCTCACGTCAGGACGAAGTTTGAGGTAACTAACACCACGCTCGATGTCCTGATTGTACGGATCGTCCAAGTGACCATACACAATTTTCTCGGACATGGTAAGTGGACGCTTCAGCCTATGGGACGGATCGCGTGAGATGGAGCTCCACTGGGTGAGAAGTGTAGGGGAGCGCGCACCTGTCGCGGACGACGGCCAGATTGTCTTCAATGCGCTGATAGTTGATGTAGGCTCCCTGCTCGAGACGAGACATGGGAACCTTGGTGTCGCCGATGCGCTCAACAGCAGTGGCCATACCGGCCGAGAGGCGCATGTGGAAAGAGCGCAGGGCATGCGCTGTGCGATTTGTGAGGTTGAACATGGTCGGGAGAGCGAGCCAGGCTCAGCGTCGTCCGTCGAGACTGCGTGCAATAGTCGAGGAGATGGTAGTGGTTGGAAGTCAAGAAACGAAGTGCTGCAAAAATCGGGCAGCGGTCTGCTCCGCTTTTTGATTGCGAATGGCTACCATGAACACGTGCCCGCTCAGCCAATCGTCGTCCGTCATTTGTCCATCCCAGCGTCAAAGTTCTCGCGCGCTGAATTCAGTGCACGCCCTGGGTAATTTTGAAGCGACGTTGGTAACCCTTCGGACTCCGGCGGCGATGAAGCGCTTGTTGAGGTCTTCCTGCTCGATGTGCCCGACGACCACACCAACTCTCATGTTGTTCTCCCCGATGAAGCTCTGATCTTGATTCGATATGACATGCGGGCGCAATCGTGAGCGCATGATCGATGGGTGCGCCACTACACGACTTAACCGGCTGAAACAGCATCGACAGCTTTTATGATTCTTTCGTTGGAAATCTTGCACACAACGTCGACTTCACCATGACTCGAAATTAGGCAACGCTGAGCGCTGACAGGTCGGACCGAGGATGCTCGTTTTCGGGAATGTTCAGCTTTCTCGCCTCGTTTATCGTCGTCATTTGTCTTAGCGCCTCTTGTCTTCAATCCGATTACACCTGCTTTGATTCACGCCTTTTTCCGATCGCATGTGGACTTCAAACCTCTGTCGTTTTGCACAACTTCATACCGTCGGCTCGCACTCATAACTTCCTTCGTCGCATTACTACCTTCAGACGAAGACGCCAACAACGATGAGCTGCAATTCTGCCCAAGATCGCAACTCTTCAAAGTCTTTACGAACAACCTGCCAGTTGGAGACGATATAGTCTTTGCAGATCATGCCTGTGGAGTTACTCTGAGGGATTGACGCCTATTGACGCCCGCCTTGTACATGACAACCCGAATTGGCTAATCGTATACTGCTCAACGCACAAGTACAGACATAAGGGACTCGCTACATCGTTCTCGCGGCATCTCATTCATCCTGCCGTCCGGACGGCAGACCAGGCTGGTGATGACACCTATTGCTGGCGTTCTTTCCGTCGTCCTTGCCATAGACCGTGTGCGGGACATGTGTACATACATATCTAAAATCGGTGCGTGTTTGCAAATGACGCGTCGGGACAGAATGACGCACGCCGATCAGCGGGATCCACACCACGTGTGGTGCGCGACGAACGTGTGTGGCGTAAAAAGCATGTGACTTGGGTTTGTTTTGAGAATTTCCAGCGTTTGTGGCCACCTTTTGCATTTGCATTCATTTTCCATGGAACCTTGAAGTCGGAGCAGTGCTGAATCAGTCAGGAACGTTGGCCATGGCTCATACTACTTTTAGTTACTTAGAACCGTGTTGCAATCGAATATCGAATTTCATGGCCGTGGCGCACACGACCAATAAATAGTGGGTTCTCCGGCCTGCGCCTCGACCGGCAGAGGCACTCCTTCCTTCCTCCTTCCCCTTCACCAGGCCTGATCTGCCTCAGTCTTCTCACTGACGTCCAATCCAGTCCTTTCTCTGGTTGGTTCATTCTCGTTCAATCTCCTTATGTCTGCCCCGAATCCCGCTCTCACCAAGGAATTTCGCTCTGAGCTCGATGACTACGAGCAACAGGACTCCTCCCGGCCTCCCTTCCTTCTCACCTGGAAGGAGATCAAGCTCCTCAGCATTGCTGGCACTGGATTCTTCCTCGATGGTATGTATGCCTCACTCTGCTCCACATCTCGATCGCGCCGATCTTTGGCCCCTCGACACTTTTCCTGCCTGTTCTCACGCTATTCGACAGCTGTTGCTGACATTACATCTACACTTTAGCTTACGACCTGTTCATCATCAACTCAGTCGCCACCATCCTCCAGTACGATATCAACGGTGGCAAAAATTTCCCTGCTGGTCTCCAAGGCTTTATGAAGGCCGGAGCGAACATCGGTGCAGTCATCGGCCAGATATCTTTCGGTTATCTCGCGGACTCACTGGGTCGCAAGGCGGTCTACGGCAAGGAGCTCATGATCATCATTTTGGGCACCATTTTAACTTTGACCGTCCCGACGCGTAAGTCATTCGCGTTTTTAGAACGTCTGAACATGAGTTCACAGTACTACTCTGCAGGGGAATTGTCGGTCAACAATTGCCTCATCTACTTGGGCATGTTCCGTATTGTATTGGGCGTTGGTGTTGGCGCAGACTATCCCATGTCCGCGTCTATCACTTCTGATCGCGCAAGCATCCGCAAGCGTGGAACTCTCCTCGCGTTCATCTTCTCCAACCAAGGCTGGGGCTCCCTCGTTGGCGCGCTTGTTACAATCATCGTTATGGCATGTTATAAGAGCTACACTGGCGATGGCACACGTGGTCTCGACGGTACCTGGCGTATAATCATCGGTGTTTCTCTTGTCCCTGCGTTCTCCACGCTCTACCAGCGTCTCACAATGCCGGAGTCCAAGCGTTTCATACGTAGCACCAAAGTGGTCAATGCGGAGGATGGCGTCACTGCCCATGCCGATATCGTGAAAGATCCCGCTAAGGAGGTGTCCTCTTCCAAGGCTCCTTCTGAGTCCACCTCCGAGAACGGCGTACATGCCCACCAGAGGGTGTCGTTTAAAGGCAAGCGCTATTCGTTTCCCTTTCAAATCACAGTCTAATAACACATATACAGAGTTTGTCATGTACTTCACGGAATGGCGTCATGGCAAGATCCTCATCGCCACATGCATGTGTTGGTTCCTTTTGGACATCGCATTCTACGGTATCAACCTGAATCAGAACGTTGTGCTGGAGGCAATAGGATATGACGGCTCAGAAGGCACGCCCTGGACTCGCATCTTCAAAATTGCCACCGGCAACATCATCATTACCGCTCTGGGCTTCGTCCCCGGCTACTATGTGTCCATTCTCACTATTGAGAAACTGGGCCGTAGGAACATCCAGCTAATGGGCTTCGTCATGTCCGCCCTATTCCTCGGTATTCTGGCGGGTTGCTTCAACACGCTCAGCAACGTCGGCTTCATCATCTGCTTCACGTTCCTCCAGTTCTTTTTCAATTTTGGTGCCAACACCACCACATACGTGAGCTCTATCTGGTCTGTGTTCGTCGTCGATTGCTCACTTGGCAATCGACAGATATACCCTGCGGAGGTGTTTCCCACTCGTTACAAGGCGTTCGCGCACGGTATCTCTGCTGCGTGTGCCAAGGGCGGTGCCATCATCAGCGCGTTAGCGTTCAACAAGCTCACGGACATCATCGGCACTGCGAACGTACTCTGGAGTGAGTGTCTAGCACTCGTTTGTGTCGAAGGGACGTTTTTGTTAATGTTTTTGATACCAGTCTTCTTCGCCTGTTCTCTGCTTGGTGTTCCGTTCACGCTCCTGCTCCCAGAAGTGAAAGGCCGCGATGCCGACTTGCTTTTCGAGCAGGAGTTGCAGGATGAACGCAATCGCAGTCGTCTCGGTGGCGCACAATAGGCTCTAGAGGATTTGAACTCCTGCAAATTGCTGTACTGACCACAATGTTGTAAACCATGACAATGTTGTAAACTGCTAAAATATAGAAAACGAGGCTTTATATGCCGCGTATGCCATGCAATCCCAGCGGGAAGCAAGATCAATATAGTACGTAGTATCCTTTATATTCAAGATCTTGAAAATCGGAGCTTGTTTTCGTGTTTAAAAAAATCGGAATGAGTGGCAAACACTGCTTTTGCTGATTTGCAGCCCTAATTCACATGCAAAGTCATGGATTTGGTTCAAGAATGCTCGTCTAGAGGTTGGAACGGGTTCACCCTAACTATGTAATACTGGAGATGCTGGCAGCAGGCCCCGAGCAAAGGCTGCAATCGAACATATTATTTTTTTAGAGTATTTACCACAACAATTACACTCGCGGCAAAAGGTAATGCACGATGGTACCTTCCTATTTTCGATGTCAACTTGTCAGTCATGGAGCAGATGTGGAGCAGACATTTTCACCATTCAATCAACAATTTAACAGTGCGACCTTTGAGGGACAGAAAATTAGTGTTAGAGGATACATCGCCCATATGTGATGTGGACGCTGGTGTCCAACAATACCTTGAGCGATGCGGGTATGTACTTAGCGACGCGTCATGCGCCAAAGTGGAGAAAATAGTATGACATTCATGATGTCATGAACAACGTCCATGGATTGCTACAAAAGGGGGGAATATAAGTAGCACACTGTGAACTGAAGTCTGCCTTGTCCAAATCAATTCTGTACTTATGTCTGGATCCCGCGTTGTGTCAACCACATCTGCTGCTTCTGGCGTGCAGTCGTCTGCCGTTGTATCTGACGCGCAGCCAAAAGTCGATCGGTCTGCTTCTCACCAGTCACAGCACAGCGAACAGTCGTCCTTGCCTCAGGATCAGAAAGAGGAATATCCTAAGCAATTACACGCTGGCAAGGTCGGATACGGTCCTGCTTATCACATGGGTCCCGTGAGTTGATGTGCTGACACTGTGGAAATACGGTACTGAGGAACGAAATCTAGTCTTTCGATGAGAAGATGGTTGGGATGAAGGAGGAGATCAAGGGTAAAATCACCAATAATCCTGCGCTTGTGCAGCATGGTCACGACATACGCTCGGGCGAGCTGCAACGTCGCGAACAAGAAGAGGAAGACAGTGTGGGTTGCAGATAATCAGAGATGCTATGACTTGCATGAGTTCTTACCGTCTGTTCATTCGCAGAAGAATCCAGTGGCCGAGCAGGCAGAGGCGGAAAGAAAGGCGCAACAAGAACAATAATGATGATGTCACGGATGCATCGCCACGGAGCGGTGGGTTGATTGATGGTTGTGGTGGCGGTGTTACGATCGCATTGCAATTAATGATCTCGATCAGGACATAAGCAAGATTTGAAATGGGATTGTATGTGCAATGCAGTGCAAGCAGTGCATTCCTGCATCATCCTCTAGTCGGGCGCGTACGTCTCTCAACCAAAATAGCAGTTTCATATTCGCATGCATATATACGTCCTTCGCACTGAATGTCCTTCCTCCTTGTGTGATATCCAACCAATCCCTCCTGTAGTGGACTAATCTCTACCCAGATATGAGTGACCAGCTGGTGCGCCCCCTTTCGTCATTTTGTTCCAGCTAGTTCTTAGCTCATCAAGTTTTCTCTTACTTGGAACGTTAGACACCAGGCAAGTACCGATAATTGTATTGAAACCCGCGCTGACACCTTGCCTTACGTTCCCCCAGACCAGATTCAGGGTAAGCCTTATAGTGGTCGAACACGACTCGCGTCCTCCAACCTCACACATCACAGAGCTCAAAGATGCATTCAGTTTATTCGACAAAGGTAAGTCATCTCGTTTGGACGTCCATCCGATCGGCTCATCGTTCCCTTCAAGATCACGACGGGACTATCACCATCGACGAGATCCGCACCTTCATGAACTCGCTAGGCCAGTCTCCTAGCGAGGCGGAAATCCAGAGGATGATCAAGGAGGTCGATACGGACGGCGACGGAACCATCGATTTTACTGAATTCGCCGTTATGATGGCTGGTCGTAGCCCCACTGTCAAAACCAAGGGGCACCCAGCGGAGACCGATGTGTACGAGGAACTCCGTCGCGCATTTGCTGTTTTCGACCGGGACGGCAATGGCACAATTAGTGCCAAAGAGCTCTGTGCCGTTATGGAATCTCTCGGTATGTGCTATTTTCCAGCAGGATTTCCGCCGCTCAAAATAGACCCCACGATCAGGCGAGCGATTGTCCAAAGAAGAGCTTGATGCTATGATGGAGGTCGCCGACGAAAATGGCGATGGCGAAATTGACTGCGAAGGTGTGCTGTTCCATAATCCTCATTTTGGAGGACGGTGCTGACGCCTGTTTTCCCCTCTGCCCGACTCCAGAGTTCATCAAAGTAGGTCCTTGGGCAACAACAATAGACATCGTGCTCACCCACTGTTCAGATGATGCTCAGCAAGTGACTTCACGAAGTTGGTTATCTATTATTATGTGGGGTTGACTGGGCTCCGTGTTGTTTTTAATTTGGGTTCTTATTGTTCGTATAAGATTTTTTATTCACTCACCTTGATGGCCAGCCATTCAAGTTTCTCCTACCGTATACCTTTTTTTTTTCTGCCGAACAGTATGGACATTTTGTTTGTGTTTTGTCTTGCCGTCCTTCGCACACCGCGAACTTGAGCTTTATCCGGTTGAGTAAACAATGCATCGTATCCACTTCTCTCACTCGAGAGCAATGTATCCAGGATCCAGGTGCACCGGTGGGATATGAGAAACCGATTGTCCCGTCCATCCATCCATGGTGACGTCCAGTCTTCCTCCGGAGGCTAACCGGAGGTCGAGTCACAAATGTCCGAATTAGGCATCTTCGAAGTCCTTGACTCAATCAATTGACTCTGCCATCTCTACACACTAACCCACGCACACCGCACTTTGCGAAGCTCGACACTCTTCTCGTTGCTCGAAACATGTCTGAGGAGCCACTCTTCGATCCTTTGCTTAAAAAGCGCAAGAAAAAGGCAGTTGCGTTCAGTGAGGACCCGCTTGGTGCTGATGCTGATCCCACGGCACCGGCACCCACTACCATCGATCCCGTTACTATGACCGGAGAACATGTCAATATGGGGCCTACTACATCTCACGAAGCAGCTGCAGAGGAGGCCGCTGCAGACGATGAATTTAAGGCCATTTTTTCCGATGTCAAGAAGAAAAAGAAGAAAAAAGCTATTCCCATGGATTTCGTAAGCGAAGGCTTTTATTCCATGAACATCTCGTTACTCAATTCCAACAACCATCTCTACCTTGTGTTGGTAATCTTTGTGTCGTTCATGGCTCAAAGGATGATTCTGGCACAAGCACGCCGACGGCTGCGCCTGCTGGCGGAGAGGACCTCGACTTTTCTGACCTGAAGAAGAAGAAAAAGTCGTCGAAGAAGAAGGTTGCGATCGATCTCGAGGAGTTTGAGCGCCAGCTCGGCGAGGTGCAGCGCGCGGATGAGGAGGAGCGGCAGGAGGGGGAAGAGAAGACAGCAAAAAAGAGCAAGAAGAAAAAGGTTCAGCTAGCGGAGGGCGATGAGGACGACGACGACGATGAGGAGGGAGAGCAAAATCTCGACCATCTCGAGGAGGCCGATCTGGGCGACGATCCATTCGCTCACGCCGAGGTGCCTGCAGTGGGAGACGAGGCGTGGCTGAAGACCGATCGCGACTACACGTATCAAGAGGTAAGCTTCCGTTTTGTTGCGTTGGTTGTACCCTGGGCGCAGTCTGACTTATTTTTTTTTTCTGCCATCGCTTGCACCATTCCGTTGCGACAGCTGCTGACGCGCTTTTACACTCTCCTACACGCAGCGAACCCGTCGCTGCTTTCCGCCTCATCTGGCAAGCGGTATACGATCGCGCCGCCGTCCATCCATCGCGAGGGTAACAAGAAGTCTATTTTTGCGAATGTAACCGATATCTGCAAGCGCATGCATCGCCAACCGGATCACGTCATTCAGTTCTTGTTTGCTGAGTTGGGTACGACTGGAAGTGTCGACGGTGCCGGTCGTCTTGTCATCAAGGGCCGCTTCCAGCAAAAACAGATTGAGAACGTGTTGAGGCGATACATCGGTGAGTCTCCCTTTTTTTTCTTCATCTACGAACTCTGTTGCTTGCCTTTTCATCAACCTGCCTGTTTTTAATTCTGCGATTACCGGTTTTCACGTGGGAAGCTTTCGCTCTATTCCATTACTCTCCGGTATGCAACATGTTGCTCATCGGTCTTTCTAATAGTTGAGTACGTGACGTGCAAAACCTGCAAATCCTTGGACACACTGCTTACAAAAGAAAACCGTATTTTCTTCATGTCCTGCGAGTCCTGCGGTTCCCGACGCAGTGTCAATGCTATCAAGAGCGGATTCCAGGCCCAGGTCGGCAAGCGCAGTAAGAACAAGACTGGTTGATAGACGGGCGAATCGCGATAGATGGGTGGCGACTGGATCGCAAGCCTGTGGACCAGAAGTGGACAGAGTGCAATCATTTTTACCACGATGTACAGATGCAGATGTGATGTTCACATATGTATTATGGATGTATGTCCGTTCAATGCAAAACGTCACATTGTCTTCGTCCCGACATTGGCGTCGATACGAGTGCTATGTTTGGAGCTGCTGCTGCTGCTTGTTTGACTTGCAAGAGAGATCATCGATCATCTATCTTGTTCCATTATACTCAAAGCTGAGATTTACCGTTCCGGGTATGTTAGATTAGCAAGCGAGGTGTGTATCCACAAAACAATTATCTCCGCTTGAGGAGTACCCCTACAATACTTTTGATTATGGCTACAGTCCTCTATCTTTGAGCAGACATATCTATGCCTGCAATACTTCTATCCGTATCTGGTGAATCGCAAGGTCTTGAGCCTCGCGGCTACGGGTTTCTGCGGAATGCGCGTCACGCCGCGCCTCCAATCCTGGTGCCACACCCAAAACCGGATATTCTCTGGGACCATTGCCTTGGCGGCTTTCTCGACCGAATACTTGACGCGGTCGTCAGGTGTTTGCTGATCTAGTTCTCGTGCTTCTGGAGACTCCCGTGCCAATGTGTCCCATTTGTCGCAAAAGCACGCCCACACTGCACGCCGTAGCAGATTCTCGAGTGGCGCACTATTCGGGATCAAGTAGCGGCTCGTCGGGGACTCATCCTTTATTTTTTCCCATGTAGGGATCGAGGGCAACCGACTAGATGCAGCTGTAGACGCCGTCCTAGTGGGAGAGTACGTGCAGTCAACAGGAAGGTCAACCGAATCGATGCCCCATTGCAGGATACGAGTAGCGAGGGCGTCATCTTCCCAGCTTGCGGCATTATCGACCTCTCCACCCAAAAATATGTTTACCCAGTTAGAATTGTAACCGTCGGGATTGTCCTGAGATGAATTGATAGTCAAGGGAGATGAAACGACCATGTGAGAACGAAGGTACCTGTTCGCTGTTGTCCACTAGATCATCATGTATGCGTGCTATGATGTGGCGAATGACATAGAAATATGTGGGAGGTTGAACCGCTATTCCAAAGCGAGAGAAGTTCTATGGGAGTGTCAGTAAAAGAAAAGAAAAGAATGGATAGATGTTAAACCTGAATGACAACTACAGCGCCGGCATAGTTTCTTAATGCAAGAAAACATCGCAACGCCGAATGTAGTGATGCCTAAGAATCCTCGTTCAACGGAACATGGTCATAATAAGACTTGGCGAGCACACTCACATAAGCCAATGATAAGCTAGATGACTTACGCTTGAACATGCTGTTGAATTGTGTGCAAAGCATATCGTGGTATAGCTGATAAGTATGAACGGCACCTCGCGGTAGCACGTTCTTTGAAAATTTTAGCTGGGTAGACTTGGGGTCACGAGAGCGAAGACTGACTATCAAATACTCCTGGATTTGACGTCGAGATTTGCGGGTTAACAGAGGTCTGTGAACCATTGCTAACGCATAGAACATGTTCTGAAAAGTCGCCGAATCCGGCAGAAGCATATATCGTGGCTCAGCACCGGGACCCGCGGTGATGCTGTTATGATAGAGAAATTGGAAGTCTCTTTTCATGCGAGTCTGCAAGAACGCGTACCCAGCCAAGCCCTGGATAACGTCATAGAGGTGGAAAACTTTAGCCCAGTTCTCACGGTGAAGTTCACGCAGAATGAGAGCGTTGAAGATATCGACATCTGTGTCGATACCCCGCATGCGCATGAGTTGTAGGGAGTAGTTCACCATCTGGTCAGCTGCATCTGCAGCGTCGGGAGGGACATCCGAAAGACCACGCAAGATTGCAGCATAAGGCGCTGCGGCGCCAGGATCAAACGCGCCGGGACTTCGAGAAAACTGAGTATACGTACATTCAACAATGTTGGAAACACGTACTGGGACTCATCGAACACATAGCGCTGGATAATCTCAGTGGCGCGCTGGGTCGCACCACTCGCAGTCAGAGCTTCGACATATTTGCTGACAAGCATACGCGAGGGAACGAAAGATGGCGCGCGCGCCTTTAGGAACAGGTCGATCACCTCAGCAGTGGGAGCTGCCCCGGCATCCATTGACTTCAAAATATGAAGAACATGGAGAAAAAGCGATTCGTTGTAAGAGGGATGGGAGAACGCTCGTTTTACGTCCTGATATACACTTGGTGTATTCGAGGGCCCACTAGATGATTTAATACTGCGGCAGAATCGCATAACCGCTGCCTCTGCCGCAGCGGCAGGAGAAGGGGTGTGTCCCAGACGCCGCATGCGATCATAGACAGACTCCGCAAGTTCAAAGCAATTATTGAGCATCAATAGCGCCATCACTTTCTCAAGAACGAGTTGCTCTGACACTTGCGTCCACCTGGCATCGTCAGCTGTCTTGGTGGCACTGTAATGGTTGAGGTCGTCCTGAAGTTGCACTTCGATGGGAATACGTATGTCAGTGCCGACTTGTTGCACGTATGAGTCGATTTTTTTGAGCAAGGAATCTTCCGATAATGATGATGCATGATGCTTAGTTTTGAGGGGAGATGGGCGCTGTCGTGAGGACTTCGCGCCTGAATGGACAGCCTGATGGGCTGGTGTTGACTGTTCAGGGCCAAAGTCAAATCAACCCTCCTTGTATGTGCACCGAAACAGACGACATACATAGCAGCGAGTGAATACAGAGAGCGGACAGCGGGGCAAAGGACGCAAACGGTGAGATGTAGTAAGTTGAAGCAGCTCGGTCGGCCAATGGAACATCAGACGCCTCCAACGTTGTGAATTACCTTCTGGACAAATGGGAGCTGCAGAATCAACGTTCTGTCAGAGGGGAAGATCGTTAAAATATAAGTAAAGCAGGAGGAAGCAAAGTCCGAAGCAGAGAGGTCACGGGCATTCACAGTTTACCGCGATCGCATCAGCGGCAAAGTGTGGCGACCAAGAACTATCTCAGTACAGCTTGACCCCGACTGCCATGGCGCTGCCTCTCTCATGGCTTGCACACATCCTAGCAGCATCGCTGTTCCTCGCTATTGTAGCACATGCACAAACAGAGACTCTTGTTGTGTAAGCGTACCCCTGGATCATCGTGCGACGCTTACTGATTGCTTTCCTTTTATATGGATTGGTATCGGAACTGCTATGCGATTCCGGATCTGCTGTCTCAATATTCAATTATCCTGAACGATTACGCTCTATATGTGCGCCCTCAGCGGTGGCAATACCGTGGTCGTCGAAATCACGACCGACGCTCAGGGAAAAGATGTGACGGAAACACAGTGCGTCCGTTGGATTTCATTTGTCGAATGCTCTGACGACAAGGCGTTTTGTCTCGCTTCGCAACAATTGTGCCATCCTATTCGATCTATCTTTTTTTCTGGTCCCCATTTTGCTGCTCTCAGTGACACGCTTGCCGCAACTACGAAAGCAGCGACGACGACGACCACGACGACTCAACAGCAGGGCGTTGTCGGTGAGGAACCAACAACGACTACTGGCGAAGTTGGTGGCCCGACGCCCTATACGTACACCACTGTCATCGACGGCATCACCACAGCGATCCTTGCTACGTTCACGCCTACCAACCCTACTACCGCGCCGATTACTTATACAACAACCGGCTCGGTGATGGGAATCGGGTACTATAAGAGTGTTTACGGGACTACGACAAGCGGTACAGAGACACAGTTCGTCTCATCACCAATTCTGTGGGGATGCGTCGTGTCCGCGTTGGCCGTGCTTTTGTGTTGACAGATGGCGCAGACGTAACGTCTTGCATATTGTGTCTATCCTAATCTACAGAGGACAACGGACCAGACTTTCCTTCGCGTATCAGCGAATTCTAGTTACTGCCGAACAATCATAATATTAATCATGTTTGAGCGACCAACAGAACCAACGCTGTACGCCCAGATTCCCGGGCCTTTCTCCTGCCTCGAACATCCTTTCTCATCATCACAAAACGACATGACAGCCTGGGCGATCGACTGCATTTTTTACCCTCAGTGTGCGATCTACCATTTGGCGGTCCAGATCTCCTTCGTTATAGCGAACTAAACTAATGCATAAGATTTTGTATCATTAATATCTTGCACTCGCTGTGGTCTCTACAAGTATCGCACTTTCTGCAAGCACACATGCTATTCCTAGTGAACAATATTCTAACGAGGAAAGTTGTGCTCAGCCAGGTACGTCAAGCCTCGAAGGAGCGACGGGGACCTCGCTTCGTCACGGTCATACCAAGTTTGACGCGAAAGGCACCCGTTACAAGTAACGCCAAAGACCGACCGTATCCTTTTTTTCTGGGTCCATAGGCTTGATCCGACTGGCTATACTGTATGTTTCATCGGTGATCTGTCACTACACGTCGTACTTCCAGCGCCGTGAGGGCCTTGAACACCCTGGAGACGTTGCCCTCATGCTTCGTGACTTGCCAACGCCGGGAACAGAAGGTGACTCGTGTAGCACTTCAAGTGACTGCAAAGGGAGTCAATTTTTTTTTTGAGTCCAAGTGTCTTCTCATCGTGTTGACCTTATCTAAGTGGCCTGCGGTAGTAGTGGCAAGTGCCACAAAGTTCGAATTTATTTCGGTCGTTAAAGGATAACGAAATTTCCCGACAATCGTACGCGCCGTCAATATTCTTGAAGGTAATCTTCACATGAGTGAGCCGGACTCATGTTCTATATGTGTTGTTTGATATTCACATCTATATTTTCCGTACACATTTTATCGTAGTATTTCATATCGACGGAAGGGTTCTGTTTTCCAAGGGAACGGGTCTTGATCGAGGAAGTGGTCGCTGAAGAGGTATATTAGTCAATTGGTTCAAATAGCGGATACCAGGTCAGACACAGAAGACATCTGGGCTAAGAAACATGCCTCTCCAAGCTTCTCAGGAAGAAAAAGAAATGAGAATCATAAGAATCAGGATCATGACCTACTCCAAGATACCCAGGATGCGCAAGCCGCGGACGTGCGTGTCTTTCCCATTCATGTGGTTTGTGCTAATAACAACCTGAAGAACATACGCCAAAATCGGTTTTCTGGACGACGCATCAGACGCCCGCATTGATTGACGGCATTTTGCAGTGGTGAGCAGTTCTCAGAAAGCATACTTACATGCCGTCCCCGTCTGGCTCTGGCTCTGTGCCGACATCGAATGTGATCCAACCGTCGGGCCTGTCGAAATTAATGATCTGTATAGATTGAAGATCGTTTGAGCCTGCAAAATAGTTTATTGTGTGCATGGAGGTCAGATCGTTCTAAGTTTGCGAAAGAGTACCTGTGCCAGCGCGAACCTCGATAGTCATTGGTGTATAAGAGTCATCTTCAGGGAAAGAAAGGAAGATAGAAAGTTTCTGAATCCGCTGAATTCACGAGTTGCCGAGCAGAAGCTGAATTCGCCGTACCTGCATCGCAACTTTGTTCGGAAACTCAGCTGTAATGAAATGTGGCTGAGGTCCATCTGAGCTAGTGCGGCGTTATATAACCGGTCGAATATGGATTCCTGGTGTATATACACACTGCCAGAAGGTGGTAGGATCGCCGTCTTGAAGACACTCAGGACCGAAACCGAATTTGAAACTGCTGACGCTCCAGCGCGCTTTGTGGGATATATCAGGCCAGGGGAGCACAGGGGGCACTTTCTCTGTGTGAATAAGAAATCGATTGTTCATAGCATTCGGCGGAAGTGCCATTTTTTCCAAACGCGACCACCTGTCGTCAAGGCAAGTCGACTTGACACGTACGGTATTGATGAGCTAGAGGACAATTGCAAGTCGCAAGAGCAGGAGACCGCGTTATAATCAAAACGCCGATCATTTCATTGTCGACACCCCAGCTTGGCGTTGACTGCGATCACCACATTCTCATATTGTTTCTGCGATGTACACCGTTGGCGTGCTCGGAGGTGGGCAGCTCGGCCGCATGCTTGGCGAAGCAGCCTCTCGGCTAAATATCCGCCTGGTTGTCCTCGACGAAGGCGATAGTCCCGCAAAACAAATTCTCGCACACGACGCGCATATCGATGGCTCGTTTCAAGATGCCTCCAAGATTGCTGAACTTGCCTCCAAAGTTGATGCTATGACAATCGAGATTGAACATGTCAATGTGAACGCTCTTGACGCGGTTCCACCATCGGTTCCTGTTCATCCTAGTCCCCGGACGATCCGTATCATACAGGACAAATTCCTCCAGAAGCGGCATTTTCGTGAGGCTGGCTGTCCGCTTGGAGAATTCATTGCTGTTGATTCAACGGTATCCGCCATCAAAGAAGCGGCCAGAGTCTTGGGGTTGCCTCTCATGCTAAAGGCACGCACCCTCGCCTACGACGGACGGGGGAATTACGTTCTGCGTAGCGCAGATGATACGGCCATCCAGACCGCCATTAGCGCACTTGGTGGTTGTCCCCTCTATGCGGAAAAATGGGTTCCATTTGTTTCGGAGATTGCTGTGATGGTGGTGCGCTCTCGCGACGGTGAAGTTTGCGCCTATCCCGCAGTTGAAACTGTTCACAAAAAGAACATCTGTCATCTTGTCTTTGCCCCTCTGCGCAATTTCGCGTCGTTCACTTCGCCTAACTCTAGTTTCAATGCCACATCTACCTCAGAGATTGCCGTCAAGGCGCAAAAAGTTGCGGCTGATGCCGTCTCGCATCTGTGGGGTGCCGGTGTCTTCGGTGTTGAGCTTTTCTTGCTTCCCGATGGCGACGTCTTAATCAACGAAGTCGCTCCCCGACCACACAATTCTGGGCATTATACTATTGAAGCATGTTATACTTCACAGTATGAAAACCATCTTCGCGCTGTGCTTGGCCTTCCTCTGGGGACAACCGAGCTCAAAGTCGGTGCTGCTGCGATGGTCAACCTGCTCGGCTTCAATGACTGTGAGGCATCGTTAAATAATCACAACCACTTGGTTCTCACTAGATCTTTCTCGCTTTTGAACTTGGTCAGCCATGAAGCCTATCGAGCATCTTGTGGGAATGTCGCTCAGTGTTCCGGGAGCCACAACGCATCTATACGGCAAGTCCACATGCCGTAAGGGACGTAAGATGGGGCACATTACCGTAGTAGGACCTCACGATGCGGCTGTCAGAGAGCGCGTCAGCGTAATCCTGAGGGCCATGGAAAAGATAGAGGCGGAGGTACTTGGTGCCGTCACACCGCAGATTCTAGCGCCCAAGACTCGCTCCCATCCTCATCCACTCGTGGGCGTCATCATGGGCTCGGACAGTGATCTGGCGGTAATGCGAGACGCTGCACATATACTCGATCGGTTCAAAGTACCCTACGAGCTTACCATAGTCAGTGCCCATCGTACCCCAGATAGGTGCATTTACAATTCTCGCGTGTTCAATATATGCTCAGACAATGTAAACAGATTGACGAATTACGCTCGCTCGGCGGTTTCACGCGGACTCCGTGTCATCATCTCCGGGGCAGGCGGAGCTGCACACCTTTCAGGAATGGTCGCCGCGATGACGCCCCTGCCGGTGAGTGCTCCTCAGAATGTTTCCGATTTCTACCTGATCTCATTTCACAGGTTATTGGTGTTCCCGTGAAAGGGTCACGGCTCGACGGTGTCGATTCCTTGTATAGCATGGTACAGATGCCGGTACGTGTTCAACTATCATTTTCTCCGATGATAAACCATGCATGATGGCTTTACTCATTGTCAAAACTGTTTCTCACAGCGTGGTGTTCCCGTTGCAACAGTCGCTATCAACAACAGTACAAATGCTGGTCTGCTTGCTGTGCGCATCCTCTCCACTGGTATCTTGCAGTTGGGCGTGGACATGGAAACGTAAGTGGCTTGCATATGCGTGCCGATTTGGTCAATGACTTGCTTACCATAGGTACATGAGAGATATGGAGCGTCAAGTCATGGAAAAGGTGGGACGATTAGAGGAGATCGGTTGGGACGCATATATCGCATAGATCTACTAGATTGGGGGAAGCTTTGTTACGGACCAGCTTCCACGGCAACGGTCGTCTCGAAGCTTGGCTCCGCTTTCCGGAAACGTGTACAGTCAGCTATTCTTTCCGTCTGGCTCGCCGCTGTATTACTGAACTTCGTACGGTGCACCATCCATTATAGGAAGTATTGCATCAAATGTATGAACTGCCGTCATGTGATAGTGTGACCTAGGTGCCTGCTCTGGTGGTATGTATCGTCATTGTGCTGGGGCATTCATTGCGTGCTTCGACGTGTTTATGTGCAAAAGTCACGCTTCGTCAAGATAGTTAAGACCTGGTCAGCGAGCAGCCGTGCGCTTGCAACGAACGTTTTTCGTTCCATTTATAATCTTTGGTGAATGATCTCTACGCTGAAGCTCGAGCCTATCATCCTCGCGGAAGATGGTGCGAATACGCCACCGCCTCTTCCCCGATGGAAACAACCCACAGTAACCAAACATGAGCTTGAATGGGTATGTCGCTCCGTTCGCCTCGGAAGGATTCGAATGTACAGCTCCTGTATGCCTTAGGCTGATATTTTGACCGTCGACCTGTCTCTGTTCGAGACGTGCAAAGAAGTGCTTGTCAACGTTGTTCGTACTGCTCTCCAACGAGATGGCTTCTTCTACGTTACTGGTCATGGAATTCCTCAGGAAATGGTGAGCATTGTTACACCTTTGCTATACCTTCTTGAATCCGAATGTCTTACAATTTTCGATAAGATCGAAAGACAATTTGATATCGGGCAGCATGTTTTCGACGGCGTATCGCAAGATGAAAAGGGCGCGTATGTGGCTCAGATGGCGACTCAGGGCTCGTACATGGGGTATAAGGTAGGACCGCAGTATCATCGCATCGAACATTTCTGAAGATCGAATCAGCTAAAGCAATATTGGGCTTTGAGCAACGGCGTACGCGACCGTGTCGAACTTTATAATTTCTATCAAAATAAGTACGAGCGATTTGATCTACGATAAGACGTGCCCTGACCTGATCGATAGTTTTTACCCACTCAACCGGCATCCTGCGCCGGTGCGTCCGTATGTGGGGGAGGCCCATGCGTTTCTGGAGGTATTCTTCTTAATAAAAGAAAGCCGTCAACGCGCTGACCCCAACCCTACAGGTTCTGCGTCAGGCGGTCTTTCGCCGCGTACTATCCCTCATTGATGCTGTGTTGGAGCTTCCAACTGGTTATCTCTGGCTCATGCACGAGAATGAACACGGGAAGAAGAGCAACGACGTACGTCGGCTCGAGCATGACTGCTTTTTCGTTGTTCATACGGCTACTGATTGCTCTTTGTTAACAGTACCTCAGGTACATGATGTATGACCCACTTCTGACTGAAGAAGCGACCAAGACAAACGGAGTGATGCTCAACGGCCACACCGACTTTGGCACGATAACAACGCTCCTATCACAGCCTATCACCGCCCTTCAGGTGCTTATGCCGGATGGCGTCTGGCGCTACGTGAAGCACAAGGAAGGGGCTATGGTAATCAATATCGGAGACCAACTATCATTCAAAAGTGGCGTGTTACTGAAGGGGACGATGCATCGCGGTAAGCAATGTAGCTCGTTTGACGAACTTTTAATTCGAGGTCGTGTCCAGTTGTGTGCCCACCTCCGGATCAGATGGGGCTACGTCGTTTAGGTGTATTCCATTTCGCGCGATTTTTGGATGGGACTCGACTTGATCTCTTCCCATCCAAAAAAGTTCAAGAAGAGGGTCATACTGTGTTTGAGGGCGAGATACCTACTTCTGATGAGTGAGTACTTTTGTCATCGATTCGATTCAATATTCGTGACCTTTCAACGATTATCGGTTAGATGGGGGTCGCAACGAATCAAATCATATGGCGTAGGCAACTTTGTCAAAAACCAAGAGTACGATACAGAAACGATCAACGGAGTGGTGGTAAGCTGTTGAATGAACTTGTAGTGAAATCGTCTTTGATTTTGTAGATTCGACATTACCATTGATTCCGAGGCGCTCAGCTTGGTCGTCCAACGTGTACTGACTGGCGTCGCGGAGGACGTTTCTTTCTGAGCAAATAATTGTGCTTTTCAGGAGAAATGTTGTGGTGAACGCGCTTCAAACGAAAATCGTGGTCCGATGTTCCATGCCGATGTTCTGTCCATTGCCCGCGGCACTGTCTCTATGCACTATTTCTGGATAACTGGTCTGTTCGTATTTAATATTCGATTGTATGAGTTTAACAATTGGGCCATTTACCCAACGGCGATAACCTCACACTTAGGAGCTCCCGTAAGATCTCCTGGAGCCCTCAGCTACCTCTCGAGCCCTCGCATGCCACATCTCCTTTCGAGCCCTCGGCTAGCTCCTTGCTATCGAACTCTCCACACTCCCCGAGACTACACCTCATTCCGCCACGCACGCCCACACCTCTGTCTCATATTGCATACATGTTTCTCCTCATGTTTACATATACTTTTGATTGTCCGTGCTTCTTCTCGTTCGCGTTTGTCCTTACATCGTCGTTCAGGTATCTCTCAGATCTCTACCTTTGTGTTCACATTAATCGTTTAGCGATCTCTCCGAAAAATTTCTCGCTTACCCGCCATAGCCTTTCCTAACAACTTTGGCCACTGCGCCTTTTTAGTATTTCACTCATAGCTTGTACTTGTACTGCTGTATTTTTTTACGTTGTCCCGTGCTAAATCCTTTTGCGGCGAAAAGGACCAATTATGTAATGCTGTGCGGTACCGTGCCCTTAGACTGACGTCACACAAAGCCAAACGCTGACTCCCAGTGACAGAGGGCCACCGTCGATAACCATAAGAGCAGCACTGCGGCTTTCCTTCAGCCAACTACAGCCGCAATACGTACCTCAGTTGCACTTTACCATCATGTCTGGATTCATTTCAAAGGAAAAAGCCAAAGAGTTGGAGCGCAACGCTGCCAAAGAACACAACGAACCTACTTACTCTATTCAGCCCCATCCTGCGGTACGGCAGAATAGCATTTTCAGCCGTTTATCACACCTTGACAATTCTCAGAAAACCAACGATCCCGCCGATCTTCAGCCTAAACACCAAGGTGGTGGGCTTCGTGGCGCCGGACACGCATTCCAAGCTTTCGATGTTCCTGGACCACAGATCCCACACGATATGCCCGCCGCGCAGGTCAGTTTTCCAAGCAGATTGAATTCCTTGTACATCTTGACAAAGCATCGTACAGAGTCATGATGAACTGCAGGCTCGCCAGGAGCAATTGAACAAGTAACCGTGGTTGTTGTCGCTCATTGCTACTACATATTATCTGCCACGCTCATGCCGTAAATCCCTATGTGGAGAATATTGACCATAATCAGTTAAATGTACACATATAGGCAGCTGTAGAACATGTGTTCCTACCCAGAATCCACTACCCAGAAAAAAACCATATTAGACACGATAACCTTTGATTAAATAAATGCACACGAAAGTCCCTGAGAGTGGTCAGAACAAGACAATGTCGGACGAAACGCCTCTCCTTGCACGCCTCCTTCAATATCCCCGTCGACGGTAGGGATTGTAGTGGGAAGGAAGGTTATAGCCTCTACGAGGACCGTCATAGTCTAAGGAACTTGAGCAAACAGGTCACCGACAAAACAGAGCGGAGCTAGTGCTCACAGATGCTCTCATCGCGCACAGGATCAATTCCCGCAGCGGCAGCAATATTGATATATCCTTCTTTTGTGGTACCTACCGGAGTTGCGTGGGTGGACGTTTGAACAATCCATTTAGCACGGCAATACACGCAGGACAGATCCTGATGTTGGCGCGTGCAACTCATACGCCCTGTCGTGAACACCGCTGAGCCCTTATTCTGTTAACATTAAACACCCACGACTGACATTGGGCGAAACAGGCAGCGTGGAGCATATTTTTACATTCGGCACACCAGACCAGGTTCTTCTCTTGTTCTTCATGCATGGACTCGTAACAAATCGGGCAATCGTCATCCACTCCTGGCATGCGTTTGTTTTGCAACGCGCTGGGTGCCGACTTCGACGAAGAGCCAGCTACGAAAAAGGAGAGGGCTCGTGAAAGCAACATCGCTGTGTGAACACGGTATGCTAACTTACCATCCTTGCCCATAGCACGACTGTAGGCCGCCTGAACCCTAGCGTTCGTGACGGCGTTCGGGGCCACAGGCGCGCTGGTAAAAATTTCCTCAAGCTCGGACGACAAGAGAGCCCTTGAACAGTGATTTAGAATATGAGAATCGTTATGACGAGGTCGGCCTCACTTTTGGAACCAATGTGACGAAAGGCGGGGCACTTGCAGCACTTTGATGAACACGAAGATCTGTCTTCGATGAGCATTTATATGGACAACTATAGCGTAGTAAGTTAAGTACAATATGTTTGCAGTGATTCCCCTTCGACGCATCTGGACCTGCGAGTTCCACGTGAGCAGGAGGTACGTGTGAGGACAACTTTGACTGTTACAATCGCAGCGTGGTGTGTGATTGATGACGACCGTATAGATCTAAGAGCTCTTTTAAAGATGGACCACATAAAGAAGGCTCTATGCTCACATTTCCGGTGCTTCCCAAGACGTTAAATTCCTCCTTGAGGGCGTTTCCTTCTCGCCGTCTCTCTACCATGTAGAACCTGTCGGACGCAATGTTGGCAGAGATGGCGAGAACATCATCAAAGGCCGCTTACCTCTGGCTCAGGACGCGCTCATAGCGCTCCTGGATCGCGACAGGGCATTTGGACCTGTAACGCCCGCCGCGCTTTTCAACTGATGGCGCGTCAGCGTTCTTTGCTCGGCGTGCTCGCTTGACCGGGGGGGACGCGACGATTGCTGCAGCTGAACAGCCAGATTGGTCCACTGGCTCTGAACACTTGCGTTTGGAAGGCATAAAGACAAGTAAACCATAAGGACAAGTAAACAATCCAAAACAGACATAATAAGTTGAACTCGGCAATCAGCATGTTGAACTTCCCCATTTGGCCTGCACGGATCGGAAAATTGGTAAGCCGGCTGTGCGTCTTTTTCGTTGCTTGTTTCCTACCCTCATCTTCCATTTTTTTCTTCTCTTTCCACAACTTTATTTCGCGACATGGTGGGCACTTTGTTTTCTGTCTTGTATGACATTGTTGATTAATAGGCTTGTAGTCTTACGGCGGCGGCTTCGGCGGTGGTTATGGTGGAGGCTACGGCGGCGGAGGGGGATGGGGACACGACCGCATGGACAACCTCGGCGGCGGTTTACACGCTGTTGACTGGAGCACCGTCCGTCTCGAGCGCTTCGAAAAGAATTTCTATGTCGAGGACAAACGTGTCAGCGCACGCAGTGAACGCGACATCGAGGAGTTCCGCAGGTCCAAGGAGATCAAGGTTTGTCTGTTTTTCTAGCGCCTCCGGCTCGTTCGCTCACGCGGTTTTACTTTCTAGGTCCAAGGTCGCGGTGTTCCCCGCCCGGTCACCGCCTTTGATGAAGTCGGCTTCCCTGAATACCTCATGCAGACCCTCCGCGCCCAGGGTTTCACCACTCCAACCCCCATTCAATGCCAATCTTGGCCTATGGCTCTTACTGGCCGCGACGTTGTAGCCATCGCTCAAACAGGCTCTGGGAAGACTATCTCCTTTGCACTGCCTGCAATGCTACATATTAATGCGTGAGTCTTCTCGTTGTATGTAGGCTTTGCGATTGACGTAGATATCCAGTCAGCCTCTTTTGAGCCCCGGTGACGGGCCTATAGCCTTGGTGCTAGCCCCCACACGTGAACTGGCTGTTCAAATTCAACAGGAGTGCACGAAGTTTGGGTACGCATGATGCACCCTTTTTCTGCGCAACGACTGATATTTTGCCGTAGTTCCAATTCCCGCATCCGGAACACCGCGATCTATGGCGGTGCTCCTAAAGGCCCTCAAATTCGCGATCTTCAGCGTGGTGTTGAAATTGTTATTGCAACGCCAGGTCGTCTTATCGACATGCTGGAGACCCAAAAGACCAACCTCCGTCGTGTGACTTATCTTGTCATGGACGAGGCCGATCGCATGCTGGACATGGGTTTCGAGCCGCAAATCCGCAAGATCGTCGGCCAGATTCGTCCGGATCGTCAGACGCTCATGTTCAGCGCTACTTGGCCAAAAGACGTGCAGAAATTGGCTAACGTGCGTTTTGATTCGTGACATTGTCGATCATACAGCTCACAATGCGGTAGGATTTCCTGAAGGACATGATTCAGTGCAACATTGGATCTATGGAACTCACCGCGAATCATAGCATCACACAGATCGTTGAGATTTGTAGCGATTTTGAGAAACGTAACAAGCTCGTCAAGCATCTCGACCAAATCAGCTCCGAAAATGCGAAGGTTCTCATATTTGTCAGCACGAAGCGGATTGCGGACGATATCACCAAGTACTTACGTCAGGACGGTTGGCCAGCGTTGGCGATTCACGGTGATAAGGAGCAGTACGTTTTGTCATTTGGTTGATTATTTTTCTTTGTTGACGACTCTTCTTCAGACGTGAACGTGACTGGGTGCTTGGCGAATTCAAAGCCGGTCGCTCCCCTATCCTCATTGCCACAGACGTCGCGTCGCGTGGTCTTGGTATGTACTGTATTTCCGTATACCTACGATTACTTCGCAGGGCGGGGCGCTGGTCGCTAGTCAGACGTCTACACAGTGCGCCACCGCGTTTTTTGCGGCTGGTCCGCGGATAACGTGTCCAGCAGTTTGACAGAGGTATTGTTTGGTCGTGTTCGTGATACAAGCAAATAAGGGTGCGTATGCAGGGGACGGAACAGTTGTGTGTCCGCGGGTCTGTTTTAGAGGCCGGATCGGGCGGAGGGCGCAAAGACTTTGCGAATCGAGGTGCCTGTACCTCATTTCTGATGTCTTTTCACCCCTCCAGAATCCAGCTTCAACCCGTGACATACGCTTTCTGTCCCGAACCTGCTGAACACGCATGCACAGAGCCTCTCTTTTTGGCGAGGCCGGTGTTACCTGCTTGAAAGACGAATGGCGACCGACACGTTGCAGCTCTCTGTACCTATGGAGTACCTGTGTGTTCTGCTGTGTTGGTCGTCTCTCTGTGTCGGTCTTGGCGTCTCAGTGGAGGGCCCCGTGTCGTACTGGCCGTCCTGGTTTTATTGTCTCTGCTTCATCTGTTCGAGAACTGTTATTGACGTTTCACGTGTGCATTGTATGTTCAACTCTGGACCCATCAACCTGTACTCTTGCGGCGAATCTCTGTGCTTGTACAACAATTGCACCAACTGGCGTTCGGCGTCGATCTATGTGTCGTCGGGTATCGTCAAATGGATGTGGATGTTGACGCTTGTGTTTACTGTGTGCGCCGTTGCTATTGTGTCGCACCTGTCTGCATGACGTGTTTGCTGGCCGTCCATTTTTCGTGCAGATGTCAAGGATGTAGGCTATGTCATCGTAAGTGCTTGTCCTAAAATGTTGTGGATCTCACTCATTAAGAAAGCTAGAACTACGATTTCCCAAATAACTGCGAAGACTATATCCATCGTATCGGTCGTACTGGCGTATGTTTACCTATCTTTTTAACCTCTTAAATTGATGGTTGATTTTTTTTCCTAGCGTGCCGGCATGAAGGGCACGTCATACACATACTTCACTACTGAAAACGCGAAGTCTGCTCGTGAATTAATAAAGATTCTTTCCGAGGCTAAGGCCAACGTTCCGTCACAACTTGAGGAGATGGCTTCTTATGGTGGCAATGGAGGTGGTCGCAGTAAGTCTGCCTTTGACATCTGCGTGTTTGTTTGATCAAAACCAATGCGTTTCTTCTAGGTCGCTATGGCGGTGGCGCCCGTCGTGGCGGTGGAGGCGGCGGCGGCGGATACGGTTAGTTTCTTCCCTGCATCATGATCTCCATTTACATTCTTTGACTGACTGCTTCGTTTAGGTGGTGGTGGGTACGGCGGCGGTGGACACGGCGGTGGACGTGGCGACCGCTGGTGATGTATGTCTTGGACTGTACTTGTGCCAGTATATTTGGTTGTTCATTATTCTTCAGATTGCTTCTTACCTAATGATGGCCTGTTCGCCTGCTATAGACAACATACTCGTATACATATGCTTTGAGTGAAATTATAGATGTTTGTGTGCATCTAATTGCGTGTGTGAATCGCATGGTTACCGGAAATGGTCGCGCAATGGGAGGTCCAAAAAATCCTAACTCCGAGCAATGTACGTTGCAGATACAGCATTTGTCATTGGTGTGTGGGATGGAAACTTGCTTGTCTGCCCACAAGTTCCGGAGACTCTACCACCATGACACAAGAGATTTTGAGTTCATGAGATCCCAATTATTGAGACCTTTGAGCAAGTGCCAAATGGCCTTGACTGGAGTGCATATGCATGTCGATACGCACTTTTCTTATGCAGGCCGAAACGATGGACTGTTTGATGGAGCAGCGATCGATTCGGGCAGACGGCCGATTTAGACTGCTGATAGATAGAAATATTTTGGGCTCCGCATCGAAGGGACTTCTCGATCCACCAGATTGATTTGGCAATGTACTCTTGCCTAACTACACACCAGAAGATTATACATTCCAGACCATTCGCACATTAGGGCATGCGGTCAATATTAAAATTCATAAGAGTAGAGGTTAGTATTAAAAAAAAATCCACAGCGGAAGCGTGATTAAAATACACCGAACAATCCACGACGACTACGAGAGGTTGGTTTGGGATCTGAGCGAAGAGCTGAGAGACTGTTGAGTCGCTTCATCACCTAGGACACCAGAGTTAGCATTCCTTTTTCGTGTCAAGATCCGACATTCACACCTCTTCTAGTTTATCCTTCCTCTCCTGCAACTCGAGATGTTTCTTGATGGCTGGATTTTCACGTGCAAATTCTTCTATGTCACGTCGATCGAGATCATACAACAACCGCGAGTCAATTTCTCGCGGGAACTGGAAAAAAAATACGGGTGTCAAGACAAGTCGAAGAACAAGAGAGTGCGCCAAACCTCGTAGAAGAAATGGTCGAGCAACTCAATGTTGATGAACATGGCTGAGGTATACGCGAGCTTGCCTGCAACAACATCGAGAAATGCTTCAGGGCATAACACGTCGTTTTCCGGTCCACCGCGACAGCGTTTTGACTTCAGAGCAGCCAAACGCATCCGCAATGTGCCAAGTCGATCAGAGTACATAATGGCATGTCGTGCTGTGAGGCCGTCAGTAGATCCATAAAGAATAACAACGAATGCACAACAGACCATCGAGGAGTTGTGCAGCTGGATATCGGTACGATTCTGGTGTTACATCTGCATCACCGTCCCCGCTTTCCAGGATAGCAGCCTTGCGTTGCTTCTCCCTCTCTTCGACATTCTTGAGGTAAGCAATCAGGCCACCTAGTCTCCGCGCACCACCGACCCGGCGACGGATATCCTTCAACTGTACCTCACACATTGCCATCTCGCTCTCGAACAGCTGCACCGCCTGCTGGCGGCCAAGCTCCCACTCTCGCTCATCAGTTTCGATATCGTACTTGTAAGGTTTGATGCAGTTCTCGACCTGGTCAGCGGTGACGCCAATGCGCGAACGTAGGATGGAGTGTGCGAGCTCGGTCAGGCGTTCGGCTGTGCGTGGGTGGTGGTTGAACGGCTCTCCTTGCGCGATTGCGTCGATGAACGCGCGCAGGCCCTCCGCCACGAGCATGGTTGAGTCGCGGCCAATGCCCGACTTCGTGAGAAGGGAGGAGGCAGCGTCGAGCTTATGTCGCCAATATGCGTCCACGTCCTGCGGCCTCACGCGTTGTTGCAATGCGAGATCTGTCAGCTCTGGCGTGCGTTTCTCTACCCAGTAAAGCTGCTCAAGCACATCCATCATCTTGTCGTCGAGCATGGCCTTCAATTTTTCGCGCACAACAGGTCGTCGGAAATGTTCTGTATACTCGGACACGCGTGACTTGAGTTTGTCAATTGTTTCGGCAACATACGACTCGGCAGAAATGCGACGGTCGTTATACTGCACCTTGAATTGGTAGGCGGCCTCCTCGAGTTCGAGCTCCACGGCGTTTGTTATGCTGTGTAATGAGGAAGCCATGGAACTTTCAAGGACGTCCATGAGCCGTCGTCGGAGAGTGCTGGTGCCCACCATGAGAGCCTGAGAGCTGAAGACATCGCGGTTGGTGCGGAAAAAGTCATCCTCTTCGCGTCGTGCGAGAGACATGGAGGACGTATCCTTCGCCCTCTTTGCCGCCGCGACAGCCGACTTCGTAACAACGCCGACGTATCCAAGATGTAGGGGATATCGGTTTCCAGTGAGAACATCTGCGCCCTGCTGTGGCGGAACAAGGTCCATCTTCGTCACGACACCGATCGTGCGCAGGCCCAATGGGTCGACGCGCCGGCTCGCACGCAGAGCAGGAGAATTGGCAAGGTCAACGTCCGCGGCGCAGACGGCGAGGATGATATTGGGCTCGCGGATATATTTCTCGCACAGGCCAGATATACGCTCCTTCAAGGATTCCGGTTGGTCCATGGAGGAGATTTGGATATATCCAGGCAGGTCAATAAGTGTGAGATCTGGGACGTGTGGGGAGTATATGCGAAGGTCAATCGGCTCGTCGGAGACACAGTCAGAGGCAGGAACGGCTGTGTTGAGGTCAGTAAGTGTGCGTTGGATGGCTGTAAAGTCGGTTACGCGACCGAGTGCCAACGCAGGAAATTCGCCATACTCTGCAGCAGCGCCAGGAGTGTGCACCAGCGTAAGCTCCAATGGACGGCGCGTCACCATGTTATTTCCTCTGCCACATATGAGAGCCAGTCCAGCAGAGAGAAGATTACTTACTTGGGAAGAAACTCATGACCGACGATGGACTCGAGGACGGAGCTCTTGCCTGAGCTTTGGCTGCCGATGACAACAATACTGGGAAGTTTGAGAGCGTCGCTTTTGTCGATGCTGAGCAGCATGCTCCGAATTTCGATGAGCTTGCGGGTGAGGTGCATAAGTCCGTTCTGGGGCGCATCGTCGGTAGAGTCTTTGCTGTCTGAAGGAGACGACATAGTGGCGGCCACCAAGGCAGCGACTATGGCCTCGTCTGTGGGCGGTTTCGCGCCATTTGGTGAACCAGGCTCCTCATTGGAGCCAGAGCTTTTCCCATTCTTCTGCTCGCGCGATGAGAAAAGGTCCTTGATAAATTGAGGGGCCTGCAAATCTATGGCGGCTACACGATCTGTGACGTTCTTGAGTTGCTCTGAAGCCGAATCGAAAATGTCTGTTGCGGTTCCCTGAATTTCGTTCAACCATCCCGAAGTCGCTTGCTTGAGTTCTGTGGTGAATTTAAGTACTTGACCTGGCGTATTTCGAAGAAGCAGCGCAAAGGCAATGGCAAAGCCCGCGCATTTGGCAAACAGATGGTCATCGCGAGTGAGGCGACCGCGATGGACGGTTGTATGTATAAGACGGGAAGGGTACATGCCTTCAAACTTGTAGTTTGCGTATGTGAAGCCGCCAACGCCTACGGTTGCGCCTGCAATTGGTACACGAAATGCACGCAGCATGAACCGAGGGATGGCTGTGTAGGAGATGGACCGCGCCGGGGCGCGAAATACTGAAGGTGTTGCATAATGCCGCCTCAGAGAACCGCCGAGCCAAAGGGTGGAAAACTGGCGGTGTGCGGGGCGCACTCGCTCTAGCCTACTGGCAATGCCCTGCAAGCCATATGTGACTACTTTGCGACAAGTCGTCGTCGACGCGGCCTGGCGGCGCAGGGATAACATGGTACACCCCGATGGACAGGGCGAAACAAATCCGAACAAACGCGAGCGCGGATTATTAGACGAGGGACGGAGAGTGAGTGATTGCACATATCGCCGGCAACCAGTTGTCCAGCCCATGTTCATGTTCAAGTTGATGTTCATGTTCACTGTTGTATCACGTGAGATGCATCTCGGCATTTGCCGTCCCGGTGCCATTGTTGACGTCCCTCATCCGCGATAACTTTGTTTTTATTCTTTACAAACAGCCAAACGACCGGATCCAGTCACCACCACCATCCCACAATGGCTGATCAATTGGTGAGCCCATTCGCTTCGAGTCGTAAAGATTCTTGGCTCATTGTTCGTGCAGTCCGAAGGTAACTGCGACTGCGTAGGTGCCATCGATTGACTTCTGACGTGCCCTTCCTTCGCACAACGAATAGAACAAATCTCCGGTTTGTGCACATCGTAAACTGAACGTTTACGACGCGTCTCATCTGCTGTGTCGCAGAGTTCAAGGAGGCCTTCTCCCTCTTCGATAAGGGTACGTGTTGCCTGCTACAAACTTGTCAAGCTCGAGCGCTTATCCCACTAACCAGATGGCGATGGTACCATCACCACAAAGGAGCTCGGCACCGTTATGCGCTCGCTCGGCCAGAATCCCACCGAAGCTGAGCTTCAAGACATGATCAACGAGGTCGACGCCGATGGCAATGGCACTATCGACTTTCCGGAGTTCCTCACTATGATGGCAAGGAAAATGCGCGACACCGACAGCGAGGAGGAGATTAAGGAGGCCTTCAAAGTTTTCGACAAGGACGGCAACGGTTACATCAGCGCCGCCGAGTTGCGACACGTTATGACCAACCTTGGTATGCGTCCCTCGACGGTGTATCGAGCTCATCTGATGTCATTCTTTTGTAGGTGAGAAGTTGTCGGACACGGAGGTCGATGAGATGATCCGCGAGGCGGATGTCGATGGTGACGGCCAGATCAACTACGAAGGTGCGTGTAACCATCTTCAGTTGTGTCGTATCTAGCAGAACTCACACAACCTTCTCGCTCTCCAACATCGTTCAATATGGCCATTTCCCCAGAATTCGTAAAGGTGTGTTCATCTGTCAACCGCACGTATCCTTCTTAGCTTATGAACGTCTCATGCAGATGATGCTGTCCAAGTAATTTGGATATCGCTATCATTTCGTCGGACTTGTATTCGCTCGTCCCCGCGGTTTGAAGTTCATTGAATCAAACAAGTATCCTATAGTATACCGGTGTATGTTTTATATTTAATTATAACATGGAGCATCAAGCCTTTCTCTACGGGGCAGGTGTTGTGTTTTGTCAGAAGGGCCTTCATGTTCTAATCGGAACCTGTTGCTTGTGACGGTTGGTCGCAGTCTGCCCAGGAGATTTCATTCGTCATAAAATGTGGCGAGTCCCACAATCTTGCAAGAATATGTACGTGTCGAATTCCAAAATACCAGGGGCTGAAGCCGTCGAGTGCGTTCCCTGTTCGTTTGATTCAGCGATGACGGGAACGATCAAATGTGGTGGAAGTATGTACAGCAACCGTACGTTGTAACGTGAACACGACGTTCGTATTGGTACAGCTGCCTCGACGTTGGCTTGCACGCTTTTCAGTTTCGCTGGCAGGCTCCATATACCCTTCGCTCTCTGAGATACCAACACCTTAGACTGCTGCCATATACATGTCCAGAGGCTTTCGCGGGCCTGTGCGACAAGACACCTTTGATTTGCGCGCTCAGATGCAAACCGAAGATTGCCAGAGCCTGCAGGCGCACGCAGATGCCGCGAACTACGTCGGCATGGACGAAGAGGGGCATTCTATCATGGAGGACGACTCCGATGGTGAGGACCAGGGTGATTTCCACGACGACGACGAGTCCTCTGATCTCTCCGTGCCGGACGAGTCCATCAACTTCGACCTGGTGTACTCGTTGCACAGTTTCTCAGCTACTGTCGAGGGCCAGGCAAATGTAGTCAAGGGCGACAGTCTTTTTCTCATGGATGACAGCAACAGCTACTGGTGGCTGGTGCGCGTGCTCAAGACCCAGGAGGTCGGCTACATCCCAGCTGAGAACATTGAGACACCCTTCGAACGCTTAGCAAGGCTGAACAAACACCGCAATGTCGACGTGAGTGCGCTGTCGTTATTTCCGCCTTCACCTCCATCCGTTACGACGTTGCGAATTGTGATTGTTGTATCGCAATTTTCCTTATACAATGGCATTTTTATCTGCGATTTCAGGGCGTTTTCGGCGCCTGTTTCCCTTTCACGTTCCTGACTTCACGCTAATAATGCATTACTACAGTTGGCTACTGCTACGCAGCAAGAGGTGGATGAGAGCGCCCAGGCCGAGCTTGTCAACCCACCGCGCCGAGGTCTGGGTGCATTCCCTACTCTCAATCGTCGAACGGTTTATTTCAAGTCGGATATGCCCGTCACTCGTTACCCACCTGCCATCTGGAGAGAAGATGAGGAGGAGGATCCGGATACGGAATGGGACGTTGAACCTTATGAAGGGGAGGATGTGGAACTGGCGGCAGAGAAGATCGCGAGAGAGAGCAGGATGGACATCGACCGAAATTCGAACGTTTACATGGAGCCAGACGATGGGATGGCGTGGGACGATGCCGCTGTTTCGCAAATGCAGGCTGTCAGTCTTGCGCAGATGCAGGTTGCCAGTCTTGCGCAGATGCAAGCGAGACAACAACAACAACAGCAGCAGCAGCAACAACAACAACAACAGCAACAACAACAGCAGCAACAGCAGCAACAACAACAGCAGCAGCAGCAGCAACAGGAGCAACAGGAGCAACAGGAGCAACAGGAGCAACAGGAGCAACAATCAGAACCGGCCCGGCGACAGCAGGAGGAATTCGCTACCCAGCAATTACAGCAGCGGCAGCAGCAGCAAGCGCTTGCTCAGTCGTCAGGACTTGTTCGCTCATCCTCAGACGCGAGTTCCCGCCAAATCGACCCAGCAGAGGCGACGGAGACGCGTAAACTTTCCGTCACTCCTACCATCGCCCGCGATTCGCAAGTATTCCAGGCGCCGCCACCTGAGATTATCGAAGTGCAGAAGGCAGAAGACAGGCGGCACAAGGAGGAGGAAGAAAGGAAGAGGATCAACAAGATGGCACCTCCTGTGAGTTCAGCGAGCTTGGCTGCTGCTGCCACTCCGAAGAACTCTGCCCCCGCCCGAACGAAGTCACCAAGTTCGAGCACCGGTAGTTCCAAATTACGCAAAGAGCGTGATTCCGGCGCTAGCAGCACTGATGACGAGGCCGGCGGAAGAGACAAAAAGAAGAAAGGGGGCGTTTTTGGTCTCTTCAATCGCAAGAAGGACAAGGACAAGAAAGAGAAGAACACGGCCGTCGTTTCTAACGACAGCATGTCCGACACTACACGCCGTTCAGAGGATTCCAGTCTTTCGGGACACAAGAATGACATGAAAAATCCGGACACATCGTCCTCTCCAACGACGGTTATGGCTATGCAAGGTCAGGCGAAGGCCATGCAACAGGCTGCGCCTCCTTCAACGCCACCCCAAGTGTCACAACACGCGTCCCAGTTGCGCCAACATGACCAGGCGCAACAGGCGTTGTTCAAGCAATATCTCAATCGCTCTCCATCGTCACCCCCGGATTTACAGCCATCGTATGGTCTGCAGTCGGCTTCGGCTGTCATGGCCAGTTCGAACTTTCACTATCACAGTCCTTCAAGTTCTGGTTCTGCAGTTTCTACATCCGGCCTCGGACCGCCTACGCAACGGCCGCGTCCAGGTTCGCTTGTTCTCTCGCCAGCGACCGATGGACAAAGTGCGAGTGTACCGGAACTTAGTGTCATCCGCGTTTTCGCGGGCAAGAATTTGCAAACCGACGCTACGTTCAAGACAGTCCTGCTCAACACATCGACAACGGCTTCGGATCTGGTTCGTCAATCGACCCAGCGCTTCCGCCTGCCACGGGCAGAAGACGAGAATGACTACTACTTGACGGTCAAGCAAGTTGAAGGTGGCTCGTCCGTCGCTCTCCATTCACACGAGAAACCCCTTGTCGTTTTCGAGAGCCTGGTTGAAGCGGCTATGGAAGTACCCAAGGTGAAGCGGAGCAGCGTTGGCAGTATCAGCTCAGTGACGAGCAATTTGTCCATGCATCCTGCTATCAAGAAACTTGATATGAACGATTTCACCGATGACTCCGCAGTCAAGTTTTACCTCAACCGCAAGGGTGGCGAGGCTGACAGTTCCGAGGATAACGAGGAGGACACGATCATTGCGGACACTTCTCTCAGCAGCTTGGCCACCTCCGATGGTGGTCAAGGTAGGAGCCAATATCTTTCGGTATCCGCAAACCAGAGCGACAATGTCCCACCGGAGCGTTTCAGCTCACCATCGTTCCGCTTCCCATTGCAGCTCGTCATTCACGCGGAGGATTTGCCGGACGAAATGGCTTTTGATCCACTAACCGAAGCCATCGTCTTCAAGAATACGCTCAGGGATCGCCCTGCAGGTGTGACATCGTCGTCCGGTTTACCTCAAAATCTCCGCCGTAAGGTGCTCGTCCTGCCGAAGAATATCACTGTTGCTGAAGTCACCGAGCTCGGTCTGGAGCGTTTTGGGGTGTTGGACGGTGTTGTAGACGGCGGAGACGAAGTGGAAGACAAAACCACCAAGAGGCGCAGCACGGTACGCGTCCGCTATCACTTGGCTGTTAAGATTGGCGGTACGGGTATGTCTTCCAGTTGTTCCCCTTCATCCGTTCTTTGCTCACTCGGCCAATATAGAGAAGGAGCTACCTCCTTCAAGCAGAATTATTGATGCGTTCCCTCATCCCCCTTCCTACCGTTCCATGGGTCGTTCGGATTTCAAGCGTCGATCAGTCGACTCTGCGTCCCTGCTTGGGACCATGGACGATGTCAGCCCAGATGATCCCATGTTCATTCTTCGCCGTGCAGTCTCATATCGAACTTCGCGACATCGCTCGTCTGCTCCCCTTGATGAATTGGCCTTGTCCAAGTTGCATCGTGAATCTATCTCGAGCTCCAGCTCTACTCATTCTGTCGAAGACAAGGCCAAAACTCGAGCTGAGATCATCGCTGAGCAGCGGGCCGCAACACGTGCGAATCAACGGGCTATCCTTTCTGCCCAAACGAACAATGTTCGTGGTGTGGATATCCTCCTTCCAGGAAATGCTATGATCAGGAGCTCCCGCTTTGAGACTGACAAACGGATGCGATATTCGTATGTAGAACCAGGTGGTGAAACCTACGACATCAGCGATCTCGTCGAAGAGGAGTGGCGAGCGTCGGCAAGGAACTACGAAAACGGTGATGTCCTCGAAGGTGTTCTGGTGCGTAACAAGGACGGAATGGAAAAACTTGATCGTGTGCTCGGAAAGATCAAGAGTAGTCACGGTAGGGATCCAATTTCTGGGGAACCACGCTCGTCGGTCTCCGGTTCAGAATACTCCGCAGATGAAATGACGCCGACTATGCCTAATCCACCAGTCGTCCCAACCCCGATGGCGTCTGAGCCCCGCACTATGAAATCGCCATCGCCTTCGGCTAAGCCGGCAGTTTTTTCGCGTCCTGGTACGACGACGCCAACAGGAAAACCTACGCCTCCGGGAACACGCCGCAATCTTTCATCAGCTTCGGTTATGTCTGACGTGTCTGGCGTGTCTGGTTATGCGACGGCGGCGACGCATATGACATCCGATAGCCCGGAGTGTTCGACACCGACGCCCAATATGGCCGGGCGGAAGAGCACAAGTAGCCAGGGACATCGCGCAGGTTCCCGTACTACAGTACGACCCTACCTCCCGAAAGATGATTTCGGTGTCGCCGATATGATGTCCATTATCGAGTATCGTGCTTCAAAGCCCAAACCCATTGTCCCGCCGCTTGATCCGGTCGACGCTTTGTTTGTTGGTCGGCCCATTGATACCGCCGCTTTACATCCCAAGATTCGCGATATCTATGCCGGCTCGTTCCAGGCCTTGCAGGAGATGGACGAGGTATGTCTGCTTCTTTTGACTGAGATATCGTCGCTCATTCACGTTGAATGCAGGTATTGGACGATTATATGTTGAACGTGCTTCACAATGCTTGAAAATTCGGTCCTTTTATGTCAGTAATCATTCATTCCTAGGCCTTTTTCGTAATCCCGCTGTCTGGTTTTCAATCGTTCTTTCGTTCTTGACGACTATACTTTTACTTTTGGATCCCGTTCCATAATAATTTATCTATGTAATACTTTCCTGGTATAGTGCAATCGTATTCATCGCCATGCAAACTTTGTTTAGTTGGATGACCGTTACGAAGCGCGCCAAGACAAGATCTAGACACTCACCGGTACGCATGTACAGTGTCATCTCAAATGTTTGCAGCTTGTTGACAACGTGCAAAAGGTTGAAGGGTTGTTCGACTCTATTGATCTTTCCTCCGACGGGCAACGATGTTATTCAAATTACTCACGATAATTGAAGATGAAACGTGCGACGGCTCCTTAAGGCCTTTTGCATGACAGTGAATGTAATTTCCGTGCATCACGTTTGCAGCAGCGCCACATGCACCGAGGCGATGTACATATGTCGACATAATACTTAACACACCAAGGCAGGTGGTCAAGGTAAGGATTTGTATAAAAGCATCAAGCAATACCAGTCGACGTGGTTGGGTTGGGTGCTAGCAGTCATGGCGAAGATCATCTTTCTTACAGTGGCGCTTATACTGTCGACATTCGTAATCGCTGAAAACCAGAGTTTCTTGTCTTATGTGAACCTGTTCATAGGAACAGAGACAGGTGCAGACGGTGGCAGTGGTGGCAACGGGTTTCCAGGTCAGTTTGCACGCCTTTTCCTGTGAACGGTGTTGATGTGATGATTCCTTGCACAGGTGCAGCCGTGCCGCATGCCATGGCTAAGGTAGAGTCCTTCAATACGTCTTGACAACATTATTCTCAGGTATGCCTTGCAAGGTTGGGATTGATGTCAATACGGTCCCCAGACAGGCCGGTTATATCGCAGACAATTCCTCTATTACTGGTATATCGTTGATGCACGACGAAGGGACTGGTGGAGACACAGAGGGTGGATACGGTGTATTTCCTCTGTTCCCACTCATGGATTGCGATTACGGCTCTTGCCCTGTAGCCCTTGAAGACAGGCTTGCCTTGCGTGCGGCAGGGGCCGACAGTGAGTTTCAGTCGAACAATGCACCTAATGTTCTGTGTTCTCAAAAGTTGAGCAAGCTGCTTCTCCTGGCTATTTTAGAACGAAGTTCGTAAACAATATAGAAATCGAAACGACTTCGACACGTCGTGCTGGCCTTATCCGGTTTACATATCCAAGTTCATCGAGTACAAGACTTGTTGTTGTGGATATGTCTGATGATCTACAGCGGTCTTTTCACGGCGGAAGCTTAAATATAACACAAGGGAGTCGTGTCCAAGTTTCAGGCACCTTCTTGCAGTCATATGGTGCGCCTTATAACCCTTTGGCAGAAGTCGATCGAATCTTCATGTGCCGTGCGAGCAGGAACCTACAATTACACTGCTTACGCCTGCTACGACTTCGACTATCCTGGAGGCACACAAGTTATATCGGAGTTTGGAACATATAAAAATGAAACAGACAATTCTGGAACCGTGGTCATTTCACCGAATGTGACCTCGGTGGGATATTCTTTTTCTTCGTCTACATTGGATGTGCAGGCCGGCGCATTGTTCTCTTTCCAGAACAGTACTTCGATCGTGGCGCGCTTTGGCATTTCCATGCAAAACGTGGACAAGGCTTGCAAGAACGCCGAAGAAGAAATTCCTGATTGGGATTGGGATAGCGTTCAAACGGCGTCGGAGGATAAATGGATAAATGCAATATCTCGCGTGGTGGTAGACCCTTCTGTCGAGAACGACACGGTGGTTGAACTGCTATACTCATCGGTAAGTTATGTGGCTGTTTTGCAGAAATGGTTGAACTTCGGATAGCTCTATCGTGCATTTCTTGTACCTGCCAACATGACCGACGAAAACCCATACTGGATCTCGCCTTATCCGTTTTACGATGCTTTGTTTTGGTGCGCGTGATCTGGTCGAAATGTGATCAAGCAGCGATGCTCATGTCCAAGAAGTTCGTGGGATACATTCCGCACAGTGCATCCTCTACTTTCGATTATAGCACCCCTTGAGTGGTCTGATATTGTGTCCGCTTACATAGATGGCGTAAGTATTTTTTATTTCCCTCGCAAGAGATTTCTGTCATTAAACGAGGCAGTGGCGAAATGAGAGCTATATTCCGGAATGTAGAGCCAACACGAAACAGTAAGTCGTGTATATTCTATGGGACATTCTCTTATTTTAGTCACCCATCCAAGAGGATACGTGCAAAGTGGAAGTGATGGTATGCCAATTTTAGGCGACTTTGCTGTCAAGTACGGGAGCTACGCAGCTGCTCTTGGTATTTCCACAAGTGACCTATACCAGGCATTAGTGGATACTGCAGTCAATACCGTACGTTGTTCTTGTTTTCTAGTCACCGCAACTGATTGAACTCGAAATCAGCCTCCTAATTGGTACAGAAGTGAGTTTCATGCTCCTTACCGTATTCGGCCGTTTTTTATGTTCTTCGAGCCGGAAGGCAGAATACAGCTTGGATCGAATTTGGATACATTCCTACCGACTGGTATGATCCTTCTGGGTCCACCGGATTGCCGACGCGCGAGGTCTCCCGCACACTTGAGGTGACGATGATCCACTCGTTTTATCTATTTGCAAAACGCGAATATTCGATAGTATGCGTTGGGTGACTTCGCTGTTCGACAGGCCGCGTTGGCTCTCGGAATGGGGTCGGTCGACGCTGAGTTGTTTGGAAACAGGTACGATATTAAGTACTTACTTTGTAGTGGTTCAAGGTTCTCTAAGCCAGCCCCACACTAGGTCGATGAATTTCGCTCATATGTGGAACCCCAATGTGACTTCAGATGGGTTCTCTGGCTTCGCTCAGCAGCGGTATCCGGTTTGCCCCCCTACCCTTCCAGTACGTGCAAATAAAATGCTCATGTCTACCTAGAACGGGAGTTTCGCGTACACTGCGCCTGACGCGTGTTCGCCTGTCGAAACCGAGTCGTACTCGTGCGCGAGAGGCGATGACAATGATACTGGTTTCTATGAATGTGAGTTTTTCGTCTTCTTGGTTCAACATCTTACAGTATGTAAATGGCCAGCCTCGTCGTGGGAGATGAGCTTTTTCGCACCTCAATCCATGTCCACCATCATTTCGCTCATGGGTGGCCCAGGAGTCTTCATCAACCGCACGTGAGTCAGCCTATCGTGTTGTATGAGATTTCTGGAAACAGGACGTTCAATAAACATAGAAATAATTATTTCGAGAAGGGATACTACGATGCCGGGAACGAACCCTCCTTCGAAATGCCTTGGGTTTATCATTACGCTAATCGTCCTGACCTTTCGGCATTGCGTGTGCGACAAGTAGTTTTTGAGAATTTCAACACAGGCATTGGAGGGTCAGTATTGTCGTCTCTGTTTTTCAGACCCGTACTCAATCTATACGACAAAGGATTCCTGGTAATGATGACTCCGGTGCTATGGCCGCTCTGCTCGTGTTCCATCTTTTGGGGCTGTACCCGGTTCCTGCCTCCAAGCAGCTGCTTATTGGTTCGCCCATGGTTTCATCCTACACTCTCAAGAACAATTTCTTCAACACGACAACGAACTTCACCGTGAAGGGCTTCGATCCGGCGACCGTGAATGTTTCGCCCGCTGAGGGGACGCGGTTGTACGTGAAGGATATCACTATTAACGGACAGTCAAGCAGCAGCCTGTGCTGGATCTCCTTCGATGACGTTGTTGGCGGAGGCAACATTGTTATTGAAGTTGACTCTGATCAGGACAGTGCTGCCAGCGTCGGATGCGGCGAAGGGGACTCGGCGCTGCCGGATTCACTTGGGAGCGGCGGATTCCAGTAGATGTCGTGTCTGTCGATTTTTCACATTTTGTGCGTACAAACTCATTGTTATTTTTGAAAGAAAAAAAAAATCACAATTGCGCTACATCTGTTCAGGCAGTTTGTACAGCAACTAAGTACCGAAGATGGCAAACTACGCATACAGTTGTTCGTACTCAAGGCTGGCTAGCAAGAAGGCAGCCAGGCCCTTTAGACCATTTTCATCGACGGGTTGTTCAATGCAATACTCAAATGACCGGTCTGTGTCGAGACTCCCAACCTAAATCTAGCGAAGCAGGAATCAGAATTGGGCCTTTCGTGCGTTAAAAGGTTTGAACGACTTACTAAAACTGTTTTCCCAGTTCATGATTCCAACGTCACTTTCGATAACCCGGTTCTCAACCATGTACTCGTAAGCCCTGACGGCAGCGGCAACGATGGAACCGTCTTCGTCGGATAAATGATCAAATCGGACGCTCTTGAGCATCGAGTAAACAAACATAGCAGCGTCACTGCTCTTGAAATAGTTTCCGGCGTGGTCAGGTTGCATTATCGCAAGCCACCAGATACCCGTGTCCTCATCGGCTGCATCGACCAGCTTCGGAATAAAATACCGCAGGATGGATAAATACACGCCTTTGTAGTGGCTGGAGAGGACTGGAATGATGTCAGCAAGCAACATCGAGGACCAGCCGACAACACGGTCCCAGATCTAAGGAGAGAGGCCATGGTCAGCAACGTCAGCCCACACTGCTTCGTTAGAGTAGTCATGGCCGTGGTAGAAAAGGCCCGATTAGTTGGCGGCACTAGGTTCTTGTATGGTGTGGTAGCGCATGAGCTGGAATTGGACTTTGATGTCATCTAGAGCACAATGTCTTCGACAAAGATGTTCAGCATTGCAACATCGAAATGGACTCACCCCATGCCGTCGAGTTGCCGCTGTCGAAGTTATGCGTGTATTATGCGTAGAAAACGTCACCCATGTAAATTCCGCCGGGCCAGCCTGCGTAAACGTGAATGATTTGCATTGTCACGCACATTAACTAATGAAATATGCTTTGATTGGGGTATATCAACTTGTGCCAGAATTGCCCCTCTGCCATTCGAAGTGGACTGCGAAGCTGGGTCATGTAGGTTTCGGCGGCAGTCTTCCGTTTGGCATAGCCAATCTGGTGGTAAATACAAGCATACCTCAAAAGTATTCCAACAAGACCACTGAAGCAAAGTGACATGTACAGATACAAAAGAGTAGGGCTGATTCTTCGAATAGACCGTGAGTTCAAAAATTATTACCACGGTTGATCGGCCGTTTGAACTCACCTTAGAGGATCCAAGGCATAATCAGTGATACTGCAGGAAAAAAAAATTTATAGTTAGCAGGAACAAGTAGCGCGCACAGATATCTTACTCATAACTGTTTACAATGGAGCCGTCATCCGCGACAATGTCGGTGGCACCAGCGAGAATATAGTCATGATATGTCAAATTGTCAGTAGCCTCATACCTGAGGCCTAGCTATATATACCTGAGGACCCATTGGTACTCTCCATGTTCATAAGACACATACAGCAGGAATTGCCAGAACTGTCAAGACCGTTTCCCTGTCCACGAGCTATAGCAGAATTAGCGGCCCATACCGCGTACGAGTCTGAATGGGCAAGGACGATTTGTGCAAGGACTGCCACGGAAACGAGAACCAAAGACAAATCAGACAGCATCCAGTGACAGAAAGTCACCTTCGAAGTGTCAGTAGGGGGCGTGCTATGTAGACTTGTGGGAGCTTTATATCGTTGTTGGCTTGAAGTGACATCCAGTAATTTGCCGGGCCGTCATGGTGCATGGTCTCTGGATTTACAAGGGCCTGGAAGACGGAATCCCTACCGACGTTGAGCGACTGAAGCCAAGATAGCAGGCATTGAATATTGATTTTGAAGGCCACGCGCGCTTCCAAAAGCTACCTGTGACGGGTCGCGCTCGATAGTCCTGTGATGAAAGCAACGGACCATGCCAGAGAACATGTCAGCGCCGATGTTGTTGACGCGCCACTCGAGGCTTGAATATTGAATGCTGCACATGGGAAAATATGGGACAGGCGCTGTTGACAACAGGGCAGCTCGTTCAACTTCCACTACACATGCTCAGCGCTAGGCCATAGCCGAGCTAAAAAAATTGACGATGAAGCTGAAGCGCGGCAGGTAGATAGATATATTGGCAACCGACAAAGCTTTGCGAATAATAAGCGATCACAGCAAAAACGTGATTCTGACTCTGACAGACAGGAATGCCATATTTAGCCGTGGGAAAACACAGCTGCCAATGCTGTGTCCATCGCATGCCGACCGACAACGGTCAGCGACGTCCTTTTCTCCTTCAGATTCTTTGTTCATTACCCCGCCTCGCCCCGTTTTTTTCTCTTTTACTGTGAGTATCTCCTGCGACTGGCTGAGTGTCTTTGTTCCCCATTCTGCAAGCCAGTCTTTGTCTGCGCCTAGCTTCCTTGATCCTCACGTGGTGTGCTCAACTGTGCTGACCAGCCATCTGCCAGCTTTTCAGACCTACACCATGTACGCTGCCCACCGACTCATCGCAAGACATTGCGTTTGACGATAGCATTCTCTACTAGGTCCGAACCCTACGACCCATATGTGCCACGAACCGGCAGCGCTGGTCCTAGCCAGGGCAATCCCAAGACGGCCGCCATCCAGGCCCAGATCGATGACACCGTAGGAATCATGCGAGATAACATCACCAAAGTGGCTGAGCGGGGTGAACGACTGGATTCGTTACAAGACAAGACAGGTAATTAGTTTCTAGCCTCTCCATCTTCACATGCGGAACATCCCAGCATTTCCACTGTGCTGTGTTGCGCATGGTCCGCTTGACCAAGCGTAATGTCTACTTGCGTTGTCATTCTGATGTAGCACCATAGACAACTTGGCCGTCTCTGCTCAGGGTTTCCGGCGTGGTGCTAATCGAGTTCGGAAGGTGGGCAGACTTGACATCCTTCCTTCACCGGTGGGCTAACTGGTTTCTTAGAATATGTGGTGGAAAGACATGAAGGTTCGTCATAGAAACACATTCTCTGTTTTGTAAGGTGTGTCGTCCGATATTTGCCGCTAATGTGCTTTTTCGTAGATGCGCATTATCATCGGCATTGTCATCGCTGTTATTATCGTCATTATTGTTGTATCCATTGTGAAGGCCACCAAGTAATTCCGTTCTACCTCTCGTCTCGCATGCTGACCCATCGGCGACTACCCCTGCCTTCACCCTTTCACGTTACATGCTCTCGGACCCCATGTACATAATTTTGCGTCCACTTGCGAGGCAGCTAGTATAAACTGTTTCGTGTTCTGGAGGTGCTTGTCGTCGATGGCTCGTGACGACGTAGGACTCGAGGGGATCCAAATCTTGGACTTGTCACATTTATGTTTAACGGTTTGTGTGTTATGGAAATATTCATGCCACTTCTGTTCCATTTGTGTGACTGGAATGGCTCCCTTGGTTCGCAATCATCCGACGGCAACGTACGCAGTGACTCGCAAATAAACAATCACAAACAGTAACCTCGAAAATGCTCGTCCATGGCGCGGTATAGACAAAAAAAAAGGTTTTCTTTGGCCGATTTGGAATTTGGCATGTCGTATGTACTTGCTCGCAAGTGCTATAAGTGTCTCTTTTCCGCTTCTAGTAATGTGTCCTGGTTCTCATGGTCTGCATGCGCCCAATGACGGTCTGTCAAGATTCAAATGTTCCTGCATACGGCAATCGTGCAATCTTCTTGCCGGCTAAGTAAAGGGGTCACCCCACATCCTAAAAATGCTGTAGATGAGATCTCGTTGTAAATAGCTTTCAAGCGGTGTTACGTTTGTCGAGTGAGCTACATAATCCACGGGTCACCCATCGTTTATATAACACTGCAATAATGCAGGGCTGTATTTTATCGAGATCGTAGTTGTGCAAAATAAAATTGCCGTTTTTGGCTAAGTGCTGCTCCACATCTCCAACCTAAGTAGTTTGATTATCACTGCTTGTCTCTAGCAAGTCCGTCATCATCGACAATTCGGCAGGCTTCAATCAGCATCACCTTGACCCTTTTCATTTTGTTTTTTCTTTTTCTCTTCCATCTATACATACACATTAAGCATCATCCAGTATCAAGGCAGTAGCCGGCGCCATTCGTTAAACGTGTACATTTATTCCGGATGTGTTGAGATCTTGGATGCCAACATGTCGTCTCTTGGGCACAAAACCGCAGGCTCTGTTTCCCAAAACGTCAAGGCCAACCTCGCCAATGCCTACAATGAGCTCGGAAAGGAGCTTATGTCCTCCAAAATCCGTGTCGTCGGCAACTATACTTTGGGCAAGGTCATAGGCGAAGGTGCGTGGCAGCACGCAATCATAACCCGAACGTCAGCTTACCCAATGTCGGCCCACCCCTTCAGGTGCATATGGCAAAGTTCGCATAGGTACCCATCGCCTCACTCAGATGCGTGTTGCCATCAAGCACGTTCCCAAGGCCATGTCTGCGTCGCTCACCCGCGAGATCCACCACCACCGTCAGCTCCACCATCCGCATGTTACTCAAATGTACGAGGTCATCGCGACCGAGTCGTCCATCTGGATCGTCACTGAGCTGTGCTGTGGCGGGGAGCTGTTTGACTATCTCGCAGAGAAGGGCAGGCTTGCCGAGGATGAAGCCCGTGTCATATTCGGCCAGTTGTGTCTTGCGGTCGCGTATCTGCATGACAAGGGCATCGTCCACCGCGACCTGAAGCTCGAGAATGTGTTGCTCGATGAGAGATGCCGAGTGAAACTGGGAGACTTCGGTTTTACCCGTGAATTCGAACGAGGCGTGCTTATGGAAACTTTCTGCGGCACCACAGGGTACGCTTCCCCAGAAATGCTCGAAGGTCGCAAGTATCTAGGGCCAGGTTGGGTTTCTCCTCGTGTGCATGTCTATTTGTTGATCAATATTCATGTCCAGAGGTCGATATCTGGTCCTTGGGTATTATTTTATACTGTTTGCTCACAGGTACATTACCTTTCGACGACGATGACGAGGCTGTTATGCGCGAGAAAATCATAATCGGAGAATATGAAGACCCAGAATGGCTTTCCATAGGTATGTCTTGGTGATGTGGCGTCGTCAGTGCAATTCAACAACTGTTCAGAGGTTCGCACGTTGATCAGGAATATCTTACTCAAGGATCCCTCTCAGCGATGGTCGATCTCTAAGATTCTTGAGTCTCCGTGGTTCTCCTCATCTCAGCTGCGTTACGAGTCGGCGACGGCATCACCTGCTCCAGCTGATGATGTTCCACCGGATGCACGCACATCGGAGTCTTCGGCGTCCGCATCTGTTTCCGAGTCCGCTTCGTCCGCAAAGGCCACGTCCATGCCTACGACGCCGGATGATCCTTTCGCATCCGATTCACCTCTTGTTGCGGCCCCTGATTATCTCACACATCCCAACACTAGCGAGACTACCATCCGTGATGCTTTGTCGTCTCCAGCCGTGTTGAAGAACACTAAGAGGCATCCCGAGACCGTAGAAGAAGAGGAGGAACAAGAAGAAATGGCCGCATTTCCCGTACCTCTCGCCTCTTCTCGTTCTGGTTCTGGTTCCAAGGCTCCACCGGCCTTTCCAGCACGCACTCCAGCGCGAACGAAGAGGCGTTCGGTGTCGTCAACGCTTTCTGATCTTGACCAAGGCCAATCTGCTTCGACCCCTCTTCTTATTCCACATACTCGTGACCTGGATTTCTCGTCCTTGCTTACCACCCCAACGCCGATCATCTTCTCAACTTCTTTAGAGCGAAACCTTTTGAACACACTCAGTATGTTGGGCTTCGATACTGCACAGATAGTACACTCTGTCTTGAGCGACGCGTGTGACTCTGCCAGTGCCGTCTGGTGGATGCTGAAACGGAAGGCTGAAAAGCGTACGCTGGAAGACCACGATGAAGAGAATACACCAAGGCCTCGGCGACAACGCAGGAATGCAGGTGTTCAGGTAGAAGTAGGGAGAGGCAGTGCTCAGGTCGCTAGTGCGCCGTCGCCACCCCCCAAGCTCGCATTTGTTCCTCCAACGCCCACCAATTTCTCTACCCCCGTCACGCCGCCACCCAAGCACCGTACATCGCCATTGCTCTCCCCCGTTGAATATAACGGTGCTAAGTCCTCTATACACTCAACGCCCAGTGTTAGCCTCAAGGACCGTGACGCAAAGGGACGCAAGAACCGTGCCGGCAGCGTCAGCATCATGCAGCGTGCGACGACGGCCCTTGAGGCGGCTGGTCTTGTGCGGAAGAAAAGTTCAGAAGCGGTTAAAGAAGAGAAGGATCGCCTGCGAGAGGCAGAGCGAAAGGGCAGTGTCGGTTCTGTGCGTTCGCGGGACAGCGAGAAGGTTGCCAAGGGGAGCAGCATCCTCTCTGGTTCACATTACACGGAGGAACCACGGTCATCAAATTCATCTTGGAAATCAAAGTCTCCTCCCATGGTTTCATCTAAGGACCTTCCTTCCACGCCACCGCCCACAGAATTGCATCACCCACAACCATTAACTGGCTCCCCTTGGGTGATTACTGGCGCGCGAGATCTTCCTCCTAACATGCGAAACGATGCACTGGCACCTCCCACACCTGTCAACTCTCCTGGCGAGATGCGTGCAGCCATGTCTTCTCCAGACATCTACCGTAACACAGGGTCTTCGCGGAAATCTGGGTCTCATCGCAGTCGTGCGAACCTACTTGCTGCCCTGCGATTGTGGTTCAACGAAGATCGCAAGGGGAAACGTAAGGGCGATGACGACCGCCTTGGGTATCACCATTCATCGGATGGGGACCTTTATCAAACGGGCGGGGCGCTATCTAAGCGACGAGGGTCCACTCGCAAGATGGTAGCACGGAAGGGGACACGAGGTCAACGTGCTTCTATCTCGTCTAAGCGCTCTAGTAGCGTTAATTCCCACCGGTCCTCAGTCGCATCTGTTCAGCACATGGTGATGCTAGAGTCACCTCAGCCAGTCGCAGGTGGTAGGTTGTCGTTTGGCAGCCACACACCCAATTCGGAAAGAGGCGACTTTTCTTCGCGTCCGTCGTCTGTCCGAAGCTTTTCGTTGCAGCAGCCTCCGGTACGCCACAGGAAATCACCGTCTTCGAGCTCGACGGGCTCTAACTTCCGGACTGCGTCTCCCATGAAGTTGAACCATCGTCGTGTTGGATCTTCTGGCTCAACTACCCGCGTTGTGCGCATCCCGTCACGCGGACTGCATGGCCGTTCCAATTCAGCAGCGTCATCTGTTCATTCCCCTCCGTCTTCTCGCCCTGCTTCATTTTACGAAGTGTCTGACTGTGAGGACTTTGGCGGACGGACTTCATCTCCTCTTCTTTCCGCTCGCAAGGGGAAGGGCAGGGAGCGAGATGACGGAGGCGGCACTCCTCGTCGTCACGGCACGACCTTCGTTGCATCCAAACGTTCCACCAACGGGTATGGGCCTGGAACTGTTGGTCGTTCCAGTTGGAAGAAGTCGTGGGGTCTGGAGCCTCCCGGATGGCAGACGCGTACAGCTCACTTGCCGGTGGAAGTCCTTGCTATGTCTCCGTTGGATGGTCAGGCCATACGTGACGTATTTTCGAGTCGTCAAAGCGTGAGCATGGGCGACGAGAGTGATTGGGTCGACGAAGACGACGACATTCCCGCGTTTGCTGGTGGGCTGGGGCAGCTTTCGCAATCCAGTTCACATCATGAACGCCAGCTCCATAGTCCTCTTGAGACGCATGTGGAGACTGTCACGCTTGCACCGGCACCGCGTGGCAGTCGCGCTATGGCAGGCGGTAGGCGTATGCGGAGCAATTCTGCTGGCCTTGTTGAAGGTGTAAGCACTCGGACAGCGCGGCAGAAAGCAAACGGGCATTCACCCGGTGGCAGAGGCTCTCCGCTTCCCAACGACAGTTATGAAGCCACTGGCCGCCGCCAGCTCCCCGCACGTTCTGGTCCTGCGTTCAGGCAAGCAATCCAGGAAGAAGATGAAGAAGAGGAGTAGGTTGAGGTGGACTTTTTTTTCTTCTGGACATAGTTTCCTTTTGATATTGCCCTTGACCGTATGTTATTTATTTGTCGTCCTAGCCGCCTTTCGCTTGTTTTCGTATGTTATGATACTTGATCCTTCGCACATCCTACATTCATCTACTGTTGTCTCCGACACTATCCCGTCGTGCGCATTTCATGACTATAAGACAGCATTCATCTTTGAATTTTACTTCTGCATAGCGACGTTCTACGCTTATTCTTTGTGATAATTTCTTCTACTTCAGTACCACTGCATCCTCCCTGTTCTTGTGGATCATGAAAGTTCTGTCTAATACATATACCAATGGTGGAAAAGACGCTTCAGCTCAGCCTATACCTACTTGACGCGCGCATTTCGGGTCCGCTGCTCTCCGAAACCCTAACCCCACTTTCCCCCACTCCGGCAATGATTAATGACAGTTGGGTGCTCTTAGTCTTGTAAACCACCTCTCTTGTTCGCATGACTTCTTATCAGTGGGTGGCGCGACTACATAGTTCATGGATTATGCCGGATCTTGTCACTATCAGCATCCTTTCTCTCCCCCTCGACAATGCGTCCCTTGTCTGTCCTGACCGCGCTAACATTTGCAATTGGGGTCGCCGCGCACAAGGCTACGACTACACCTGAGGAGAAAGCCGTCGAGCAAGCACTCAAAGAAGCGATATTCAGAGTATGTTTGACCCCGTATCGTTCGTGCCAGCTTGCTTACCAGTCCTTCCCAACATAGTGCACACCGGAAGTTTCCAAGTTTACCTTGGATCGTCAAAAGTCGTGGTTCGGCATGGTCACGGGTGTGGGCACGCAACTTCCTGGCTACGAGGATCTCTTTGCCAATCAGGAAACGCTCGAAGGCGCGGAGAAGAAGGACGACTCGTCGACCTTTGATTTAGCTTGCACTGTGTCAGACACGGCCCGCAACCAACAGTATCCTTTCTACGCCGTTCCATCGTCCAACCATTTCAACCACTCTTGCGTCCTCACGCCTGAAGTCACGGAAGGTCCATACTACAACAACGTAACCCATCCGATCAGGCAAAACATTGCTGAGCTCCAAGGTGGACTGCTCACTGTATGACTTCGATGCAATATGTTTCATAGTATTATTATTCAAAGCATCTTTTACAGTACTTGGATATCGGGGTAATTGACGTGGAGACCTGCAAGCCCCTTCCTAATGTTTTGGTCGACATCTGGCACGCTAACGCTACCGGCCACTACAGCGGTATGCGTCTTCCGCCCTGTTTCTCGATATCGCGTGATCATACTGATTCGTTGCAAAAGGTCACCCGGTCCCTGCGCCGGAGCATGTGAATGAGGAGCCACAAGTTGGGGGTGCCAGAGCTGGCTTGCTTTCTCAATATCCGCGAACGAAGCCAGGTTAGCTGTGATTGGCCCACTTTCCTTTTCACTGACTGAACACTTTGTAGAGCAGAGATTCCTCCGCGGTGCTTGGGCAACTGATTCCACGGGTGTGGCACGCTTCACCAGTGCGTTAGGCGCGTTTACTATCTCATAACGAATATACATAATATCCTCAGCCATCTTCCCCGGTTATTACACCGGTCGTGCCCTCCACGTTCATACGAAGGTTTGGACAGAATGGTAAGCGTTTTTTGGCCCAGAATTCAGGACTGTTACTCAATTTACATGTAGGGAAGTCCTTGCTAATGGCTCGTTTGCTCCTGGAAAGCTCAGCCATACTGGCCAATTCTTTTTCGAAGACGAGATTGGTGGCGAGATCGTTGATAAGGTGGGTTAGTGCCAGGATTTAATGGGTTTTGTTGACGCGATTGCTACAGATGCACCCGTACACCGAAAACCCCATTGCGCACACCCGTGGTAGGACGCGCAACTGGCGTGACTCGTTGAATGTCTATGGCGATTCCCACGGCAATGGCTACAATCCCGTGTTTGACTTGCACCTCCTTGGTGGCGTGCTCAGCCAGGGCGTCATTGGGTTTATCACAATGGTCAGTTGTATTCTTGTTGCTGATGGGCAACCTCTCAGATTGCCATTTCAGGGAATCAATGCGAGCGCTTCGTACGACAATTTCTGGAAGGGTGGTGTTGATTCCTAAAACAATGAGACGGTAGCATCTGGATGAGACATGGATATCGCAACTATTTAGCCATATCTGCGGTCCGGTAAGAATATGGAAGTACAAGCTGTGGTATTAGTTGTACTTATGTAAGTTGGGGTCTCATTTTCGTCTGTCTTCGAGAGACTGGGCACGGTCGGACATTCCGACACTGGCATACGGGCACTGTGCCAAACAAATGTTTTCTTGCTCATCGGATGGATGGCTGTCGCAATAACGCAATAGGGTTCTTCGCCTTTCTCCGCGTTGCGTGTCCAGCAACGAAGTTTGTGACCGGTCATCGATTCATCCTTAGAAAACAGCAGCTGCACTAGCTCCAAATCGGGGCTGGCGCGCTACTCCTGCTTGTGATCGATATTTTCTGAGCTCTGTCAAGATCTTGTCGCGCAATCTCACAGCCAAATTCTGCATTTCTTGTCGTAATAGACGCCATGCCAACTTGTTTCCAGATCTTGGCGGGTGGCTATACCGCGTTTATTGCAGCTTATTCTTTCTGTACCAGCAATTCGTCACTTGACCTCATCGACTTGTATGACACCGGTGACAATGTCTCCTGGTTGAGCCTCCATCCCACATTGCCTGTTCTCTAGTAAGCTCACTGTCATCTCGCGTGATGAGGCGAGCCCATTGTTATGCACTGTGTAGTGCCGTCAACGAAAATGACGCGGGTAGTCTGCAATCGTTTAGGGTATTCCACAACGGGACAGTCAGCGCTGCCATTGACACTGTTTCGTCGGGTGGAGGGTCACCAGCTTTCACTGTTGCTCTCAGTACCGGCGAGGTGGCAGTCATGAACTACGATGATGGTAACGGTCGCATTTTCCCGACCACAACACCGACCTGTTTCGACGATTCCGCGCCTGTCATCACTTTCCCTGTGCTGTCCGGTCATTCACATCCCCACATGGCGTTGGAATATCAGGGCGAAGTCCTGGTACCAGACCTGGCAAGATGCTTATGATCGCTCTGCGCGTGAACTTTTATAACTCAAGTTTACAGGGCGAGGACACCATTTGGAGACTGGGTCGTGTAGGTGTGACCGGCAATTGGTCGAATCATGGTTCTATTCCCCAGCCAGAGGGCAGTGGTCCTCGACATATCGCCATTCACGGTATGTTTCCAGTTGAATATTACGTGTATAGGTGACATAATATTCTGTTTCCAGACGGATATTTGTATACGCTACATGAGCTTTCATCGACGCTTACGGTACAGGAAATGCCCTCTTATCCTAACGGATCTTCTCCCTTCATTGCAAACGTTTCCATCGTACCTCCCCACCGGCGCGAGGGATCGAAATTTCAGGCAGCGGAGATTCTACTTCCACCGATGAGCATAAATTTTCCCGTTCCTTACATCTACGTCTCGAACAGAAATACTGGCACGGAGGACGAGGCCGGTGATACCATTGCGATTTTTGAGCACGTCGGCAAGCATACCAGCAACTCGGCACTTGAACTGGTCACTCAATTCTATCCGGGGTTAAACCAGATCCGTGGGATGGAATTCGGGTCAGCGTTCTCGGGTAGCGACGAGTTTTTGGTTGCGTCAGGCACAGTTGGAGGTGGTGGTGTTGTGGTCATGCGGCGTACAAATAGCGGGCGAGCACTGGAAGTCGTGGCCCGCGATACGAGCATTGCGACGCGCACCAGCTTCGTCTGGCTGAATGAAGAAGCTGAATTTTGAGCACCATGCTTATTCAGACTACCATGTTACCTAGCTGGAAGCTAGGTCTATTGCTTTGCCGATTACCGATACCACTTTTTGACGCCTTTGGTAATTCTGTCCGCGTGTCCCCGCGTTCACGCTTTGGGTAATTGCATCCGTGCTCCTTCGTCGGATTTGCTAATTGCGTCCGTGCGTCACCGGATTCACGGATTTCTGATCCCGTCCGACGTCAACAATCGTTCCCTTAATGAGACCATTTTCCCAAGAATTTGGTAATTGCATCCGTGTCCAACCAGGTTCACCGATTTGTGATCCCGTACCGGAGAACGATGGAGCACATATGCAATTCGCCACTGCTTTGACATTTGCGCAATGAAAACAGCTTCCGACCAATGTCGGGTCGCCGTGGGATTGCCGTCGGCCATCATCGCGGTGACATGGTCCCGTGGTCGTACCAATGTGTACGAATGCGTACAAATGTCTACGAATGTATATACGCGCACCACACTGTGTCTTCCAGAATGAGCACAGAGTACTAAAAAATAGCATTTTATCAACATCGACACACTACTCGACGACATAACGTTCCACACGAGAAGACATCCATGTTGGAGCATTCGAGAGTGCGGAGTCTGCGGACCACTTCTTGCACGTGCTCGCAACGCAACGGTCCGCTTCCCACCCGATCCGCCGGCCCGCTGATGCCCGTATTCACCCTTATATATTGATGTATGTACCTCCGAGAACCGTTGCGCGTCTGCAACGGGTTCCCTGCTAAATTCAGTCCTCTTGCTCTGTTCGTGTCGAGCCAGATTATTCAATAATCCACTTTGATCGTGTCCCGCCAGAGATGATCAGGAGTTTGCCACATTTATTTAAGGTTGATCGCCGCGTCGCGATCGATCGATCGCCCATCTGCAAGTTCAACTCGAGTCCAACTCTGTTGTCTGCTTTCATCTGTCTATCGATTTCTTCTTCAAAAATGGAGTTTCGTCAACTGGATCAGCCCGGGTCTGACTACAAGACGCGTACTGCGTTGTCGTCGTCGTCCACATCCTGTATGTCCTGATTTTTCTTCTCGCCAGCACATTCTGACGCGGTCTGGGGCGTCGCATACACACCGTCCGACAAAATAATATCTATATCCGCCGATGGGTCCATGAAACAATGGCAGGCACCCAATATTTACGCTCTCCCACCCGTTGGTCCCATTCCACATTTGCTTGGACTCGTTTCGCTTTCCGTGTCACCAGACGGCCGCCAAGCCTTGTACAATAGCGTGGAGGGCATGACATATCTCTGTAACATTGACGGTGTACCGCAAGACGACGATATTGTTGGCAAGTTCGCCAGTTTTCACCGCACTCACGGCAGACCGACAATTGACCCCGTTGAGCCATGTCAGTCCAATTCCTCGGTGCTATGCGCGCCCACGCTCATTCTGTTCCAGCCTGGTCCGTCTCCTTACATCCAAATCGAAAGACCTACGCGTCCGCCGGCAGTTCCGGCTATCTAACTGTGCATTCCGCCGCTCCTGGGCCAGGATTCGGAAAGCGTCTGTCTGTCATGTAAACTGATCGCAACAAATTCTGCATGCATTGCGCTCATGTAAACATTTTTGCATATGTCCGGACTTTCTCTGACACGCTCAATAGTCTCCTGATGGCACACGTGCACCACTCGCATCAGAAACTGGCCAAGTATACGTGTTTGACATCGAGAGCGCACAATTGCAGACAACGCTGACGTCTCACGCCATGAGCGTCCGCTCCGTTGCATGGTCAGCAGATTCAAGCGTAAGCATTGCAATCATGTACCATAGCAGCTCAGCTCATGTCGCACAGCTCCTACTCAGCGCATCAGAAGACAAGCGTGTCATGGTACATGACGTGCGCACGCCAAACGGTGGTACAGTTGCTGCATTGTCGGGACACACATCGTGCGTCATGGACGTCGACATATCGCATGATATGAACCTGGCTGTCTCCGCGTGAGTCTGATCCACCCTTTTTCTGTCTCTATTCATGCGGCCATACGTACAGCTCTGCAGACAAAACCATCAAAGTATGGCACCTGCGCAACCGGACGACACTGTACAGCACGCGACACAGTCATTATGAAATATGTTCATTTATCTACCGAAACGTTTGCCATACTTAGGGTATTCCCTTGTAGCATTATCAAATGTGCTGATTTATCTTGCGATACGTTTGCTGTACTTAGGGTACTTGTTGCTTTGTATGTCATTATCAAATGCTCATTTATTGACCGATCTGTTAGTCCTCCAGCTAGGTCTCCGTCGACGAAGACGACGCTTCCAAGTACATAGAGGCTCGACATTCCGTGTTGTGTACAAGAGCCGTTCCATTGATCTGTGTGCGGGGACCCACAAGTACTGCGGTTTGTGGGAAACAAATGAAATATCGATAAGTAAGGTAGATCTAGCCTTATCGGGCATGCTATCCGAACCCAATCGCAGTTGTTGACTTGGCCTCCCGTCCTCGACTCGTCGGACATCGCGGCTTGGCCTTTTCGTCCGGCTTTCCTTTTTGTTTCTTGTTTGAGTCGCTCCCTTTTCAACTCTTCCTTACGAGCGAGAAGCCATGAACTTCTTCAAGACGAAGCCAAGAACGCCGCCGGACTTGGTGCGCGGGCTGAAGGATGCTATCCCGAGACTAGAGCATAGCGCGCCCGGCAGCGAGTCTAGGCGAAAGGCGAGCGTTAATCGTCACAGTCTCAAACATAACTCACCATTGGCACTCTTTTTAGGCCAACGAGGATGTCTCCAAGAACCTTCAGCAAATCAAAGCTATATTGATTGGCGACGGTGGTAAGAGAGATTATACAATGTGCTCATTCAAATTTATCGCGATTCATCTGGTTTATGCAGATCCTGTCCCAGAGCTTGTTGCACAGTTGGCACAAGAGACTTACAACACCGATCTTTTGCATGGCCTCGTCCTCAGTATGGGACGTTTCGAATTCGAGTCCCGCAAGGACGTCGTGCAGATCTTCAATAATCTTCTGCGGAGACAGATTGGGTCTCGTTGGCCGACCGTCGAATACCTTTCTTCGAAACCCGATATCATTTTCGCTACATTGGCGGGCTACGAGAATGAAGAGGTTGCATTGAACACCGGCATGATCCTCAAAGAGATGTTGCGACACGAACAGTTGTGCAAGATCCTTCTTTATTCAGACCAGTACGTCTACATCTCGCTTTGGCATGCTTGGTGGCTGATCGGACTAGATTCTACAAATTTCCTCACTACATCGAAACGACGACGTTCGGCATATCTTGCGACGCTTTCGCCAACTTGAAAGAGACGTTGACCCGCCATAAACCGATGGTGGCGGATTACATCGATAAGAACTACGACAGGGTAAGTCCACTACCTCTATCCACCCCGCCGAACACATAACTGAAACCAAAAAATGCAGTTCTTCGCGTCTTTCACGACCCTCATTCTTTCAAACAATTATGTTACCAAACGACAGTCTCTCAAATTGTTAGGAGAGATATTGCTCGACCGCGCCAATTTCAACGTCATGACGAAGTACATAGCCAACGAGGCGAATTTGAAGATGATGATGAACCTGTTGCGCGACAAGAGCAAGAACATCCAGTTCGAGGCCTTTCATGTATTCAAGGTTGGTCTTCCAGTCCGCCTTTCATTGCTATATGGTATTATATGCTTTCCCCAGGTGTTCGTGGCCAATCCGAAGAAACCTCCGCAAATCGAGAACATCTTGCGTCGGAACAAGGAGAAGCTACTTTCTTTCTTGAAGAATTTCCATAATGACAAAGAAGGCAAGTCTGCGTGGCTCGACATGGGTTAGAAGCGATTGACATCGGCTATAGATGAACAATTCAGCGATGAAAAACAGTTCTTGATCGTCCAAATCGAGGGGTTATAATAAAATCGGTGTATTCGCATCTGCAACCAGCTCTCACAAGACCGTGTCATCTATCTTTCCAATCTGACCGATTGCATGCCTCGTTTCTTCGCATCCCACACCTGTATCATGCCGTGATCTCCATTACTAGATGGCGAAGACGGTGGTTATGAACGTCATCGTGCCATTCACATGCAGAAACATTCACTCTGTCCTTCCCGTTATCGGCTCTCCTCAGATTTACTTGTTCTTTTTTTTTGCCTTGCATGTACCATTTTCACTACTCATTTTGGACTTTCACTGCACTGCTCTCTGTCCGCATTATCTAATCAGCGTTGTCGTGTCCCTGTAATCATCTCAAATATCGTTGAATCTTGCAATGGATTTTGTATGTATGTGTGTAGATTTTTCGGAGGCAATGCGTACGAGTTCGAGTTGCCACGAGAAAAACTCGGGCTCGATTCGATGTTATTTTTGCCTTTCTGGGCTCACACAGCCGACACACCGCCATCAGCTGCCAGGATGCAACATCAGAGTACACTCATTCTTCCAGCATCAGCATTCTCTTCATTTTCCCTTTTCTCAGGTCTCAAAGCATCAGGCTACTGCATCCTGCATCATGAACACCTCGAAATTCACGCCTGACGACGCGCTCGACTTGCTGTTCTCTCCCGAATTGATTTCTCCAGAAGCAAAGAGCTTGCTTCATCCCCAGCTCCATGTGAATGCATGCGTGGCTTGTCTGTATAAGACTTGTGCTAACTGCTTGTAGCTGCGTCCTCTCGCTTCGACCGACTACAGGCGAGGTTACCTCCATGTACTATCCGTCCTGACTATCGTTACCGATCCTGGAGAGGAAGCCTGGATGCGCCGGTTCAACTTGATGCGCACTGGCCCGCCGGCGTATTATCCTATTGTCATCGTGGACAAGAACACAGATCAAGTGGTGGCGGCGGGCACAGTGTTCATCGAGCACAAGTTTCTCCGCGGGCTGGCTAGTGTGGGTCATATCGAGGACATTGCCGTCGACGCGAAACAGCAGGGGAAGAAGCTTGGGCTGCGAATTATCCAGGCTCTCACGTACATTAGCGAGAACAGCGGGTGCTACAAGACAATTCTCAACTGCAGTGACAAGAACATACGTGCGTCTCTTCTTCAGTCGTCTGTGTCGCGCTGACGGGAAGTTTTCTAGCGTTCTATCAGAAGTGTGGGTACGAGAAGAGGGAAAATGAGATGGTATGCTTCATTTTTTGATGGTGTCGTGCATGCCGTGTTGATTGGAGCGTGTCCAGGCGAAATACGCGCCTGAACCTAAGACGGAGACGCCTAAGCTGTGATGCAAGTTCTCTCGCGTTATTTCACACCTATGGACAATTACTAATCTTCGAAATCTCGAGGAACTACCTCTCTATCATTTTGGGACACTGAAACATGTACACATAGAAGTATTCCCTACATCCACACCCGTTGCCTGCAAGTATAGATCGCTTTGAAATCCTGAACTTGTGTCTGTTTGGACTAACCGGGCGGGTGAGCGTTTCGATCCAGCAAGTATTCCAGCTCACATTTCTGCAAGCTGCGAGCATGCGTGGTCTGAATTGGTTTTTCTTTTTTGTTGAATCATACAGGTTCTCGCGTTGACCGGTTTTGAAGATCTAGACGTATGCTTGGTCACCGTTGCCAGCTGCATCGTCCTTGATCCTTGCCGCAGGCGTACAGGCCGATGACAAAGAGTCAGTATGGCCACGGCGCGATTATATACGAGAGCCGAGAGTCGTCGATATATCGCTCTCGACATTTTGCTTTTCCTTCTCTGCAGATTCCCGGGATGACTGCGACATCGACATCGTCAATCCTCGATCTTGGCGCCGGCTGTATCGGATTGACCACTTCTGTCCGACTGCTGGAGGCTGGTGGGTATTCCACCGTGACTGTTGTCCATCATGTCCCTAGAGATGATCTCCATCCCGACTACGTGTCTACCATCGATCCTGGGTATCCGTCCGCTGCTACTGGCGCACGCCGGATGACTGGGAAAGGAAATTACGTCTAGAAACGGCGCAAGCGACGCGCGTTGGAGCTCTTTCCTGAACTTGTACCACCTCAGCTTTGCCGGAGCAGTGGCTTGCGTGCGGCACTTGATATGGTGCCTGTGGAGGAGGTCGTGGGCTTTCATCCGGCCACGAGAGGGTGGCATGCGGTTGGAAAGGAGTGATAACGTTTTCGACAACAACGGCGCCGCTCCCGTCCCCCACATTCAGGGGCCACATGCCATGAAGATGTGCAGAAAAGATGGTCTCCCTAGTCAGACAAATTGATTTGTAGTTATTTTATGACGTTCATAACAGGTCGTTCTTCAAGTAGCGCTTATATTTAAAACGAGAACATGCGGCTAAAGGCTGATAATGGCTTCAACCAGGCCTGGGACATTTCCGAAGAAGTCCAGGACTTAGGTATAAAAAGTTAGTTTCCAGGGTTCGACTGTGCGTCGAGAGGATATACTTACTGACTATACCAAATCGAGAACCCTTGCGAGCCTGCAACCACGGGAGTAGTCTCTGGTCCATACCGAGCGTTTCGCCTATGCCGAGGGCCATGATCTAAGAAACAGATGTGAATGCGTGCACGGTCGGTCCAACGAAGAAACGCTAACCTTGGGTGTCTCCGGTAGAATGTCCACATCGTGCTCTGCGCTGGCGAAGCTCAAGTATAACTGGTCAGGGTTGTAATCGATAGCATCTTGAATATGAGCTGTCGTTGCATTATATTTCCATTGAATATTCTCAGCTGCACCAGATCCAATTGGAAGCTCTATCTCGTAGTAGTCCTTGAAAAAGAGAATGAAATGATGTTTGTTAGGTGTGATTCTTTTCTTCGAGAGAGCCGTTATTACCTCGATATAGGCTATCTGATCGAGAGCATCGTTGTAAACGATAGTGATGTTGGGATTGTTGTCGAGCCACAGATTAGGAGGAAGATAAATTCCGATGCTATGGGTGTCGTTGCTGGGAAGAAGATCGTTGCTGTACCGTTGGAAGAGCGTCAGTTTCCCGCGAGCTTCGCCAAGCGTTCCCAACTGAGAATGCGATCAGAGCGCCATCTTCCGAGAGAGCAACCAAACTAACGTACAGTCCCATTAGTCTGTACCCAGTAATCCGTCGCAGGAGCGCTGTTGAAGAGATTGTAGAGGTGCTCGTAGAACCTGGCGTCGTCGGAAGTGCCAGTATCAGACTCGTGATTGACGGAGATGAGCAATGTCTCGGTAGGATGGGCGTTAAGCCAGCTATAGAACCCAATGAACACGTCCTCAATAGTGGTAGTAGGGCTTAGAACAGCCTCGGCTGGGACAGAAAGTCTGATAAAACTGGAGAAAAGTATGCACGAGGGTCTCACAGTGATAGAAGCCGATGGTTTCCTACCGTTATAGATGAAGTCTTGGGGAATTGCCGAAGAGAGGATTCAGGACGCACATTGTCTGGGTTCCAAGCGACGCGAAGGTCGAGAAAGCGAATGCCTGCGTTTAGCATGTCGAAAATGGACTGATCCTGACAACGGAAAAAGACTGCAGGAGCGATTCTATGCAACAAAGGTACGGAACTATGCTCCATATATGACGCGAAAGATAGACTTACATGCCTGTGTATTCTAGGAGCGAGTCCTGAGTAGCCTGAGAGTAGTTCCCTGTTCGTTCGCGTTTGTTCAGAAGAAGTGTGTTAACATAATGGGATGCATTACATGTCGCGGAGTCGTGTGTGCCAGGGATATTCATCTGCACAAGCTTCGTATCGTCTGCATATTTGGCCATCCAATCGCAGGTAGCGTTGTCCGGCGAGCAACCCTCGTCATAGCCTTTCACACCCAAAGTCACTCAGTTCATAAAAGCGGATGCGTAAGCGTGCGATGAGACTTACCGAGGATAGGTGCACCACGGGCGATGCTCTCATTCCACGAGCTGGGCGTTGAGCGCAATACAACAGGGCGCTCAAATGCGGCCGGTAAGTTCGACATGCTGATGGCTTGAGTGGCAACAGATGAGAAGCCAGTAGGCAACGCGTTTGCCAGCGAAAGGAATGAGAAGGTCACTGCAGTCCCAAGGAGAATCCTGTGCATATTGCGCTCGATGAAACGAGTGAAGACACGCCGAGATGAATGGAACAGAGCAGCGGAGAAAGCTGGGAGATGGGATCGCAGCTATTTATATGAAAGTGGGCAGCATGGTACACGAGGACTTACATATTGTTGGCCGAGCTCTGATAAGTAGGTGCAATTGATCAACGATCCAACGTGCATTTGGCAGCCGCCACCAGATGGTGATACTCATGAGACTGATGTTAGGGCTGAGCGGGCTGAGATACTGGGCTGGCGAAGACAGGGCTGTTTCTCATGGCAGATGTAGAGAAGTCAACTTTATAAGCACATCTCGTCGCTCAGGCAGGCAAGTGCCCTTCGAAGGCGGCGTGCGGCTTGAAGCACGTGTAACGACTATGGCGGATGACACGTTCGCTTCTGCAACAACTCCCATTGGCACGTCAGCCCGGTAACTTTTCTGTCTGGGAGCGATACCAAGCTAACAATGAAGGCAGAGATGTGAATAGTTGCCATTGAGTAGATGGTGCTCATATTTTCCCTAGCGCCGCATCCCGTGTTGAAATCGACGGGCTCGGCGTGACTACGCATGTGCAGGATGTCTGCGGCCCTGGGAGCGAAAGGCGATCGCTACAACGGTGCGTTCGCCCAAACGAAATACTTATGGCAGAAGCGAGAGCGACCGAGAATGCACGGGGGATAACAAGACCCTTAACACTTGCACTGCAGCTACGCGATGTGCGTCCGCAGTCGCAACGGTCCCGTGCATACCATTAACGCGATGAAGGGATAACGAACACATAAATCATTGAAGTCCTTGTTGCTGAACTCGTCTGCAGTGGGGGTCTTCGGCAACGAGGATGTCGAGATGATGAAGCGGGGATCAGATATCCGATCAGAGTGATCGAGTGCTGGTACAACGCAGTGCACGACGAGCACATCGACAGACTCGCCGACTAGCAAGGTGAGCGTCCTTTTGATATCGTTGTCTGCTGTGTTGTTGGTTGTGTGATGTTGGATGATGTGGATGGTGGACGGGCAGGGGTGGATGGAGTGATGGTCTGTTGGATGTGTTGTTGTTGTTGACTTTGTGTGCGCAGATGAAGCTCGAAATCGACTCGTTCAGTGGCTATCGCATCTACCCTTCCAAGGGGAAACTCTTCGTCCGCGGTGACTCCAAGGTCTGCTTCTCTCTTTCCCTCTTGAACGGGTTGTTGATGTGTTTGCAGGTCTTCCGCTTCACGTCTTCCAAGACGTCCTCCCTCTTCCTTCAGCGCAAAAACCCGCGCAAGCTCGCCTGGACTGTTGTCTATCGCCGCATGCACAAGAAAGGCATCACAGAAGAAGTCGCAAAGAAGCGCTCTCGCAAAACCGTAAAGCATCAAAGGTCTGCTGCACTCCTTCGCTCTCTCACTTTACTTATATACCTCGACAGGGGTGTCGTCGGTGCTGATCTCGCTGCCATCACTGCCCGCCGCAAAGAATCCGCTGCCATCCGTTCCCAGGCTCGCCTTGCCGCCATCAACAAGGCAAAGTCTGACAAGAAGGACAAGGAGACAAAGAAGCCCAAATCCACATCCGCCCGTCCAAACATCCCCACAGGTCCCAAAGTCTCCAAGCAGGGCATGAAGGGTGGCAAGGGCGGCAGGTAGTGTCAAAATCAATCCCGTTTGCGTTGCTCCTCACTGCAATGTATATCCTTCACAATACATACTTCATATGCATGTCCTTTGATTCATCGAAGCAAGCATGTGCGCCCTGAGATTATCTGAACGCTCTTAGCACGTCCCGACACTGCATCCCTTATTTAGACCATCGAAAGCGAGCGATGCAATATTCCAGAAATAAATGTATTTATTGCCGCATAAGAACACCGTACGCTAGTTCATATGTCTTCGCCCTTGCCGCTGGTCCGATGGATTGGTCCTCAAAGCGCCATCTCGTGCAGTAACCATGTAGCGCTCGCTTGAGACATCATCTAATCCTTGCCCTGTAGAACAAATATGAGCATCGAGAAACAGTCATAAACGCCGATTGACCTTGATGAGGTGGAAAAGTCCAAAGGCCGTGTAGCCCATCGACACGGCAAAAATCGCATAGAACGTGCCTGCCGACCCCAAGCGCAGCGCAGATACAGTCGGTTGAGGTCAGCAAATTCAACGGCAATTGGACATATCCGAAAGGTTTCGTGTAAAGCCGTGGTTCCAGCACGATAGGTGAGCATCATCCAAACGACAGAAGACCCACGATGGCGACACTTACGCATGTACAGAGGGCCGCGAGGTCCACGCCAGTACAGGGGACGATCAATCTGGCTCTGTCAAACCAAGATGAGCGTCCATACACAACATGGAGCGATGGACGACAGGCGATAGTATAGACAACGCAACCTACTTGGAATAACTTCTGGTTTTGGATTACGTGGTTGGGGCCTAGCAACAAGAAGACAGTATCAGTTTGGGCTTGTACAAAGATGGGTATGGATGAAAGAGGGTCATGGAAGTCGCACAGAAGGGGAGATGAAGTGAAACGATAAAGAGGCTAGGTACGCACGGTTGTAGAGGGCGTCGAGGAGAGCCATGACGGACGCGAAGATTCTCAAGTTGTAGGTACAGGTCGGGAGTGCTTTATTATACAGGGCGGGATCCGGAAGGTCATCTGTGTGTCTGTGTTTGGCCCCGCGGTCGAGGCTCCCCGTTCGGATCAGTTGCTCGTTTGTTTTATTCATGCATTAAAATTGTGTCATTGCCAAGCTATCGACTATGTAGTAACATTCTAATCTATTGGGATCAAAGAACCGGTCGGTGTAACTAGAGCATTAAAAAAGCAGGACAACTCTTGTGGAACAACCTCTATGCAACAACTCATTTGATAGAACTTGCGTAGACTCACAACGGACTCCCGGGACAGCTCTTGGAGCCCACTTCAGACAGAGCCTTCACAGAACAAGCGCAGGGGGGGCGCCGGCCCACAGCCGCCCACTTGCCCGCAGACGCGGAAGAGCATCCCAACGCATTCGCGGCAGCAACTCAGGAACCGGATGCCGCATGAAATCCTGCGTGTCATGCACCGAACTCGACACACGTTCACCTTCTGGCGCAAAGCCGCCGATGACGACGCGACGCAGGTGGGAGCGATCCGCCAGCAGATCGTCGAGCGAGGTCAGATCGCCGACAACGAGGCGTGTAAGCCCTAAATTACCAACGCCACCGTCAGCATCACCCCCACCCTCGGCGCGAGGAGGAGTGCGGAAGATCCAATGCAATTCCAGGCGCTCCAGCCGAGATGGTATGAGCGACAACACGGGTAGCCACCAAGCCGGGGTAGTGATCACGCCTGTCCCAGCCGCATTTCCCGGGTTTCCTTGAATCAATGGACCGATGAGGCCCGGATTGTCATCCAACCAGTGATGGTAAAGGCGTAAGTCCGTCAGGTGCATATGCGCCGAAAGGTCGAGCGGCGGCGGTAATGGAGGGAGTGTGGGAAGGGTGGGTGGACCTGTGTATAATGACATTGAAGTCCCACACCTTATCATCAACACAGAAACTCACATGTAGCCCCAAGAACTACAACTTCAGCCGTACGTGCACATGCAGTCAGAGCGGCGGCCGCGTAGCGCTGCTCTGCAGGAAGTATAAATGTAAGAGTCAAGCGTTTGAGCGAGGTCAGTACAAATGGAGAGAACGGGACTAAGGGTGGTGATGTCGAGGCAAGAGTGGATGCAGATGATGATATGAGACTGGGAGCCATAACTCCGGGAGCTGGTATCGAACCGGTTGTAAGAAATGCAAGTGAAGAGCGGACAGATGCACGAGGAAAAGGCACTCTCGCCCACAGAAGCCGCTGGGCGGGTCGCGTGTCATATACAAGGCTCTCAAGGGGAATGCCAATGCCCGTGCCTTCTTCGTGTGAAACCCTGGGCTCAGGTGCGTATCCGCGAAGATCAAATGTGACCAGATGGAGACAGAGGTGGCGCAGTCCGCGAGCAGTGGCGAGAGCACGAACAGGTACTTTGAGAACGTCGTGTAGCGTCAAACGAGTGAGCGCAGACGTGGAAACGAGAGGTGCGTGGAAAATGAAGGGGAGGGACTCCCTCGATGGAAATGAATTAACAGCGGGGGAAAGACGAGTCTCATCCATGTCTGTTCGTGAGAATACATGTTTCAAAGCGTTCACAAGTGCGGGAGGAAACGCATCCCATTGTAATGGGTCATAAAGACTACCGCGAACGTCAAGCTCAGTCAGTCCTGGGAGGTGCAATAGCACGCGTGGCAACACGTGAGAACGTGCAACCCATCCGCGATAAACGTAGCCTCGTCTCAGGGCTGATAGTGGGCTTGCTGCAGAGTCACGGATGCAAAGCGAACGAACGTGAAACGCAATGGGAGAAAGAGATGGATTAGAGAGAATGTGCCTGTAAGTCGGCTCTGCGGACGCTGGGGATGGATGCACGTGAGACGAGGACAGCCACATCAGCGTCGACGTCGACAGCGCTCCGGCAAGAATACGCTCAAAGTGTGCGGGTGCCGTGTCTTCCGCAATCGGCGGTGTGAACAGTCCACTCGCATGTAAAAATCTAGCATAGATGCACAATGCGTCACGGGTGTAGCACATAGATCAGGTCATCACCGTCTTTAACAGAAATAGGCAACACTTACGGGGGAAGTGCTAAGATAAACAGGCGTGCAAGGATGAGCCAGAAGCCGAAGAAGGCAAAGCAAAGTTCCCAAGCGGTCGGCCACAGACCCTTACTGCCAACTGTGTTTGCAAGCGGCGGGACGTCACTCTAGAGGACTTAGACTTGGATGAGTAGCTGCATTCTTACCGTCAGCGTTGCTCCTGACGTCGCCATGTTCAATAGTTAGAGGCGAAACAGGAATATGCGGACGGGGGGGATCGAAGAAGAGATTACGAAACCTCAAAGCACGCGTTCGGGCGAGGAACGACGGAGAAACAAGCGCACAGGCGCTGAGGGAAGCACCATCAGTCCAAAGCTGGTCAATAATGAGGTCTGTGAGTTCGGAGGGTAATGCCACGATAGATGACATGATCTGGCCAGAGATTCGACCAGAGAAGGGGTGAGAGAGGATGGCCATGGGGCTCAGTGATTTAGCTAGCAATGTTTGGATCCAGGTAGATGGTGCCGGCATGGCCATTATCATTGGGGACTGACAACCATCGGATTCGTTAGACCTCTGATCTCGAGTGAGTGGCGCGCGTGCCGTGTCAACTTCTAAGTACATAGTCACAATCGTCGCAGATGGATACTGCGTTGACGAGCCGCGCAGTCCCATCCCTGCATATATACTTTCCCGCTACTTGTCCTGACGTCCTGCCTATGTCATAAACGCCAACGACTGCATAGTGCGTCCCTCAAGTTGAGGAGCGGAAAAATTCTAAAATGGTCAAATTGTCCTAATTTTTACAGTCGACTCTTACAACAATGATGCATCACAAACTGTTTCCACTCTTTAGTCTATCGAGTTCGCTTCACGCCTTGGAGTCAACGGACGCAACATAACGAACGAGGTCGCAGACACGGCGAGAGTAGCCCCACTCGTTGTCATACCAGGCAATAATCTTGACGAAGGTGTCATTGAGCGCAATACCCGCAGACGCGTCGAAAATAGAGGAGGCGTTGTAGCCAACGAAGTCAGTGGAAACTACACTATCCTCTGTGTAGTCAAGGATGCCTTTGTATGGACCTGCAGCTGCATCAGCCATGACAGCCTTGATCTCTTCATATTTAGCTGGTTTCTCGAGGCGGCAAACCAAGTCAACGACAGAGACGTCGAGCGTAGGCACACGGAAGGACATGCCGCTAGACAAGAAATCAGTCAGAGTCAGGACTGTCACTCGCGGTGCAAAGCTTTGAACACGAACGTCACCTTGCCGTTGAGCGAAGGAATGACCTTTCCAACCGCCTTCGCGGCTCCAGTTGACGAGGGAATGATGTTGTTGTTCACGCCACGGCCACCACGCCAGTCCTTCTTGGAAGGACCATCCACCGTCTTCTGGGTAGCGGTCGAAGCGTGAACGGCGGTCATAAGGCCCTCTACGATGCCGAACTTGCCGTTGAGGACCTTGGCGATAGGAGCCAAGCAGTTGGTCGTGCACGACGCATTGGAGATCTGACCTTTGTAAGCACTTGATGGAGAATATGAGCTCACTACTTACGACGGTGTACTTCGGATCGTAGGCGTCGAGATTGACACCGCAGACGAACATGGGAGCGTCCGCAGAAGGGGCGGAGATGATGACCTTCTTGGCACCGCCCTTCAAGTGAGCAGAGGCGCCATCAATCTTAGTGAAGACGCCCTGGAGAAAAGAGACGACATGAGATTGGTGGGTACAACACAGCGAACAGAGAGACAGCTTGCAGTGGATTCGACGATGTACTCAGCACCCACAGAACCCCACGGGATGTTGGCGGGGTCCTTCTCCTCGAAGACAATTATCGGTTTTCCCTCGATAAAAAGCTTAACCATCCTTCTCTTGAATATGTCCCTTGAACCGACCGCGGACGGAGTCATACTTGAACATGTAGGCCTAAGAACATTACGACAATTAAGGGAACATGACCCGGACAACGTTGCAAACTGACCATATAGTCTGCGGAAATAAAGGGACTGAAGATCATGTCAAATACCATGCGATGGTGGAAGATCAAGACGGACTCGTTCACAGCAACGACCTCGATGTCGGGAAATTGGAGAGCATTGCGAAGAACGAGACGACCAATGCGACCTAAAATCCGGATTAGAGTCAAATGAACGAAAGTGCTTGAAAGACCGACCAAAACTACCGATGAAGATACTAGATCAATCGATGTACGCGCACTGAGTACGGGGGAAACGAACCCGTTGATGCCGACTTTGACCTGGACGATAATTGTCAGTATGGGTTCGTTGTAGGAAATGACTCGGAGGAGAGACAGGTGGTACCATGGTGGAACTGGAACAGATGGGAATTGGTTCAGGAGATGGAGGTTGGATACAAAGTTGGGGGAAAGCGATAGAGCGCCTTTATAGAATCTGGTAAGTACTTACCGTACCACCCAATCGAAATCAAAGTACATTTTTTTTTTGCCCTGGTCGGCAGGCGTCATTTGAAACCGATCTTCCCAATATGGGCTTACCACGCGTGACAGAACAGAACAACATACACAAGTACACCACTGCCAGGACCGAAGGCGTCCGCAACACTGCTTCGTGATTCGCTCATGGATGTTAATATCTCTCTGCGCCGTGACAACTTAAATCTCCTCTTCAACGGCACTGCCGATGTCTGTGATAAGTCGGGTCCATCGACACCTTCCATACCGTCATCGCTCGATGCGCGAGGTCAAAGTTCTAATGTCCAAGTTTCCAACCGTGGCCATGATTCGGATTCACTAGACAATATGGATATGAATTTCGATCCAATTGACCTCCGTGCCGTCCAACAAGAAGCTCGTAGCAGCTGGGAAAGCCCCAGTTACCGCAAGGCCTATAACGCTCTCGGAGACCCAATCACGACTCCTGTCGAGATCTCCAATGGCTCGCCTGCCAAACAAGATAACAAGAAAAAAGACTCGAAAGATGATTCAAAAGAGGAGAGGAAAAGGCCAATCATCCTAGACGAAAATCGTCTTTTAGATGAACTTTTTGGTTTCCCCCAACTCGTCCGGGATACAAGAGAGTTCAGAATCAAGGGTAAGGGTCATGAGGTGCGTAACGCTACACATTCTCAAGGGAACGCTCTGAACGTACACACACTGTAGGAGTCAGATCTCATTCGTCTTCTAAATGTTTACCAACACTGGGCACATCGTATGTACCCTAGGACACAGTTTCGAGATACGACGGAGCGCGTTGAGAAGTTATGTCACTCCAGAAGGATGGCGGTGAGCTTTCGGCATAAAATGATGATATCATCCGTGCAGAACATTATGAAAGGTTGCCTTGGAACAGTGGAAGGGTGTGGCCGACGATACTCAGTCTAATGACCATCCACTATCAGACGCTGAGGGTGACAACGCATTGATTGATGCGTCGAAGTTGTTGGTTGATAAGCCTGGTCCTGTCAAGAGCGTTTCACCCTCATCACGCGATGCAACCCAACCCCCATCTTCTGAAGCAGAGGATGATGGGTGGCCAACGGGCTTTGCGACACGAGAAAGTGTTGCTGTTCAGAAGGAGTCGCGTCCACCGGACTACATGGACGTCGATCTGGCATCAGATAGCGAGACTGCAGAAATCGAGGCTGCTATTAGGAGCTTCGTGGACGAACCGTCATTCCTGGAGCTACCAGAACGAGCCATGTTGTCGGCACAGGAAGCATCATTTCTCGACGATTGTCATGAGGATTGGGATGCTGTAGACGAATATGAAAGGGATGAACAAGAGCAACGCGTGCAAGACGTGTCTTCTACGCCGGCCAGCCTCCCCGTTGTCTCGACGGCGGAGGAGAATTTCGACGATATGTATGAATGATGGTATTTTCTCATTATGTTATGATGAATTGTCTACATGTGTGCATTTGGTTACTGCTGAGCGGTGATATTGAATATTGAATGGTTAAAATATTCGTCTTTCTTCACTGTGAAATGTGCATGACGTCGATGCGACGCGCCGTTCAAACGCGGTCTCGTGACTGATAAATGGGTCATCTCGGCAAATGCCGAAGCACGATCACGTGCTTTGGGCTTGTTGAGCAACCTTACTTGATCGCATATACGTATCCGGGTTTTCATCTTTGACCTTCGCAAAGACACCGACAGCTCCGACCTCTATCTTCTTCTATGCCAATATGGCCTCTTCTGCACCCGTTCTTACGTTGACTTCGCTTTTGAACTCGCTACACACCCACTTGCAAACCCAGACCCAAATTCTACCCACACTGCATGGCCAGCTTGGCCTACCTCCCTCTGCGCTAGAGGATGAGTTGGAAGCGCTGCAGAAGCAGCTTTTTTCTGGCGTTGAGGATCGCGTCAACAACCGGCGTCGAGAAGTCCAAGAATGGATCGAGAAGTGCGAGGTTTGTGAGAAGGCATGCCAACGTTATTCAAAGGCCTTGGGTGGTAACGCCAAGGCTATTGGCATACCTGACCTTAGGCGAGAAAAGGTGTTGCCAAAGCGATACGAAATGACTATTGAGTGCCAGGAGAAGCTCAGACAAGTACGTTTACACTCGTTATATTTTATTGTATCGTTCTTATATAGTCGCTAGCTCTACCACTCGAAACTCGAGCAACTCATGAATCTCACCAATCGTATCAATTCTTTGTCGCGGTCTTTGGACGTGGGATTTTTCTGCCAAGAGATCCTTGAGCCTGTCGTTGCGATCGGTGAAGACCTCGCTGATCCCACCGCCAACAGGGACGTGACTCCCGAACGGTTCTCGAAGCTTGAGAAAGAGCTTGTCCGTGGAAAAACGGAAGTGGTTAGTCCTATGAAGTTTCTTTTGCATACGTGCGCTGACCCTCCTGCAGGCTAGACGGTTATCGCAGCTCTCCGCTACATTTGTGCAGATCGACTGGCTCCACACGGAATTGGGGCTTTCTCCACCTTTCGTAGACGATTTCTCTCCGACGAATTCAGTCTTCTGCTCGTCTGATCCATTTCTCGTATCCACACCCACGCCGTCATCGCGCACCTCTCCGAAAGCGCCTTTACTCTATACCGATGACGCAGATACAGAAGGCAAATTTCTGCGAATATTTGCAGACTTCGTGGCGCGGATTGAGGAAACAGATACTGGCACACTCTCCGACAACGTCATACTTGAGAACGTCGAGCCAAGTCCACCCCTTCTTGCGTGGGCGGCTGCTCAACAGGCCGCACTCGAAGATACTAAACGTCGGAGGGAGGCCCACATTCAGGCCATGTATGACCAGCTCGAAGCCTTGTGGAGACGTCTCGGAGTCGGGGAAGCCGATATGGACGAGTTTGTTGAGGCACACCGGGGCAGTACGGAGGAAACGGTCAAGGCGTACGAAGAGGAGCTTGAGCGGATGATAGATCTCAAAAGGGAACGAATGAGTGTCTTTATTGCGAGTGCGAGAGAAGAGATTGGCAAGCTGTGGGACGAGCTTATGGTCGGTGAGGAAGAGCGTGCTGATTTTGCTCCTATGGTCGATGGTAAGAGTACTTGCTTTACGTGTCCTCAAGCTTATAGAAGTTCTACAGATGAACACACTGAGGAGCTCTTGATTATTCACGAGGACGAGATTCGACGGCTCAAAGAGGAACGTAGACTGAAGGCACCTCTCCTCGCGAGCATTCGCAAATATTTCGATATCTGCGAGGAAGAGAAGGAGCTCGCTGCAGCAGCTTCTGACCAATCCCGTCTTCTTGGTCGTAGCGCACGCGATCCGGGGCGCCTTCTTCGGGAAGAGAAGATGCGCAAACGCGTGCAGAAAGAAAAACCGCGTGTAAGGGTTCGCTTGCCTCTGTGGGAGCTGAAGCTGACTATTTTCATTTAGCTTGAACAGGATCTGCTCGCATCGGTCCCGGCGTGGGAAAACGAGACAGGAAGGCCATTTTTGGTTCACGGCGAAAGCATTCTTCACATACTTATGGATATCATGGCTACTGCCGACCAAGAGAATAAGCGAAAGCCCACCCGTGGTGGCTTTTCACGCGCCACAACACCGATCCATTCCCGGGCTAACAACTCCATGACGCCCAGGGTACGCCCAGGGTCAAGCTTGGCATCCCATTCTGTGCCAAACAAACGTCAGCGTCTTGCTGATGAACGATCGCAGGTAAATTACAGCGTTGGTCGGCCCCCTCTCGGTGTTCACGGCGGCGGCAATGGAACACGGAGCAACCATTTCCGCACCGGCAGCGGCGGGCTGCCTACCACTACTAGTCGCTCATCGTCGCCAAACAAGATGGGTAAGAGCTGCTCGTCTCTGCCCAGACCTGTATCAAAACCAGTCATTACAATGGTTGCGCCTAAAGCGGGGACTCAAGCCCATGCACTCGGTCATGGGCGTCTTCCAACAGTGATGGTAACACACGGGCAAATTGTGCCCTACGGTGGCATGAATTCCAGCAATCCTTTGTCTCGCAGCACGCCTTCGGCATCCACGTACGGGGTTAGCTTTGGTCACTCGGAGCCTGGCGCAACGAAGAAAGCGATGCGGGCTCGGCGAGAGAGTTTTAAGCCGCGCCCTAGTCATGATAGCGTGGCTATGAACACAAGCAATCGTTGGGTTGTAGAAGGGGAGCCACTGGACGAAGTAGACGAAAGATACTGAGTTCTGGATATAGTACAACCTGTCTGATTTATCTTATCCTCTGTACACATACGTTGGAATCTGTTCGAATCTATGGCAATAGTCCTGCAGAAATACACGTGACCGTTATGGGTTCATTAATCAGCAGCGGACTACATCGAGTATCGTTGGGCTCGAGCTTGTTTCTCCCTCTACTTGTTTTCGCGACGTTGTTCAACTTGTTGTCTTATTTGCGTGCTAACGGAATGCTGTCCACTTTGATAGCCATTACACTGTGGCCGTTCGCAGACTTCCTATACTACCTCTCGATTCCAGTCCATCCGACCTGGTTTCCTTATCCTGTCGCGACTGTACTGCATGCAGGAAGGTTTGCATCCGAACTGTGCATTTGGCTTCTCTCTAATCATGCTATGATAGGATATCGCTAGCATTCCAAGCCAATGCACGCCGTGTGGGTGCATTTGACCGCTTGACCTGGTCGGCCTACATAACGGGGTTTCTCATCATGGTACATTTGAGTTACATGCTCGAGCTCTAAGTATCGATAATTAACCAAGTTTAAGTGCTGGGGTGGCGGGCTGATCTCACATGCCCTATTGGCTTTGCCTCCGCCACAACTGTATTCGTTTGGCCCGTACATTAATTACCTCACCATTCACTTATGTTTTACTGCTCTGACACACATGTTTCCATCCGTGAGTGTCCCGCCAATTTCTCGAGTATATCGAACAAATGACACCATGTAGATTCTCAACCACAATAAGGCTTTGGACACACTTCTCTTTCCTGTGGATGCCTTAGTTCGCACTAAGGCTATTATCGGCACCATTTCATTGTTGGGCTTGCCTGAAGTGGATCCAGTGCTGGCCGAATCACCTTTGGCTCACCTCATCCTCGGAGCTATAGGATCCTCTGGAGGTGGTGTCATGGCTGCAACTTTGTCAACCTGGACAACACAATGGAGTTTTAGCACACCCATATTCTTGCGGCCGGGTGTTGGTTGGATAGACACTATTGATGTATGGGGTGGTGCTCTTGTTGGTATGTTTTCTCTGTAGGCTCTACATCTCAATAGCTCATATCTTTATAGCTGCTGTATATTCTATATTCAGTTTGCAGTCTACATTTTACCCAGTTTTCATCACTTCTCTTGATCAGCAGGTGATCAATTTGAAATTAGCACTTAGTTTCATTGATGCTCAAGCATTTAGTGGCTTGGTTCTTACTATATTGTTTGGAATTCGTGTGTATCAAATACATTATATGTCCAAGGTAGCTGTAGAGACTAAAATACAATGAAAATTGTTTTCATCTAAACAATTAGCAGTGATCTATTCTCACTTTGATTGGATTCAAATTCATTTACAAAAATCTAATAGGGTGTCAACAGATAGTGTCATATCACAAGTGGTTAACTACCCAATATCTAAGTGTTCTTCTTTACCTGAGAAATGACCTAAAGCTTTCAAAGTTCTGTTATCCTCTTGGTCCTCCATTGTCGAGCTCTCTGCTCTCCTTGATCTATGGTGCTGTGCGTCTTGACACCACCACTTTTGAACAGCGCTCAATTTCGTCGAGCAACGAATCATATTTCGGCCCGGTTGTGCCGACCGCTACTGTGGCCGACTGCTACTGTGGAGTGTGCGAGCGCTGGGATCCGCTGAGAGCGCTCGCCGCCGGTCGGCGGTGATTACAATTTGTTGTTAATCATATCAATATCAATGCGGGTTTCACGAAATTTTTTGCTGAGAGCAACACTACCGTTGCAACATCCTATTTCTCTTCTGTAGTCCTCTGCCAATTCCTCTGTGTACAGATAGTTCGAAAAAAAAGTGCTGCGTCACAACAACTGGCTGCTGCATGGGCAGCAAGATGGCAGACGAGAGACAACAGTGTGGAGTCTATGGATGACCCCGAATCAGGATCTGACATTCAGATCCTGGACCCACCGCCTCGCACAGGACTCAAGACTGAATGCAACTGGGATGGTGGGGTTATTCACTATGTAACGGACAGCAGTAGCCAGTCGGATTCAGAGTCGAACTGTTCGGACAGCGTGTCTGAGTTGGAAGAGCTCGTTGGTCAAGAGCTGATTGCCAGTCTGGCCAATGAAGTCCACGCTAGGTTGCCACATCTGCTGCAAAAGAAGTTAGTGTTTGAGCAGGTCATGGTGCCAATATCGTCCAAAGAGTGGCGCAAAGCAGAAGCCAAATGCAGCTTTGGTTATTCCGGGAATGTGGCGAGCACTCAGTGCCGCCACTGTGCTGTAGCCTGTGAAAAAGAGAAAAAAGATGCTGTCGTATGTGAATCGTGAGTGCTCACAGTAAAATATGAAAAGAGTTGGTACAAACATTTGAGATTATACAGCCGAAGTACACAGATGATGCAAAATTTTGTTCGGGCAGGTCAGGCCTAAGCTGCAGTGAGGGCATCAGCACGCGCTGAACCAGTGATTCCAGCTGGTGCCGCCACATCTGATGCCCATGTACCAGCTCCCAACGAGGTGCCATCTGACACCAGAATTTTCACGGGATACCTTTCTGACGAGTCGGAGCTGGAGTGGGCAGACGACGAGTCAGAAGTTGACGACGAGGATAGTGACGACGACTTACCTGGACTC
>KN881645.1:0-86089 GCA_000934395.1 Fistulina hepatica ATCC 64428 | reverse complement strand
CCGCATGCTGTGAACACTGCCACCCCCAGTACTTCATCGACGGTCACATTGGGGGCATCACATGATGGATTCCACGTTCTGCAGCCTCCACCACCCAAACGACGCAAGCTCAATATGCCTGTGCGTGTCGCAAATGCAGCCAAAAAAGTTGAGCAGATGAAAACATTGACATCTGCTCTGCATGATCTCGAGCGCCTTTTTAAGTCGAAAAAGACGCAGTTTGTTAGTGGTCGGGAAGGCCTTCAAGCAAAGCGCGCGAACGCAATCAGATCATACCTTCTCATGGTTACGAAGAATGGACGTGGCCAGGTTGATGCCTCGAAGCGTGCAGCCGAGGCTGAGGGTTTGGCAAGGGTCTGGGGAGGTCGTATGGTGCGGAGATGGGCACGCATTTGGATCGAACGACGTGAGCTGCCGCTCTCACAGAAGGGCCGCTACCCGAAAATCTGGTCGTTACTCGATGACCCTATTGTTCGCGCTGAGTTGCGCTCATACCTGCGCTCGAACAAGTGGTCAATGGACCCCACAAAACTGCAGAAGTACAGCCAAGAAAAAATGGTCCCACTCGCCGCTCGCAAATACCTCGAGACAATTCTTCATGACGAGATGCCTGCAGGCTTGAAGAAGTATATGGAAGTTGAGCTCTTTCCTCGTATTCATCTTTGGCCGGGAAAACGAGGTATCAGCATTACAACCTGTTGCCATTTCCTCCATGCTGAGGGATTCAATTATGTCGAAACTGCGAAGGGGGTTTATTATGACGGCCACGAGCGTCCTGATGTCGTTGAATATCGTCAGGACAGCTTTATTCCAGCTCTTCATGAAGAACGACCGCGTATGGTACAGTACAAAGTTGGAAATGTCGATGAGGAGCTGGAAGCACCCGAGCGTAATTATGTCGAACGGCGAATTGTGCTGAACATATGGCTCTATCAAGATAAAGATGTACATGATTCAAACCAACGGTGATGTGGAAGAACAAAGCACGCACGACTCAGATGCCGATAGCAGCCATTGAATCACAAGATAAGTCTCAGGCAGGGTACTCGTAGACGTGTCATAGCAGCGTACGTAATAATAGCTACACTGTAACGACTAGATAGGAAGCCCTAGTCAAGCTCTTATAAGTACAAGTCGTTTACATACTGGAGTTGCTACAGCCTAAGAATTATGATGGATATTGGAATGGTGAATTGTTTTGCAAACAGGTGCGCCAAAAAACTCATTCAATGATTTGCAATTTTATTGACTTCATTTATAGCTTAAAGAAAAGATTATTCCGATGTTCGAGCGTCTCCATGGACCTGGATATTGCATGGATTTCATTGTTGATCACTCGCAAGGCCACTCGGCATATGCGCCCGACGCTCTGCTCACCACACACATGAACCTGAATCCTGGTGGCAAACAAAGTCGTTTGCGCGATGGCTGGTATATTGGTCTTGATGGAGCACGCATCTCACAGTCCATGGTCTTTCCAAATGATCACCCTGATTGTCTGGGGCAGCCAAAGGGAATGAAACAAGTCCTTGTTGAACGAGGCTTGTGGCATAACAAACTTCACATGCGCTGCAAAAAATGCGATCCAAAGTCACATGACTGTTGCGCCAAACGAATCCTCGACCTCCAGCCGGATTTCAAAGCACAGCATTCTCTCGTGCAAGAAATCATTGAAGCGGCCGGCCATACCTGCACCTTCCTTCCCAAATTCCACTGTGAGCTGAACATCATTGAATACTTTTGGGCAGCAGTCAAACGGTACCTTCGTGAGCACTGTGATTATACCTTTGAAGGACTCAAGGCACACCTCAACGCTGCTTTGGCATCAGTACCAGTAGCAACCATTCGCAAATGGGAGCACCGGATGTGGCGGTGGGTTGAGGCATACCGCAATGGTATGAATGCGAAGGATGCACAGTATGAGGTCAAGAAATTCAGTTCTCGTAAGTATGCTTCCCATCGTCGTGTTCCTGAGACTGTCGCTCGTGTGTTCGACCAGTAGACCTTTCATGTATTACGTGAATAATTACTTAATTTGGTATATGAGTCATGGGTGCTCAATTCTGTGACTGACAAATGTGCATTTTTGAGTTTTGGGGAAATTCCTCTGGGGGGTTGATTCATAACATGAAAATACATATCTTCCCAACGTAAATAGTCATTTGGGTGAAATTTAAAGGAGTCATGAATCTTGTTTGAAAGTGGTGGTGTCAAGACGCACAGCACCATAGGGGGACTTGCATTCTCAATTGCTAGGTCATTCTCCTCCCTTACGGTGTTCGGAACTCTTTTCCCCTGGCCTATTATCTCCCATTCCTCCCTGTGAAATACACAGGTAACCACCTGGTCAATAACTAGTGGGCATTGTCAGATAGCCTCACCAAGCCCGTGATAGTCCTACTTGTCAGTATCAGTTCACCTTCATCCAGTCATCCTCTTGACTCCCAGCTCCTAGTGTACCCAGACTTAACAGCATGCCAACAATCACTGACAGTGACATGGTCAGATGAGTCCAACAGCAATCACTGATCCATTTTGATCTGACCAAATTGTTGCACATCCATTTTTGGATGTCAAACAAATCTGTGCAGACACACATCATGTGCTGATTTGTTCGGCATACAAAAATGGATGTGCAATAATTTGGTTGACTTGTTCATTGAAAACTCAGGAGGTCAGTCAAATTCCACTACTCATCTCTTCAAACAAATATAATCATGCTCATGAGCTTTTTCAGTCACCAATATCAGTACATGTCAGAAAATAACATCATTGGATGTAGAAAATGGAACAGTTACAGAAGTGTAAGTAATTGCTAGTTGAGGGGCTATTGTTATGAGCCGTTTCCTTTTCACTGTTCCACCCAATTTCTCCCGATCTCCTGCTCCCACTCTCTACTCCTTCCCGGTGCATCAACCTCTGTCCTTCGCCTTACCGTCCATTGCCCTTACTATGCTCCACAATACTGCGAGAACCTACATCTGTAGTTACCAGTAACAACCCACTTACAGCCCCGTAGTATTTAGTGCAGTATCTATCCACCTGACTCCCACTCGATTCTCATGTCCCCCGATGCACCCGATTTCTGATGTATATATATACTTGGTAATAACTTGTATTCCTCAGCTTGATATCTCATTAACCACCAATATCATAGCTTTTCTCTTCATCTGAGAAATGACTTAAGCCTTTGGAGTTTCCGCCGTTCTCTAGGTCCTCCCTCATCGAGCTTCCTGCTCTCCATGACCTAGGAGGACTTGAATTCTCTAACACTAAGTCACTCTCCTCCGCTACAGTATTCGGAACCTCTTCCTCCGGCCTGTTGTCTCCCGTTCCTCCCTGTGAAATACATGGGTAACCACCTGGTCAATAACTAGTGGGCGTTGCTGAATAGCCTTGCCAAGCCCATGACGGTCCTACTCGACAGTACTGGTTCGTCTCGCCTGGTCATTCTCCCGACTCCCGGCTCCCAGTGCACTCAGACTTAACAGCCATAGAATTTTTTTTTTCCCTTAGGATATACTCTCTACACCTTTTACAAAAAATCCAGCTTTTGCTGATGTGCTCAGCATGCATTGAACCAACATAGAACACCCTGTGTGATTTGCTTCAATATTGACACCCTAGACATGGTCAGCCATCTCTCTAATCTACTATCATCAATTATCTGTCAATTGCAGGAATCAATGAATGTAACTTACTGTGGTGTTGTTAGAGGGCTAGTCTCTGACTACATATTAAGGGCCAGATGCTGAGAGGAACTCCAGGAGGTGGGTTGGATATGGATATGGGAGAACAGAGTCTGGTACCGACAGAGTTCACTGGGCATGATGTTGAGGTTAATGTTCACGGGCTTGGTGAGGCTATTGGACAATGCCAGCTAGTAGTTCATGTGGGTGGTTACTGTTAAGGGCAAGATCAATTGGAGCTCAGGAGCAGGAGAACCAGGAGAAATCAACCAGCTCCTGAGGCAGGAGGTTGAGGAGCCCCAAGGGTATCAAGGCTGAGGGAATGTCTATGGGCTAGATGAGTGTTAAGGGGTGGTTCCAGAGGGGTGCACCTAACCGGATACGGGAGGCTGGGAGGCTGGGAGGTTGATCGGTGCACCCTGGATGGAACCCTGGATGTACCAGTAGGACAGTCACAGGCCTAGCAAGTCTATTCGGCAACACCCACTAGCTTCCTCACGGTGAGGAGCACAGAATCGGTACGACCAGGAAAACCCGCATATAGCACGATTCCGCCGCCGCACCTCATCATGCACTGTTGCGCACCCCCGCGCTCTCGTCTCGTCGCCGCACGCACACCAGCATGCACGTGATCGCGTGAGTACTTGTCGAGTGCTCGCTTCCCGAAGTCACGTGACTTTATCGCGCCATGCAGATCACGTGATCTGCGCTCCTCGCGCGCTCCTCATCCCGCGTCGTCCCCGCACACGCCGTGCATGCGCCGTGCATGCGCCGTACATAGATGCACATGATCACATGATCACGCGCGCACTCCCCGCGCTGTTCCCACGCAGTTACGACCCATTTTACAGCTGCATGCCATTTTCGACCGCTTTTGGCAACCATCGTGAGGTTCGATGAGAGTCCCGATGCACTGCGAGAGGCTGCGCCATGTCATGTGATGTCCGCTCTTTGTTTATATACTTGTTTTTGTGTTTTGTGTGTGTTTTTAGTAGACTATAAGCAGCCTATACCATGTCTTAGCGTTCCGATCGCTCGAATATGACCCCGTGCGTTAGTGAATACATCGCTAGCGTGTAGATATCCCCTCGAGACTTGAGATCTGTGCCCCTGAGTGCTTCTGTTTCATTTTCTGAGCTCTTGACTGCGTCCCGTTACCCCAGAACACCACCGATCGCCTGCGAGAGCCCCGCTACTGGCCGTTTGTGCTTTCTATCAGCCGAGGAAGGACTCGCTTAGTCACGTGACCCCATCGTGCGCCTGCCGCTACTGCCTGCAGCCCGCCCGAGAGTGGTTGGTGTAGTGGTTTTGGTTTGGTTTTCCCCCAGGGAAGTGCCGGGTGTCCCTCAACGGTTAAGTTACCAGTGGTTTTCATAGTAACTGAGGTGGCACAGAGGGGATCCCAGGATGACATCTGGGAACATGGGAGAGGGTCCGGAAACCTGGGAGAAAGTCCGGGAGACCGGAAAGTCGGAATGCGGACCTCAGGGTCAGGTTGAGCAGAAAGGGAGGGGGAGAGGCTTCACCTCGACACAAGGCATGGTGCTCTGCATTGAGATAGAGGTAGAGCAATGGAACGTGACTGACAAGCATGCCAGAGACTGGGACAGGCCACCGGAAGGAAGTCCGGAGTTGGGAGAAGGTGCCTGGGTCATACAACCGGTTCCAGGGCTCGATGCACAACGAGAAGGGGGGACCCAAGATACAAGGGAGGAGAATCTGGGAGGATATCTGGGAACCCAATGGGAGGATGGGGAACTCGGGAGGATGTCCGATAACCCAGATCCGGGAGGCGGTACCCCTGGTAGAGACTGGACAACAAGAGGGAACATAACTCGACAAGAGGGTACAGAGGTTGACAGTTGGGATAAGTGGAAAGGCTCAATGTCGGACAACACAGTGTCAAGGGAGTTAAACAAGAGAGTCTATTCACCAGGAGTACAGGGAGTAAGTCGGACAATACATCAAGTATAGTCAAGGACAAAGGATAGGTCAATAATGACATGTAATGGCAAGTAACATTAATATCAAACTTAAGGGGTATCTAATTACTGGAGCTGTATATATAGTCGGGAGGTCGGGTAGTCCAGGAGGCCTGGGAGGAACTGAAAGTCGGGTGGGGTGTGCTATGGACTACGTACTACAGGCCTGTATACAGAGGGTTACTAGTAACAATAGGCATACAATAACACAGTAATGTGGAGTGTAGTCATGGGTGAGGGATGGGATGTGGAGCATGGGCAAAGGGTGCAGATGAGGTTAGAGGGCAAGGGTGCGGGTCTACATACCAGGTCGAATCGGGAGGGTGTAGGTTCCGGGAGTCCAAGGTTATGAATACTGTTCGATACCGTATATTGAGGTTGGGAGTTCTGGGAAGCTTGCAGAAGCTCAGGAGATCAGGAGACCAGTGTCTGGGAGGTAGATGGCAGTGACTGGGATTGGGTGGGAGGTTACTGAGGTGTCTGGAGGACCGGAAGACTGGGTTCCCGGAGGTCAGAGGTTGAGAGACTGGGAATCGGTAAGTGGCTCATAACAGTGAGACTATTCGGCAACACCAACTAGTCTTCACTGGGTTGGATTACCCATAGTATTTCAGAGGGAACAGAATAAGGAGTCGAGAGCCCAGGATGGATGTCCAGATATTGATGACTGGGTGGCCAGATGCTTGGGTGAACAAAATCAGCTGGGAGAAATGACTGGTGTGTCAAATGGCATGGCTTGATGCTGAGACCCAATGATGGAGAGATATTGGGAGGTAGGTGACTGGTAGTGCACTGAAAGGAGTCTGCTGAAAAAATATCAGGAAGGGATGAATGTGGGCGGACAACTAGTGCGGTGGTCTGAGCTCCTTAGTTGATGATGGACATAACATGTGAGGGTTCTAATCCTTGTGGGAGAGTCACATCAACTGAGTAAGTTCACATTATGAAAATTAGTGCTAGAGAATTAATGAATATGGAATAGAATGAGAATCAAGATATCAAGACTGAGGCTCAACAAGTAAATTACAGGGTATATATATACTTCAGGAAAACTGGGTATATTGGGAGGTGTGGGAGGGGAGCAGGAGTCAGATGGAGCTATATGTGGGGGGTTACCGGTAGCAACAAGTGTATGTTCTCACAGTACTGTATCATTTCGACCAATTGTTTGTGGCATTTCAATCATGATGGACAGAATCAATTGTTCATATGTTCTCTTATCGTGACGTACTGTGACGGAGCCGGGAATTTGTTCATATCTCTTTGCTGGAGACCCTGTGAGTCAAATTTGAAGATTAGAGTTTGTAATGAAGCCATGGCATCAACTTGAACATCACAGCATATGCACCAAATTTGCCAAATTAGGCATCCTCGGCATCTTTTGATTGATTGCATCAATTCTCAGTTTATTCTCTCACTGAAAATCACCGTGACATCATACAAAAATTTGTTCAAAATATTCGACCGTGATATATGATGGAACCTTCAGTTGAAATGGTACAGTAATGTGGAGTGGTAGGTATAGGCAAGAGATGGTAGGACAAATGACAGAGGGTGGATGTATAGGGAAGGAGTGGGAATGAGAGCAGGAGGTCAGGAGATTGGGAGAAGGGTGATAATAAGAATGGCTCATAACAGTTACCCGTAGTATTTTGCAGGGTGTGGGAGTGAGGGAATGGGAGTCTGGAATGGGCGTCCAGATAGTGGAGATTAGGTGATGAGAACCCTAGCGAGGTTTGGGGCTTGGAGGATGGTGAGTAATGCCAGGTGCAGTAGCAAGAGAGCGGGGAGCTGACTGAGCTCTTAGGCTAAGTCCTGATTGCCTTTAAGATCCTGTGAACTGAATGATAGAAGGGGCTGCCTTAGTTGATATCAAGACTGAATATTACAATGTAAATTACAGCCTTATATACTTGGACACTCAGGTGAATTGGGAGATGTGAGATGAATTAGAAGGTGTGTGTAGTGCACATACAGTAACTAACTATGGAGTGTAGTATGCCCTTAGGGACAAGGTAAGCAGGTGTCAGGTGGGAGTGAAGGAGAGATGTGTTTGTAGTTCTGTGGAGCATGGGCAGGGAGTATGAACTAATGATGTGGGTGTTAAGTGGTGGTTCCGGGGGGATGCACCTGACTGGATATGGGAGGCTGGGAGGCTGGAAGGTTGACCAGTGCACTCTGGATGGAACCACAGATGTATCAGTAGGACAGTCAAAGGCTTAGCGAGGCTATTTGGCAATGCCCACTAGTTTCTTCACGGTTAAGTTACCTGTGGTTTTCGTAGTAACCGAGGTAGCACAGAGGGGATCCCAGGATGACATCTGGGAACATGAGAGAGGGTCCGGAAACCCAGGAGAAAGTCCAGGAGGCCAGAAAGTTGGGATGCGGACCTTGGGGTCGGGTCGAGCAGAAAAGAAGGGGGAGTGGCTTCACCTCAACACAAGGCATGGTGTCCTGCACTGAGATAAAGGTAAAGCAATGGGAAGTGACTGACAAGCATGCCAGAGACTGGGACAGGCCACCGGGAGGAAGTCCGGAGTTGGGAGAAGGTGTCTGGGTCATACGACTAGTTCTGGGGCTTGACACACAATGAGAAGGGGGGACCTGACATACAAGAGAGGGGAACCCAGGAGGATGTCCAGGAACCCGATGGAAGGATGGGGAACTTGGGAGGATGTCCGAGAACCCAGATCCAGGAGGTAGTACCCCTGGTAGAGGTAAGACAGCAAGAGGGACATAACTCGACTAGAGGAGACAGAGGTCGACAGTCAGGATAAGCAAAGAGACTCAATGTCGGACAGCACAGTGTCAAAGGAGTTAAACAAGAGAGTCTATTCATCAGGAGTATAAGGAGCAAGATGGACCATACATCAAGTAAAGTCAGTGAAGGGATAATCTCAATTAACATCAAGTAACATTAATATCAAACTTAAGGGGTATCTAATTACTGGAGCTGTATATATAGTCAGGAGGTTGGGTAGTCCGGGAGGCCTGGGAGGAACTGGGAGTCGGGTGAAGGGTGCTACGGACTACATACTATGGACCTGTATACAGAGGGTTACTAGTAACAACAGGCATACAATAACACAGTAATGTGGAGTGTAGTCATGGGTGAGGGATGGGATGTGGAGCATGGGCAAAGGGTGTGGAGGAGGTTAGAGGGTAAGGGTGCGGGTCTACATACTGGGTGAAATCAGGAGAGTGCGGGTTTCGGGAATCCGAGGTCACAAATACTGTTCGATACCATATACTGAGGTTGGGAGTTCTGAAGAGCTTGCAGAAGCTCGGAAGATCGGGAGACCAGTGTCTGGGAGGTAGATGGCAGTGACTGGGATCAGGTGGGAGGTTATTGAGGTGTCCGGAGGACCGGAAGAGCAGGTACCCGGAGGTTAGAGGTCGGGAGACCGGGAATCGGCAAGTGGCTTATAACAGTGGGAGGAAGTAATATACTTGTAAGTAATTAGTGTCATGATGGGGAGTAAGTGTAAGGGTGCAGATACAGGAGATCAGAAGATGGGAGAAGTGGGAGAATAGGTAAATAGAAATGGCTTATAACATTGCATGAGCATGTCTAGCAGGCTCTTCTGGCAGGTGCTGCTTCATTTGTCAAAGTACCTGTTCCATTTTCTGATACTTCATGTGATAGTATGCTGCATCCAAGAATGTCTTGTTGAGCTCATCCTGATTTTCATTTATCACCCTGAGTGCATTTTCCAAATTCTCCTTGGTTGTTGTGAGTTCATCACTCAAATGAGCAACCTGTGCTTTTGCTGCCTCAAAATCTGCATGAAGATGTTTGTTCTGTTGGCAACAGACTCAGCGCTTCTTGGTTTCTTTCATGAACAACACGTAGCTGGCATAATGGCATATCATCGTTAATTGCAGATCTCTAATGTGTGCATCCTTTTTCTTCAAGTTTTTTCTAATGCATGACATTGAGCCTTAGTATCAGTATATACAAATGTTGCAAGTGAGTAAAACAGTGTAGCAATGCTTTGAGACAAACTAACTCTAGGCTTATATGTGATCAAGGACAGTGCTGGGTGCCTCTGTTTTATGGTCATATATGTTGATGACATTATTATAGCCATGAATTCAAAGACATACATGCAAGATATCAAAGATCTTGGGTGAGTGAATTGGATATTAGGCATTGAAATCATGCGTGATCGCCCAAATTGCCTTGTCAAACTATCTCAGTGACAATACCTCCTAGACATCTTGGATCATTGTGGCATGACAGATTGTAATCCTGTCCAAACACTCCTCCCGCATAATGAATGCTTCATGGCTGATGACCCAATTGATGACACCACTGTACACAACATGTGCATAAACAGAAAAATAGTCACTTACCCCACAATAGTTGGTTCACTTATGTGGGCGATGCTTGGCACTTGTCTGGACATAGCCTATGCTGTGGGGATCCTCAGATATTATACATCCACACCCAAGGCCTACCATTGGAATCTCATGAAATGGGTACTTTGGTATATCGCCAGCACTTTAGACCTGGAATTGGTCTATGATGGGTCAGACAGTGGATCCTTGGAATGTGATTTCCATGGTGATGGATATGGAAACTCTGTGACCAGGAAACACGTCCAGCTCGGTGATGCACCAGGGATCTGGCCAGCCATGGAATAGCCCCATCTAAGGTCTAGACTCATTTTTGATTTAGTATTTTGTCCACGCCTACAGTCAGCATATTCCCCAACGGATTAGCCCATTGACACCTGTAGCTTAGGCAGAGCCACTGTGGTCACCTGATTGAAGACACCGCCTGCCCGCACACACCTTAGACAGACTCCATTCACTGTAATCATACCGTAATTACTCACCACTGATCCGATCAGCTCCTGTCATATATATGCACTGTTGTATCTACTAATTGGAATGGAGGAGGTACAATTCTCACCATCATTCACCTTTACAAAAACAGCAGCGTCGCCTGCCTTGTTCATGATGGAACTCGCCTCGACCCTCGGCACCTTCGGCCTGCAGGCTTTTGGCGACTTCACCTTCCTGTTGCCCCTGAACCTTTACGTTCTCGCTCCTTCCCACCTAAATGCATACAACACTCCATTGCCATCTCTCGTGGACAGGCCCTTCTGTGCCACCAATGATGTACCATTGTTCTACATGGAGGAGGAGCCTTATTTCGGTCTGGTCCATGTCTGCTTCACGAATATCAAGAATGGGGTGTGTTACATATGCAGCACCGACACTTACCTTCGTATTCACCCTTGGCTCGACTGCTACACAGTCGTGGTCCCCCACATGGCTTCTGAGTCAGGCGAAGAAGTGCAAGGCCCCTGAACATCTCATACCGCTGTATTCGTTGGCTTCGCCTTCGGCATCTGCACCTCCCGCCACCCTGTCCGCGTTCTCCAGGCCCAGGAGCTGGTATTTGCTCTGGCGAACTTCGTAGAGTCTGAGGCACACATCTTGCACGGTATCACTCATTTAGAAGCCCCCACCCAACCCGAACCACACTTGGTACCTCAATTCCCAGCTACCTTTGAGGAGTTGATTGCCTGCAGCCAAGGACGAGGTGAGGTTGGGCTCGGAGCCAGCGCTTCCAGTGAAGTTTCAACTGGATCCCACCACGAGGGGGCCTGACTGCAGCTTCTATTTGCCTATCCGCAATCACCTGATTTTGTAAAAATCATTATTATTAGCTAGAATCACAGTTCCGTAGTTTCTCCCACATGGCGCACCCATACAAATGACCGATGACCTCGACTAATGTGCGAGGCTGCACCCTCCACGCACACTCAGCAGAGTCAGCAGAATCTGAGCCCGTCCAGTTCCTCCCAGAGAAGAAGAGGCAACCCTGACCCCGTAAAGATAGCCATCCAATAAGCGAAGCAACTGCTGAACCCGCCATGATGAGTGCACAAGACCCTGTGACAGAAGCAAGAGAAGCACTTCATATTTCAACTTCGCTAAGCGTGGCGGCCGACTTCATCACATCGTCACCATCGGGTGCCACAGCTGAAGGGCCTCAAGGTGAAGAAGATCTTGCTTCACCAACAACGCCCCAGAAGCTCACAGGATGGTCACTGCGAATGGAGGAAGAACTGCATGCAGCAGGTGGAGGATCCTCGGAGGACGATGAGCCCATGCCACTATACTCCACAATGTCACTGGAGTGTTCACCTCAAGGTGAGGAGCGGGGAATGGCAAGCAACGACTCATCGCTGCAGGTGTTGGACATCTTATTGAGGTGCCTGGGTCTGAAAGATGACACTTACCTTTCACCCCCAATGTCGGACCAAGGACCAACCGACGATGGCCAAGATCCACCCGCTGCTTTGTCAGTCACCATGATCGCTCGTGGCCATCATTCAGCACTGCAGTTCACAAAGGATATGACAAGGAACCCATTGTACCTCAAGCAGTATTTCAAAGAGCTTGAGGCCGCATTTGCCAATGCCCACATCATGGAGAGTCGCCGTAAGAAGGAGTATGCCATTCACTACCCAGATGTCAGGCAGGTGGAAGCCTGGAAGGCCCTCACCGAGTACAACTCCGACGAGTCAGACTACAATATGTTCAAGAAGGCTGTCTGCCGCATCTATTTCGGGGACACCAGTCGCCTATACCGGTCACGTGATCTCGAGGCCCTATGTGAGGAGTACAGGCAGAAAGGATTCGACACCATCAACAAGTTTCGCAACTTTCACCGTATGTTCCTCAGCATTTACAAGTACCTTACTGACACCTCGGACTACTCAGAATATGAGGCATCACGTACAATCTGGCGCACCTGCAATCCTCGCCTAACGCAGGCAGTGCAGACTCGCCTGAACATCAAATGCCCGGATGCCGACGACGACATCTATCCGCTGGAAGAGGTGATCGCCACTGCCAAGTTCTGCTGTGGAGGAGGCAAACAAAGATCGATGATGACAACTTTGTCGGCCCGTACCATATTACCTAATGAAGGGGGCATGGTGAAGATCGAGGACATATCAACATTGGTATCGAAGATTATGGAGGGCATGGGCTTGCCACTGAACCAAGGAGGCCAGTACCCGGCGGCCTTCACACGGCAGCAACAGCCGCCACTGGCCACCCCCAATGCCTACACCGCCCCACTACAGGCGAACCCAGGTCAGCCCACTTTCGCCATACAGCAAGTCGCACCGCAGGCAGGGTATCAGTATCAGCCGCCAGTCGCCAACCACATCAGGAAAAACACTATTTGCAGGAGACGACCTAGGAACTCAGTCAGTTCATAAGTCATATGAGGATGACTCAAGTTGTCATCAGTTGACCTAGGTTGACTTTTGAACTCCCCAAGTTCCAAAGTCATCCCAGGGCACCTTAGGGTGCCCTGGGATGACTTATGATTCCAATCCAGCCTCATCTGACCTGAGGCTAATAAAAGATAACCTAGGATGACTTAAGGTCTTCCTAGGTCTCCTTCCATCTCATATATAATCAACCTAAATATAAGTTTCCTTTTTCAGACATGACTCTGAGTCAAAGATAACAAATAATATTTGCATTCAAATTATTACCAAATGGTTTGATATGTAAATAAGTATTAATAAAATAGTTTGGCAATCATCTAGTACAATGATTGTGGTATGTTCCAGCCTGTTGTAGCACCTTTGTGCTGTTTATGTAGGTTAGATTTGAAAATTGACAAAAGAGGAAAGTCGAATTTTCAGTGATGTTTTGATTGGATCATGTGCGCATTGAATGGAGTGTTTGAACACTCCAATTTTTATCAAAATCGGCTTAGCCATTCCTGAGAAATTCAAGGAACACTGAGCAGTGGGGTCAAATTTGAAAATTGACCAAAAAGGAAGTGTAAATTTTCGCTGACATTTTAATGGGACCATGTGCGCACTGAGTGGCGCGTCTGAACGCTCCAATTTTTATGAAAATCAACCCTGTGGTTCTTGAGAAAATGAGCCTGCAAGATTTCTGCTTGAAAATGCTCGAAGTTCAGTAGATTTGGTATATAACAGCTTCATAATGAGTGTTTAGTAGACCACTAAACTGATAGATACTATGGAAAAAATTTAGAGCTCAAGGACATTGATTCCAAAAAAAGAAAAACCTTACAAACTCGGGGCTCCATTTTGTAAGGTCTTCCTTTTTGGGAATGACTCAAGTCACATGCTAATTGTTGGACTTAGAACTTTTGGGCGCCAAAGTCCTCTTGCCTCCTACCACATCTCTTTCCCTTTTCTTTCCCTTGTACTTTTTTCTTCTTCAGCTTGTCTCTGCTTTTTCTTTTCATCTTCTGGCTTTTTCTTTCTCTTTTAGCTTCTATTTGCTTTATTCTTTCATCTCTTCAAGCATGCAAGCCATTCTGCAATGCTGCTCCCTAGGTTCCTCAACCTGCTCAGGCCTCTTCAGTGAGTTTTTCAGCTCTTCAAGTTCTCTTCTTCTCTCCTCAAGACCCCATTCTTCTGCCACTTTTATCTTCTCCTAGTTACCATGCAGGCTTGGCCTGCTAACAACCAGTGCTGGTGAGTCTCTGTACTATTCTTAGGTTAATATGCTAATGCCTTTGCAGATCTGTTCTTCCTTTCTTGTGCCCCTCAAGCCCATATCTCATTCTTTCCTTTCTCAGCCCATCCTAGCTGGTTGCTATGGTGCTGTTTAGATAAGCCATGTACCTCTCTGTTCTATGCTATACTTATGTCTTTTCAGACTATATTTCTGGATACTGAGTAGATACATTATTTTACTGCCTTTTTGTAGATATATATATACTGTATTTTACCATGCCTGTATTATATACAAATAGTGAATATATGTTTTTTTTCTATTTATTTGTATCCAAATAAGGAAAGAAAATGTATTTTCAACATTGAAACCTGAAATCCAATATATATAGAAGATCATTTTGGGTTGATTCAAGGCATCCTAAGATACCCTAAGATGACCTGAAGTCACAGGACCCAAGAAGGATAGCCCGCTAGTCATCCTAGGTCATCAAATTGACCTGGCGCCCTAGGATGACTTAGGACACTTTAATTCTTCTCAGTGCTAGATACATTTTTCCTGATGCAGTCTGCATACCAGGCACCGGTTCTTGAGAATGCCAATGCCCCAGTCGGAGGTCATGTGCTGCCACCGAATGGGCTCCCGCCTCATCTTGCACTGTACAATGCAGCCCCTTGACCACGTCCAGGCCCCGAGCACCCATGTAATTTCTGTAGAGGCACCAACCACTTTATCAACAACTGCGAGGTTTGTAGGCATTACCTGATGGGAGGCAGATGTACACGGAGTTGTGAAGGTCATATAGTCCTGCCGAGCGGAGGAGCGATCCAGCGTTTCACACCAGACAACATGCTGCAGGAGAAGCTAGATTGGTATCATCAGACGAATCCTGGGCAGTTGATTCAGCCCCTCAAGGCCGACGTGCAGCCACCACTAGGTTTACCGGCCCTGCCTTAGGCAGTTAATGCCACACCACCCCAGGCCGGCCCCACACAGTAGTTGGTCTTGGCACTAGCAGACAAGGCAGCAGAGAATAGCTCACCGGTCGATATCTTTGCCATGGCCAGACAAGATGCCCAGACAGACGCCACCATTGAGGCAATCAGGTGAGAGATCAATATGCTTGACACCAAAAAGGCCGGTAAGGGATCAAAGAAGGTACGATTCGAGGCCGGTCCATCTAAGGCTCATGACGGCAAGGCAGCAAAGAAGCTAGATCTGGTTGCCAAAGAGGATGACGCGAGCCTGGAAGCATACCCTCCATTGATTGCACTGCCTGCCATAGGTACTAGCAGCCCCGTTAAGATCCTACAGCGCATGAAGCCAGCCGCCATAGTTTTGGCACCTCAAGTGGTGACTGACAATGGTGCCTTGATAGAGAAGCAGGACCCTGCCTACCATCTGGTATCAGGCCTCAATGGAGCTGAGGCTCTAGAGTCAGTTACACGTGCCATGCTCAAGGAGCACATCAGTATCTCACAGGGTGAGTTGCTAGCTATCACACCGGACTTACACCGGCAGATCAGAGATATTGTTGCCATGCGCTGTGTCACCACTATGAGTCAAGCTCCATGTGTCATAGGCAACCCACCGACCGAGTCAACTACCAAGCCAGCTGCCCCCATTTTGCTCCAGGCAGACAAAGGTGTGGGTAAGGAGACTTTCATAGGAGACACAACAAGCACAGATCCTATCATCACCCACTATGCTCGCAACACAGGCCCGCCGGCCCCAATCCCTGAGCCGTTTTACGCAGGTGTGGACTTCGTCGCCATTCGTACGGTTCTCCCTACGGTGAATAACCGAGAGGAGGTAGAATTGATTCTCGATCACGGTTCGCAAATTGTCACCGTATCAGCTACGTGTTCGAAGAAGCTCAGCCTCGCCTACAATCCCAACATTAGTGTGCAGCTCCAGTCTGCCAATGGCGAGTTCAACCGGACTTTAGGCGTCGCCTGTAACGTACCATTTAAGTTTGAAAGTGTCAAGGTGTATCTCCAATGTCACGTCGTCGAGACTAACGCCTACGAGATCCTGCTCGGCAGGCTGTTTTTCACCTTGACCACTAGCATCATGAATATACATTCACATCAAGATGAGATGATAATGATCACAGATCCGAACAGCCATAAGTGCCTGACGTTGCCTACATACAGCAGAGGAGAAGTGAGGTACGCCCATTATGCTGCTAAGGTTGGCAAGGACACCACCACCGAAGTGCAAGAACAGGCAGAGGGTTTTCGCCCTGCGTCGATTTGTAGTCCAAAGGTTCCGAGATCACAGTCGTTGTTGAGATTGACCACATCTGAGTCATGGAAGGAGTCGGCATGCATATAGAGTTGGATGCCATGGCCTTCTTTACGCAGGCATCACCTACCATCGGCAATTTCGAGGCTGCCTACCAGTCAGCACAAAGGTATGAGGTCGCTGGCAGGATTGCTGCCCCGCCTGCTTCAGTTGCACCCTCGCTGCCAGGATCACCACCATTTTATTTGCATGTAGATTCTTTGCCATCTGATATGGCATTCACCACAGTTCGTACAGCACCACAGTCAGCTGGCCAAGACTTTGTTTTCCCACACGCGTGTCCAGAATGGTCAAAAGGCCGTTTTCATGTATATACAGACAGTGAAGCAATTGAGTCCCGTTCACTGTATGATGAATGCCCACCTAAGATGATATTTAATGCGACCGCCTCGCAGGTGCTGAGCCTAGCGGGAGCACCCATCAACACCCCTTTTGTAAATACAGAAACCCATACATATTCGCCTGCTACCCCTCATCGCTGCCGACCGCTGCATTGTTTACTGAAGTTCAAATACCTTACATAGCAGAGTTGGTGTCAGGCTTGGCCTCACCCGCTTCCATGTTGCCGCACCCCGCCTTCGCCACCATGACATTGCCCAAGACAGGAAAGCCTTTAGGACCGATGAAGAAACGCTATAAGCCGGTTGCCAAATGCACTTACCCAGTCAAGCAGACAACACCAGAAGAGTTTCAAGTTGTACAGAATATCACAGGTGATCCCCTCGAGAACATGCTGAAGCTCTCGCCGCACCCGAGGGCGTTCATGCCTACTGGTTGCTATACAGCGGAACACAAGGCAGTTATCGATGTGGTCCACTCAGAGGATTTCCTATGGCCTGAGGAGTGAGTGCTAATGCACAATTTCATGATGCACCACAAGAAGGCCTTCACCTGGGTCAAAGAGGAGAAGGGTCAGTTTCAAGAACAGTTCTTCCCGCCTGTGGAGATTCCTGTCATAGCACATACACCTTGGGTCTTGAAGAACATGCCAATTCCACCAGGCATCCACGATGAAGTCATCAGGTGTGTTAGGGAGAAGATTACCTCAGGCACATACAAGCCATCCAGCTCTAGTTATCGGTCTCGGTGGTTTACTGTCATCAAGAAGGATGGCGTGTCATTGCGCCTCGTTCATGACCTGCAGCCATTAAACACCATCACTATTCAGAACTCAGGCATGCTACCATTCACAGAACAGGCAGCAGAACAGTTAGAAGGACGTGCCTGCATCAGCAAAAATCAAAGTGCATTTGGACTGCCCTCAGATAGCATTAGGTGCCCTGAGGGCAACTGAGGGCATATTTGGCCCAATTCTCCCAATGTGCATTCAACGGAAGGTTCGGAGGTCAAATTGCATCCAATGTGCCTTGGATGCGCATTTGGGGTCCACAAAAATATTATCATCATTATTAATTATACTAAAAAAGCATAAATTTTTGCCCTGAGGGCGCGTTGAGATTTCCCGATGCGCCTTCAGAGCAGTCAAATTCACTCCAATGCGAAACCATGCATTTTGCTTGATGCACCTCAATTCAGCTGCAAGTCTTATCAAATGCAGCATAGGTGCACATCCAATACTCTGGGTGCTGCATCGTATGCATCTTCAATGCGCCTTCAATGCCCATTGGGTGCACTGTAAATGCACCCAGTTTGCCTTCGAGGAAGCTCGGCTGCATTCCAACTGCTGCTGGGAGGCCACTCAAATGCAGATTCGAGAATCTCGAGAATCTCGAAAATCTTGAAGGTGCAGCAGAAATGGGACAGTGGCTCATAGGAATGCATACCACTTTTCTAATGAGACTTTCACACCTTGGAGTTCAGCAGTTGGAAAGATGATAGATTTGTCCATGCACATAAGAAAATATATGTATGACGGAGTTAACAAGAAAAGACACAGGTTCCATATCTGAAAGCAAAGCAGGTCAGTTTTGTGAATAACTCGTTGATGCAATCATACCATGCAATAATTCTAGTATCGGCAGCTAAAAATCAACATTGGCAAGATTCGAGTAATCCACAGGACGAGCTGGGGTGCTGGTGCTGGCATCTGCTTGCTGCTCTGCACTGGGTCGTGGCTTGCCTCTACAAACCCTGAATAATGACAGATAGAATGAACAAACAAGAGCTTACAGGGCATCCCAGAATGTGTATTTGCAGACTTTTTCCACATAACCAGTGGCTTGTTCTTGCAGGCGACTCCATTGCTGGCTTAGCTCAAGCCACCTGAGGAATGTGAAAATTAAAATACAGATAATTGGTTGGACAGCATCTCACCACTCCCATGACCGTTGCTCCGAAAATTCAAGTGGCTGGCGGGTGCCACTTTGCCACTCCAGCAATGCTGACTCAACCTGACCTCCGGTATAAGTGGAAAAATGAATTATTCAAGAGGAACTTACTGCTGCAGATGCTAGGGTGATCAAGCTCCCAGGTACTTGCTCACTTTGTTCCAGCTCTTTACGGATGCAGGCCACAGATTGGCCCTTCATGGACAAAATGACCTTGCGGATCATAACATGTATGATGAGATTCATCCAGGGCAATGCCTGTGACTTGTCATACTGCCACTCTTTTGTTTCGTCCTGAGTGACAAAGTCACCAGTCAAGTGCATGGAAATAGATGAGTTACTCACATTCCATTGCAGGTCGCCTCAATGAAACAGCTGTCCTCCCTGCTGTTTGGGGTCGCTCAAAAGGAGCGGCACCAGCCTTCCAGCAGATTCAGAGGCCACACGATCCTTGTCAGTGAATGGCAGAAGGTCAAGATGGAAGTGTCCACTGATCAGAGCCATCGCCGCTGTCTTGAAATACCCGTGAACATCACCAAGTGAGGCAGAGATCTGTAGGATACACATGAGTATATGTACTTGTTATGAATCCCACTCACATATTTTAGCATCCATTGCTTCATTTCATCATCCTTGCCAATCTTATTCCAGTAACGTGTCAGCTGTTTGTCACCCTCGATGGCATTCAGTATGGCATGCTCTGCAAAGTCTTCCTTCTCTTCGGGGAAGGGACAGTTGCATGCAACTTCCAAGCACAGCTGCATGTGTGCCCGTTCCAACAACCCAAAATACTTGTGGGGAAAGTCTGTTTGCTTGGGCTTCCCTGTGTACCTACCGCTTGCCCGGCGACCTTTGCCCTTCATTTTTGACTTTAGCTTACGTCGCTTGGGTTCGATGATGTCAATCTGGGTGCTGTCAGAAAATCTGCACAGAGCATGTGGAAAATGCAAACCCCATTATCCGACGCAGCACCGTGTTCAGATTCAGAATGGTCATCTTCGTCATCGTTGTCTGACTGGGATTCAGAGGAACCGGGTGACTTTGGGTCTTCATTGCTCTCGGAGCCATCGTCACCTCCCTGCTGACTGACGTTGTCCTCGACGTTGTCGACGTGTTGAGGTTCTGAAAAACTGTCAGTATGACCTCACAAATGTAACGACACATACTGTTTTGGCTGCGCTGTTGGGATCCTTGATGTGGTGGCAATGCAGATCGGGGCTGCTCATCTCTCTGTGAAAAGTCAGGTCAGTACAGATGCGAGTGGGCCAGTTCCAACTGATGTGCAACCTGTGGTATTGATGTAGGCAACTGTTGTTGTGGAGCCAGTTCAGGAACAGGCAGGGGAGTAGCTGCTGTTGTTCCTGCTGGGTTTATCTCATTTGGGGACATAGGCAATGCCAATTGGGACCTACCACATTGCCCTGGCACCAACAGCTGGTGCGGTTGAGGGAATTCTTCATCCTGTGGCGCAGGCGACAGTGGGCGAGACCGGGAAGTTGGATCTGGAATAGTCAAGTAAGTTATTGCATGCACTGGTGGCATGAGTGGCTGTGCTGATTGCATGGCCTGGGGTGTCTGCAAGCCAGTCTGAGTCTCCGAAGTCAGGGAGGGCATAATCAGCGGCTGCGAAGGTGACAGAGTTGCCACATCCCTGGAAGGTGGCATTGGGATCATCGGGGTGAGGACTGTGACAACAGAATACTTGACCTGTGAGCCATAGTAGTGCATGTTCACATACCCTGTGGAACAATATCGGAGGCACCCAGAAGGGGTGTCATGTCAGCGGACTTATTAGCTGTGCCTGCATGAGGACACTTTGGGCCTTGGGGCCTTGGGGCAGACACGGTGTCGGCTCGACCCCGTTTGTCACCGACACTAGATGCGTCCGGCAAAGGAGCCTCTGCCTGACGCTCCTGCTCCATCTCTGCTTGGGCCTGCTTCCGCACATCTGCCAATGCAATTAGTTATCACAAACTGCACATAGGTAGACAGGACCCACCCTCAGCATGCGCAGCTTCGTCAGCTTTGCTCTGGGCATTCGTCTTTTTTGCCTTTCACTTGGATGGCCCAGCCTTCTCAGTTGCAGGGGCCACTGCTGCATCGGTGGTGGACTAAGGGAGTGTGGCTCAGTCAAACAGAATATCTGCTGTTATAAAGACATTGCCAATGGATGCTGCTTTCGCTGAAGCACGAGTCGTGCGCCTTGCGGTGCTCTTCTTTGGGGGCATAGTTGGTTACAAATAGGAGTAAGCGTTGGGAAACCAGATACACGCCAGACGTTGTAGTATGGTGGTCAGAGAGGTGATGCCACGTACACGAGTGGACTGCTGGCTCAACCGTTCATTTGTTCCGATCACATCAATTTTGCAGCGTCAACGCTTCGACCCTTGCTTACGACCCCCTTCCCAAACCACTGACCTGTCTTCCGCAAAGCACAATCTCGGCTGGAAACTTTCGCTGGCCATCAAGGGATTCGCTCATCCAGGACTACTTAACACTTACAGCATTGAACACTTTCCTGTCATCGCTGAAATGCTGCAAAGAAGCACGAATGGAATCAATCCTGGAATCAAGGCCGAAAGGCTGCAAAATCTCAAACCCACAATTTTGGTTCACGAAGAAGTGGTACAGAAAAAAAAAAGGATATATTGGGTCAGCTGCATTCTGCCAAAGCATTTGCAAGCAACGTCTTCTTTTCTCTTCCATGAAAAGGCACAAGATCTCCACATTCAAATTGAGAATTTGAGGGCATCAAAATGCTCGAAAACCTCGAACACCTCGAGAATCTTGAAAAGCTCGAGAAACTCGAGAATCTGGAGAATCTGGAGAAACTCGAGAAACTCGAGAAACTCGAGAAACTCGAGAAACTCGAGAAACTCGAGAAACTCAAGAAACTCAAGAAACTCGAGATTCTCGAGATTCTCGAGAATTTTGAAATATTCTCGAGAAACACCAGAAGCTCCAAACAATCGATCACTCATACAGCATGAAGAGTAGCCAAGGCCAGGTATAGCAACCACACCATCCAACTGGGACTGACGGAATTCACACCACACCATCATCAGGAAAAACACTATATGGGGAAGGAGACCTAGGAACCAGGCCAGTTCAAAAGTTGAACTAGAGTTGCCTGAGTCATCTTCAACTGACTTAGGTCAGCTTTTGAACTTGCGAGTTCAAAAGTCATTATCAGGTGACCTATGCTGACCTGGGATGACCTGAGGACTCACCAGTTCTCAGGTCATCCAAAAACAACATAGGAGAACCCATGGGTCACCCTAGGTTCCTTTCAATGATGAAGCATATAAGTGAATTATTAGTACTTTCTATGTATGTAGAGTATATACAAGTGCTGTATCAGATCAAACTTGAAAATTGACAAAAAAGGAAATATGAATTTTTGATGGGGTTCTGGTAGGATCATGTGCGCGTTTAGTGGCGCGTCTGAACGCTCTAATTTTTATCAAAATCGGCTAAGCCATTCTTGAGAAATTCAAGAAACACTGTCTGGTGGAGTTGAACTCGAAATTTGACGAAAATGGAAGGATCAAGTTTTGCCGACGTTTTGATCCGGGCATGTGCGCATGATCTTCGAGTTCAACTCCACTTTATCAGATCGTTTCATGCTTTTCATCAAGAATGGCTTAGCCGGTTTTGATAAAATGGATTTGCAAGTTTTCTGTTGGGCCACTAAACGCGCACATGATCCTACCAGAACCCCATCAAAAATTCATATTTCCTTTTTTGTCAATTTTCAAGTTTGATCTGATACAGCACTTGTATATACTCTACATACATAGAAAGTACTAATAATTCACTTATATGCTTCATCATTGAAAGGAACCTAGGGTGACCCATGGGTTCTCCTATGTTGTTTTTGGATGACCTGAGAACTGGTGAGTCCTCAGGTCATCCCAGGTCAGCATAGGTCACCTGATAATGACTTTTGAACTCGCAAGTTCAAAAGCTGACCTAAGTCAGTTGAAGATGACTCAGGCAACTCTAGTTCAACTTTTGAACTGGCCTGGTTCCTAGGTCTCCTTCCCCATATAGTGTTTTTCCTGATGATGGTGTGGTGTGAATTCCGTCAGTCCCAGTTGGATGGTGTGGTTGCTATACCTGGCCTTGGCTACTCTTCATGCTGTATGAGTGATCGATTGTTTGGAGCTTCTGGTGTTTCTTGAGAATATTTCGAAATTCTCGAAATTCTCGAGAATCTCGAGTTTCTTGAGTTTCTTTTTTTTTTTTTTTTTTTTTTTTTTTTTTTTTTCGCTTTATATAAGTCATAAACATATATTATGTCCACATCATTTATGTCATGTATATACATGTATTCATTTTTCTCACTTTTTGGGCTTTTACTCTACCCGTCATACTCTCTTATATTGGACTTTCTATATACTCGTCTTATTCCTGTCTTGTTGTGTCTCGAATGGAGTATCGAGTATCGTTGGTCGATCTTACTCCATCGTCTCTCTCCTTCCCTTATACCTGAACTCCTCGTGGTCTTCTCTTCCTACTTGGACGTTTTTGTAGTCGTGTCAGTGGGTTCTTCCTATGTTCTTGAGTGGTCGTGACCAATGGTCCGACTCGGACGGATCGTTGGTCTACTTCTGTTTTTCCCGTTTCCTCATACCAGAACTCCTCTCTTTGTCTTCTTGTCTTCTCGATGTTATGAGTGATCTTCCCAGACTCGTCCGACTTCTTGGACTCCCCGTCAGAACGACTCACGGACCACACGAACTTCCTTCCTTCCTTGTTTCGTTTATCTTCTTCGTTCTCCTCCTTCTTTTCGATCGTCCTTCTTAGTTTTTCGTCTTCCTTCTTTGTTCGTCTCCTTCTTTGTTCGTCTTCTCTTCTCCACACCATCCTCCTTTCTCCTGAAGCTGCGAGTTTTCGAGATTCAGGTTGTTATTCGTACACTGGACTCAGTAAGGTTTTTTCCTTTTGGCACGTTTGAGTTCGGGGCTCAAACGTACCAAAAGGAAAAAACCTTGGTCACAGGGATCCGAGACTTAAAGAAGGTATGGTACATAGTTCAAGTCATCAGATAGTTTACGAACAATGTATCAGTGGTGTATGGTTTAGACGACCAAAAAACTCGACGAGGTTCTCTTTTGTTGCGGAATGGAATACATTCTCCTATTGAGACGAGGAGTTGGGTTGTGCTGAGACGTTAAATGGTGGTGCTAGGTGTCGGCGGAGCTAGGAGTTTTGCTGTGGCATTTGAAAGCTAATCTTAGGTCGCTCGTACGAGTGACTAAGAGGTGAGGAAGGTGGCGGCATAAGCCGTCTGCGCGACCGACTATGGCACAGTCGGCTGTACAAAAGGCTTTAGAAGTTGCATCTAGAAAAGTGGAGCTAAAGCAGGCGTAGTGGCTGCCGCTGTCGCGTGAGCTCGAGCCCGGTCCTCTCACGCTACTTGAGCCGTAGCTCCCTCAGTAGGGGCGTTAGCGGCAAGCGGAGCGAGGAGTGTTGGGGGGGAGTTGGACAGTACGGTTGGAGTAAAGGTCTTTATCGCTCGAGACTCGGCATACCGTCGAAGGAGCCAAAGTACCCGCTTCTGTTGAAGCCGTCGAGCAGCAGCTTTCCATACGAAACCAGGCGGCCTATGCCTAGACGGCCATACGGCAGCAAACTCCGCAACAGCTACCGCGGGTCGTAGCTAGGAGTCGAGCATCCATGCGGGAGTTGGTCGGTCCTGCTGCTACCCCCTGTCCGTCTGCTACTCGCGCTTCTCTACAGCGTCGGTCAGTGGCTCGTCTGCGGCGGCCGAGGCGGGGTTGCCCTTTTCAATTGTCAGTGGTAGTTAGGACACTTTCAGCCTCCGGTCCCCGCCCCATTCGCGTCCCCATGACACGTTAGTCCACCATAACACTTTCGGTGACGTGCACGTCGCAGGTATAGATACGGACGTGGGGGAAGAGGCTGTTAACACTTCTTGTTTCTCTTATGCTGCTGCTTCTGGCTCTGGCTATCGCTACTAGGAAGTCGGAAGTACCCACTTCTTCTGACCGCAGGCAGCGGGCTCCACGACCGGTTCTACAGCTCATTCCTTTTTGCTGTCGACGCGTTGTTCTATTCGCGTGCGTTAAAGGCACAAGCGGCGTTCCCACACACAACGACGCGTACAAGATAAAACACAAATACCTGTAAATAAAGTCTCATGTAGTGTTGGGACCTTTACCTGTAGCGACTCGCGCTGGCAGATGATCCACGATAGGCGAGGCTTAACCCTAGCTGAGTCAGTCTCTTGAAACGTGAGGCAGTTCTCTAAAGACGAGATTTCTTCCGCGACGACCTTCCAGCACCACCGCACCCATACTTAGAAGAGCACGGTGTACGCGGGAACAGCGAGTGCGGGCTATGACGTAGACACTGTGGATCTATTTGTGTCTTTCTGAGCTAAATAATCATTTGTGAGGTTCATTGAATTGAGGATCAGCTATCATATAAGCCACTCTGAAATCAGCTTAAGTTATTTTAGGGTGACCTGAGACGACCTGAGACGCCCTGAGGATAACCGACCGCGGAGGGGTAGCCTGGAGGTCATCCCAGGTTGTCAAAAAGCCCCGGTGCCCCGAGAAGACCTATGACAACCTCTGATGACATAAGTCATCTCAGAGTAAATTGCATTTTTCCTGATGATGCAGATCGTGTTGAAATCTGTGCAGATCTCCTCTCGGACCTCTGTATGATGATCAGTACACGATCAACAGCTTGTGCGGGATCAAACTGCTCACCACCACTCCAGCCACAGGCAACACAGCAAATATCACAGCGCTGGGATTCAGCAGGTCTGATCAGACAGGTTACAGTTGTTTCAGACAACAGAGATGGGGAAAAATGTGTGGTATCAAGTAGTGCGAGAAATTTCATCTAAGGTAGAAAAATAGGATAAGCTATCAGCCCAGCGTCTTTTGCCAGTGTCTTTCATTCTCATTAAATCATCATCATCCATGAATGCTTGCGTTTGCAAGCCCTGTTCAATCCACTGGAATAATCCTCCTGCAGTGTACTGTGTGAGTGAATACCGAGTTTCCCCTGCTGAAATACAGGTGTTTGAATGTTCGATGATGGCGGATGGAATGAGAATGGTAGCTCCAGGCGGAAACTCGATGATGATGCCCAGGTCCCAGAGAATGAGGTGGCTGCCTTTTTTATAGTTGAAATGCCCGAGTGCAGTGATGTAGCACCAACCAAATGGAATATTGAGGACGTCCCGGTGGGGCCATGTTATTGTCTGTGGCCCTAAGTTGAATGCAATCGCAGCCCAGACGCTGCGGCTGAAGTTACGAACTAATGTGGAATTGCTGGCCAGCAGTGTATTGAGGGCCGTGAGATAGTAGGCAAAGAGTCGGGGTGCCCAAGCTGCAAACACTGCAGAAGCGAAATGAGCAATATGCAGGATTGAGGGGTCGGCCTTTAAGTCTTCCAAAACAGTCACTTCATTGTCCTGGTGGTGCAGGTTGCTAGGGCGCTACATTTCATTGAGTACACGGCACACAGCCAAGGATGAGTCCACGTACCTTTCGGCCCATGCTGTGTGTGAAGCCTTCATTTAAGACACTAAAATCCCCACGACGATCTCTTGGGGATGCGGACTTCCTGTGGTGTTTGCGTGTCTTCAGGCGTGTGCGTGTGTTTTCCAGTGCAGTCGCTGCATGTTCGTGGACCTGCGTCCATCCTGCATCATCCGGGTGGCCAGCCAGTACAATGATCACCCTGCTTTCTGAGTCAACAATGGGAACCATTGTATGACCGTCCCATTCTTGGAGACGAAACGAGCGGGGAGCGTCCGGGCCGATGAGGTCATCGAGAGAGTAGTCGCGTGCCTGAGTTGGTGGGAGCTGCGTAGCAGTGAAGACAGTTGATGTTGTTGATGCCTCGGCAGTGTCATATTTGATGCCTACAGCTTGTGCGGCCGCCGGTGCAACATGTTTTGCACGAATAGCTGCGCTGGGCGTGGTTGGCCCAGCCATGCGCCGGTGTTTGCGGCGCGCCCTGCTATGGGCCTGGTTGCGCCGTGGGTTGCCACATTGTGAGCCTCCTTGTAGTGTGTTGCATGAGTCATCAGCCAGTTGGTCAGCATGTGGGGGTGGAGATGCCGGTCGCGATGGGGTCGGTGTTGAGGGGGGAGTACTGAGCGGCGAGCTGAGGGGAGAATCGTCGAAGTCGTAGGTGAGGCCATCGCTTTGTGCTAACGCCAGCTGGTACAGCACATCAACACTGGGGCAGTTGTCCCTCAGCGCAATCACAGCGCCGGTCCAGCTGGCGCCTGTTGGTACCAAGCCCATCTAGAGGGAGTCATTAAGCAGAACGCACGACAACTGGCTGAGCATGTGGCACTGACTAGTGGAATTCACATCGCTGTGAAGTGCACAGCGCTCTGGGCGGCATTCAGTTGGGGCAGATGGGACTAGGAATGGAGGACAGCCCACGTAGTGTCAACAGTGATCCAGCAGAGCATGATTCCCAGGCACAGGCTTCAAGTGCAGAGCTTGATTGCGTACGAGGCTACACATGAGGGCACTCACCGCAAGGAGGATAGGCACACCCGGTGTTGAGGGTTAAAACAATATGAGTTAGTGGCTGCAACCAACAAAGTTTTCACGATCAGCTGATCGCATTGAATTAGATCAGGTTCGCCAAATTAGGCAACAGAGTTGAATCGACTTCCGATGTCCATATGACTGAGGACCCTACACTCTGTTTCAGAACAATGCATGTAGTTGTGTAGTTGGCTAAGCCATGGCCAAAAACCCTTAATAAATGAGGTGATGTAGGTGCATGCCTGGAAGCACCTGAATACATATGCTGACGAGATTAGTGAGGCACGCCATGAAGCATGGCAGCTCATATCTTGGTTGTAAGTACCGGGCATCACTTCTGATGCGTTGCAGAGGCTGGTGCAAGATCAAATTGCGCAACAACATTCCAGCCCGATGGCACGAGCACACCACCAAGAGCCTCGAGCATCTCGAGCAACTCGAGCACTGCGAGAAGTTTGAGAAGCCCGAGAATATCGAGAATATCAAGAATCTCGAGAATCTCGAGAACCTCGAGCCCCTATATATTCCAGTCTATGAAAACCAGATACATATTACCCATTATGCAGTTAACAAAAAACAACCCAATTGTAAATATGTGGCTTGAACAAGACGGTAGCTGCAACTATGTATAATTTACAATGCAAACAAATATATGTAGTGTAGTGTGCGTGATGCGTGTAGGGAGATATAATGTAGGGTGAACTATGCAGAAGCAACCGCCACCCACTTATAATTTGAGGAGCAAACATAGTCGCTCTATGTCGATGAGGTGGAAGCCTCTTGAACTATGCCTGTATCAGACTCGCTGAAGCTGTCATCCTCATGTGGAAGTCTGGGGTTGACTGTGCGGGTCATCCAGCCTTCCGTGTCTTTGGACCAGCCTACATTGCACAGCTTGCAAAGTTTGTCAGCGGGCCAACCTCGAAGGGCCTTGAATTCCCTGCAAATCTGCCCTCTGGTCTTCATCACTTGAGCTGACACAAACGGGTCGAAATCTTCTTCATCAGGGTTCTCGATATATTCCTTGATTTTGGCCTCGAGCACATGGTACGGGGATGCACCAGGGTCCTTTGGTAACAATGGGAAAAGATCAGCTGGCAGGTCAGATGGATGAGGAAGTTCTACAGTGATAGAATTTAAGAAAGCCAGACGAGCGCGCAGAGCCTCATTGGTGGCAGGCTTGATAACAGGTGGGGGGGGGGTTCTTGCACAGACCCTGGGAACAGAGTCAATCCACGTCTCGAGTTCCGACAGACGTGTCTCTAAGTATGTAATGCGCTGCTGCTGCTCTCGAATCTGCTGCTGCTGCCTATTCAAGACACCGGCTAGGCGCCAGGTGAGCGATCCAAAATGATGATTCTGTGCGAAAACGTGATTAGGAGACACAGGATGGACCTGAGTCTCGGCGAGTGCGTCCTTGCGAGCATCTGGAGAGACACTGTGGCCATGATGGGGCGAACAAATGGGGGAGGAGCGTGCGTGCGCATTTGTGGCGTCAATTACTGACCGGCCCTTGACACCACTGTGCGGCGACACTTGATGGGAGATTGACCCTGGTTCAGCTGGAAGGTGCCCAGAGGAGGGCCGGGGAGTGCTAGTGAGTTGTCGATCGAAAGTCGGCAACGACTCAGATTCAGCCTTAATCTTTGTGAGCCGAAAACACCTGGATCTCACGAACAGTGCTGCATACCTTCAATAAACTGCTGAAAATGTTGTCCTCCAATTCGCCTTCAAGCTCCCACAAATGATTGGGAATTTTGGACTTGTGTGCAAGTGATGAATTTAAAAGTTCTGCCATTTTATTTTTCAAAGGGGTGAGTACATAGTAAACTATTGACCTGATTCCTGGACATCTTACCTTCACTGTCACAGTCGGACTCTGTGTCTGTCGAGCTCTGTGTTCCATTTTTCAAGATGCTAGCATGCAATTACAATCATGTATAAATAAGTATTCTTGTGCGTACCAATTGAAAACTTACAGAGACGTTGAGAGATCTTCTTCCTCACGTGGCGATGGGTCACGTTGGGTCGACATGCCACTATGCCAGATGGTGGAGTTGGTGAAGTGGGGAAGGACGGTGCTGGGACTTCTCACGATCCAGCGATCAGTAACAGTCTGATCTTAGTGATTGCTGGTCTGATGAGTATATCTATCTATATAATAATTGTTAAGAAACTCTATGTAAATACTCTTCTCTAGTTGATTGGATACACGTCCATTCATGAGGGTTGCCAAGTTAATTCTTTGGTTGACTTTATCATGCAGACGGACACACAGCAGATCTCAGCTTCCGAGTGGAAAAATAGTTTCAGAACTACATAGGCAAGAAATTGTTTCATTCCAAATCAACCGTAAACCAAGAAAACTATGCATAGACCAGGAAAGCCAGGGCTTGAGCAGACTTAACTAGATATTCCATAAGTACACATTGCAAGAAAGCAGCTAACAACAAAACAAAGCAGCAAGATAGTACACTGGTGAGACAGCGGTTAGTAGGTGATGGGTGCTGAACAGATGTCAAAAAGGTGCTATGAGGGTATAACTTTTGTAAGGGACAAACATATATGTCGACATTGTGTCAGCAGGAGCAAAGGAAGAATTTGTTTCGTACATTTGGAGACCGACGTCAGGATTCCCATAGTAGCAAGGTCCAGTGTCGTTGCTGAAAGTAGTGTTTCCTTCGCGATGGGGCACATAGCCGTTGTTCGCATGGTAGATATCATTCATATTGTCATTGCTAATTCGATATAAATGGCTTGATTCCAGCCCAATATGCTCGTTGTCCATACCAATAGTTATGGGAGCATCAAACATGGGTGAAGATGCCAGCGATGGCCCCGTCCATACTGGAAGTGCCTGTAGGTAGGCAGCGTCGATGTCTGTGAAAACCGTGTCCTTAATGTTAATTGTCTGTTCATGGTATTGTTTTTGAACGTCAATCAAATTCTAAAGGGATTGGAACAAGATATACATACTTCAATCATTGAAGTTTGTTCTGTCCAATAACGAGTGGCTTCCTTTTCAGCACCCGTCCGCGGGATAACAACACTGGAAGAAGAATCGTCGTGTTCGGCATATGCACATGCGAAACAATACACAATCGATTTCCGTGAGTCGAGCGCGCCGTCATTCGAGGTTACGGTCTGAAGAACTGTGTACCTATGAGAATCTGTGCATCATGTAAGTAAGCTCTGGACAAATAATGCCAGAAAACAATGCACCAGTCAAGGAACATATGAAGGCCCACATATATTACAGAATCTTGCTCTTATACAACCACGGACTAATACTCATCCCGCAGTCATTTGGCAATGCAGATAGTTGTACCATTTCCTTATAGAGGAAAGCATCGCATCCGTGCTCAAACAGAACATAAGAGCTCTGGAGAGACAGGACAGATGATGAGGATAGAAAGACGGAGGGAGATCTGTTGTATGTGTAAAGAATCAAAGGATCATTGCTGACAGAGGATGACAAGAATGCCCAGGGTGAGCCTGTGATCTCCATGGCCATAGAAAGATTTGTTTCGATACATGACTTAGTGGTGATGATAGAAGGGTTCTGTGTCAAGAAAATGTCCAACAATACTGCGTACTGTTGTAGCTTGGTTGTGTGGATTTCGAGAGCAGTCACCGCTTTTGTTGACGTTGTTGACATTGTTGACAGAAGACGAACAGATTCGCTCGGCAGTGGCCATGACTGGGAACTGGTGGATAGTGTGGAACGTGAAACTGGGGCGTTCATAAAGGGGTCAGCATCCAGCTCAGCTGGGCGGACGGTGAAGTCCTGCGCGACAACACAAATTGCTGGGGCAGGCTTCAATTGGCCTTTTCTCGAACAATGTAGAGACTTTGATGAGCCAGAGGGGGGATGTTCACTTGGATCCAGTTCAGTGTCGGTGTGGTGTGAATGCACCAGCAACCTCTGGACTGTTCACAATATGAGAAAAACAGATGTTTTGAATCGAAAGACGAATAGACACTCACTTTTGCTGTTTGTACATGTCTCTTTCAGTTGCTGGAGCCGACTACCTACTTGCTTCAGAGTACGATGAACACCCGTGACATCGAGTATATGTTCAGCAATAAATCTGTATGGAGAATTGTCAGCTTGAACAGTGAATCTCGGACTGGGATGCTGCACACCTGTTCCGCTTGGGGAAGCGATTGAGCTTCTTGCCTCTGGTTGATCGTTCATATAAATAAAGACCTTCCTAGGGATGGGACCCATTGTTCCAAGAACAGCAACAGAAATATGTCACCTTCGATCAGCGCATTCTCTCTGGAACGGGTATTGTTGCATGTACCAAGAAAACAAATTCATTCTTACAGTGTTGGGCTCCATACTGCCTCATCGCATCCTGAAATGTGCACCGGGTTCAGACAGATTTGTCGGGATAGCATTAGGACTACATACCTCGTATATTTTTCCAAGACCTGTGCCCTGTAATATTGAAGTAGACCGTTTCGCAGTCCAGGGTGCCTCCCAGAGAGGATGTGTTAATATTATTGACTAGATAAGGGACTGACATGTCAAGGTAGCTGAGTGAGGTGACTGCAGTGACAGTAAGGACAAGCCTTCCATAACAATTCAAGGCATTTAACAGGTGGGCACAGCGTCTCACTCACGAAATGAGAATCCGTCAGTTTCGATATTATCCGACCGAGTTAAATCGAAGAAAGCTTCAAATCTCCACATTGATCAAAGTAGCTCATTCTAGAACTCAAGCTCAGTGGACAAAGTGCTCAGGGACAAGACGGTGTGTATTCCTTTTCAGGGGTTTTCCACATTTTTTCCCACTTAACTGCACACTGACGTGAGCTCGACGGTTCTACAACAAGCAAAAAGCAATTAAGCAGGCCGGCATATCACAGATAATTTAAACGAAAAGGTGCCTGACCTACAATTTTTGTGGAGATTTAATGCCAGCCACCTCCCCAGACTGAGCCTCCCGGGCGACCCCAAAAAGAAGCCGAATCAACGGGGCAAAAGACAATGGTTCTAGCTGTCTACCAACCATGTTGTCGATAAGTACCTCCATTTTGTTGTCTGTCATATGATGAACCCTTCCATATCGCCGTTGCTGTTCGCTCTTGATCCTTTCATGTGAGTTACAGTGAACAAGTATGGAAGCTGACGTGCCTCAAAGGAAATGGATGCCATGATGTCGTCGACTTGACCTATAGCCACGGCAATCTTGTCCTGAGACTGTTCTGTGGATCCAGAAAAGAGAATATTGTGATGCTTGAGGCATCTCTTTAAATGGAGAATCCATATGACAAAGTCCTGGGATCAGCCAAAGGAAAGGAAAATGGCATACCAGTCTTTTCATACAAATACCTAATACGACTTAGTTTTACGTCTTACAACGGCAGCGGCATGTCATATGAAAGCACAAGAAATCAGTTGGATTTTACCGGGCTGCTTTTACAATGTTGTAGTATCACAAATTCCATCCCACGTTGAGTCTCCCCACTGGATGGATGTACTGAATTCCTTGGCCACGACGAACACGTCGAGTGAGCACGAAGCATAGGTATGGTCTTTAATTGACATCGCGCAGATATCAAGAGGATATGGTGCGTGCCAGTTCAGTAGTAGTCGGACCTGAGGGCCATCAAATCTATGAAATTCTCTTTGAGAACAACATTTGCCAATAGTGTAGCAAAACATTCTCACAATAAAGTGCAAGAAAAGTGTTTCCAGACCATCTTCGTACCAAACAGAACTTGCTTAGATGTGCTCCACACACAGGATTGCTTGACTGGTCCATATGCCGACAATGGCAGTGTCTCTACTGAACGACAATCAACTCTTCAAGGAAGATCGTGATCAAGTCAGGCTGTACATACTTAGCTAGTCTATATAATAATTTTCTTCACGTCTTTGTCTTCTCACCTCATTGCACCTCAGACTTCAGTATGGCCAAAATAAGGAACAAAAATGGCATGTATTGGAAGAGATTTTTACATGCATACCTATAGTATATCACAAACACAAGGTTAGGCAAATGGATCGGTGAATGCAAAGACATAATGATCCAAAGAACAAAGTGACGGGCACACAGTGGTCACCCGTGATGAGAGTTGTCCGTGCAGAGCACGGGTAGCTGCTAGTCTATCTCTTATCTATCCATCTGTTATCCTGCTATCTTGACTCTCATCTTCAAGTTGCCAGCGCACCATTCTACAACCACTAATATGCAAGTAAATGGTACCCCGCCAGAAGATTTCCTCCCTGAGTTGTGCCCATGCCTCGGTATCCCGTTGTCGGATGTCCGATCCTACAAGCAAGTAGTCCTCGGTTTTGGGAACCTTACTCTGACCCCCGCCACAGTCTGGGCAGGCAGTGGACAACAGGAGGGTGGACAACAAATGATAAATATCATCATCGTTTTGCGCCAGGAGGAGTATCGGGCCATTGTCGACGTGCAGCCCAACCAATTTGATATACTCCATTGGAAACTCGTGGACACCCCGTACACTTGGCTCACTGAGGGCTTTTTGTATACCAAGGACAGTTGCACGTTCAAGGTTCTCAACCATGAGGACTTGCTCCATCTCTTTCAACGGTGTTATGTTTGAATGGTGGCAGATAGGGTATGTAATCAAAGCTTGAAAGACCCACATAAACTCCACTCATAAAGCGGCCCTGAGGAGACTTTTGTTATGGGCTCTTGCAAGGGTTCTCTCTGATGAGATCGTCTTCAAGAGGCAGACACATGTTGTTTTGTAATTCATCTTTGTCCATTGGGGCAGTCCCCATGCCAGACTTTACAAAAATGTGGCAGCTCAGATATGTTACTTTGTTTGATGCATTGTGCATTACCCTCTGAAGTGTAAGCCCATGTCTTTGAGCCAACACCTCCTGGCGCCCATGAGGTTGTCACCACAAATGTTGCTGATCCCTGGTATCTATAATGTTGTCTCAGTATGGACACTCTTATCACCATGCCCATCTTGTATGCACAGGCTCATCAGTGCTTAGGCTGTGCAGGTCGGAGCGTCTCGAGCATCTTGAGTTTCTTGAGCATCTTGAGCATCTCGAGCATCTCGAGGTTCTCGAGTTTATCTGACAAATGGCAGATTTGTATGCTGTGGTTCCTTCAGACTGAAACAATGTTTGTGAATCAAACTTAACATATATATTACTGGCCAACAAAGTGCAGGTAGATACAGAAAACAAGAACAAATATTCACATTACTCTTTGACAGAAAAATGGGTGCATGACAGGTGAAAATACAATTACATAAGAAGTACGGGCACCTACAAAACATGGTATGACAAATGGGTGAAAACAAAGGCGAGGACGGCGAGATTGCGATGATGGCGAGACTTCGAGCCAGAGCGGGACGAGAAGACAGCAGAACCAAATACTGGGGCTTCACCTAACCAGTTAGTTTTATATGAGAGAACAGGCCAGATAGATGGGCTTACCTCAGTTGTTGTACGATTCATAATTCCTGTCGCCGTAAAGCCGCCCCACGACATTGTCATGCAAACGTTTGGCCAGTTCTTCTTCGCGAATGGCATCAAATTCCTCCGCCTGGTCATCAGGAATGATAGCAATCGACATGCCCGCCATGATGGGGGTTTTGCTGGTTGTGTAAGCAAACTGGGGGTATGCAGCCTCCAGCGCATGGATGATCAAACCGGCCTCGCGGACCTTCTGAGTCTCTCGGGCATACATTGCCCAATCCTCGCACTCCTCAGAATCCAGACGATTGACCTCAGGAGGATAATGCAAGTTGCCTTGGAGAACAGGATGCTCAGAAGTAGGAATGGTGGCAGACTTTCCCTTCACCCCATGTGCAGACGTCGAAGAACCAGCAGCCCGAGGATCAGCACCTTCTTTCAACACAGCTGAGTCTCTCTGCATAAGCCCTTGAGTATCGAGCACAGCCGCCAATGCTTTGACAGCATCTGCGGCGGCGGCGGCTTGCTTTTGTGCCACAGTGATGGCCTCAGAAGCAGCGGACTGGGCATTAGCCAACAAAGTAGCAATGTTTCCATTGAGCAAGCCAATGATGTCCTTCAGAGTTGTTGACGGGCCGGATGATGCAGATGGCAAATCAGCGACAGTCAGGTCCTCCTGTAGCAAGGCAGAGCCCAGCTTTTCCCGAGTCATCAAAGACATAGCCATGATGCAGTGGTTCACGGGGATGAGGGACAGGTGCACAAACTTTTGGAAATAGGGGTACTTGGTGTTGAGGAAGCATACAACGGTCATGGCCCGTCGGTGGTCAGCACAGGCCATAATGTACTCGTGGAAGGCCTGGACCTCTTCTTTGATCTGACGGTTGATGCATGCCGGATAGGCGCCATATGGCATGATGTCAATCCTCTCCACCATGAGCTTGTCACGGAACTCAAGCTGCTCATCGGTTAACTTCACCTTTAGCACTGCGCCGTGAGGACTGGGGGCACGTGTGCTATCCCAGTCTTGCCACTCTAGAAGTTTCCCTCAAGCTACGATCCAAAGTGATGAAGGGGAGACATACCTTCACCACGGATACCCTTTCGACCACAATCCTCACCGGTCCGCAGCTTCTTGGAAGGCCCAGCAGTCCCAAGCAGAGTCGGTGTTGCCGGACGCTTTGGTTTGCGAGCACCAGTTATCTTGGAATTTTTGCCCAGACCTGCTCGACCGGATTTGACAACATTAAACTTGCCTCTCGTTGTAACAGGTGCAGCCCCATGAGCAGGAGCTTTCGAACAAGGGCGCTGTTTCATAGCCTGACTTGTTAACTTCTGGGAAGCACCAGCTGAGCGGAGGTGGACAGCAACTGCTGTGTTGCTAGTGGTGTCCTTGGTTGTCTGCGGGTCCTTGGCATCATCTTCAATGGCAAGGCTGATCATATTGTCAACATTATCATCAGAGCCACCTTCGTCTTCTCCTGTGCCAGGTGTGGCATCGACTTCAGGCGTACCTGGAACTGTTGCCTCCGCATTGGGCTCACCTTTTTGCACCACATCGTCCAGTGACTGTGCGCCTGACGTGTTGCCAGAGACCATCGTATACATTTCATGAAGACCAGTACGACTGAAGGGCGACTTATCTGCCTGCGTGCAGACCCATTCTTGGGTGTCACAGAGTAGGCACCCGCGCGCCGTGTCTTCCCATGTGCACAAGATGCCATGGCACCTGCAGGCGTAGCAACGCTTCTATTCACTGGTTAATTCAAAGTAAAAAGTGATGATATATGATGAAAACGTACCTTAGCCACAAGGGTGGGTTTCGATTTGTCACTCTGAATGATGTGACACAATTTTGGCAAGATCGGATACTCTTCCTCGTCGGAGGCATCGCTGTGGCCGCCAGCAACATAACTGTCATCTTCACTGTACGTATTTGTGCTGATTGGTAGTATGTAGGACTGTGTGTGGACGGAGACAGGCAGGGGTTCAACGAAGCTGGCCTCGACAAGCGGACAGACAAGGTAAGGCCGATCCGATGAACGATCGATATATGGGGCAGACTTCCCCTGGAATTTCTTTGTGAATATGGGAGCAATACCTATACTCTCTTGAACTAATTTCCTGAACTCCGTCACACTCCTGTTGGGCAGGAATTGATAGACAAATGCTTCGCCAAATTCACGGACCGCATCGAGTATACGAGAATGGTTGGCATCCGTTGCTTCTGGAGGTTCTTTCTAAGAGGCCCACAAGGACTGTGATTTAGGATTGAAATAACTTGAAGAGACATACCATTTTCTGCAAGACATCGTAGAATACGCGCTGTTTGTCCCGCACCGACCGCGCGGGATCTAACAGTTCTTTGAAGTCCGCTTCAAGTTGTGTCCAGTATTCAGAATGTGACAGCTCATGAGACATTTTAAAAGCCACGGTGTAACGTTCAGATGACTCTGAGAGAATGGTGGCAATAGACAAGAAAACAGTGTGGAAGTGGACAAGAAAACAGTGTTGGAAATGGACAAGTCACAAAGTCTATTCAAATTGATCCGTGGAAGTATTTGTTCCACACTCAAACAGTTCTCGATATCTCGAGAAGCTCATTCTTGACATGTTTTTGTGGCGTCTTCTTGGCTCTTGTCATGTCTTTTCTGTTCTTGACGCGTCTTCTCTGTCAACATTCCAAACCACTCATACATATTGCTCGTAGGTATGGTCGGGCAAAAGGTATGGCCTGATTGATCTCTTGATCTCGAAATGCACAATGGAAATGCTAACGTGCCATTCTACCTTCCCACAGCATAAACTGTGCCCACATACTTGCATGATCTCACACGAAGGGAAACTATGCATGCCAAAACTAGACAGAACCGTGAGCTCTGGGGGAGATGCCTGGACGGTACACATAGCAAGCCGTCAAAAGCACCCTAACTGTCCCCTAACATGTGACGGGCATCAATATCTTCCAGTAAGCGCTGAATCAAAATGAGCAGATATTTACTGACACTCAGGCATGTAAAACCAGCCTGAATCCAGAGTCGAGCATGTGAGCATGGACTTTGGTTGGGCACACATCTTATTTGTTAATGGATCAGACTGGATATGGCCTTCTGATGTAAAAGTCGATGATTTGGCGAGTCCTGTCTATACTTCACTCCCTTACAATGCAAAGAAGCCTGTCGATGTTGCGTGGCTTCAGCAACTATGCAAAGACATGCCTGGAATCTCTTCATGGGTCCGCATCGTACCCACTTGTGCAAAAGTGTATTTCCATGCATGGGTAGGCAATATTCATTATCAGATTCGCGTCCTCTATGAAACTCACGATGATATTAGCATCTTTTGTTTTATTACATGACTTGTGGACAATGACTGAACCAAGAAGCTGCTGCCCTTTATGAAACAGCAAATGCATCTGACACATCATCAAGATCTTCGACGTCGGCGTTGTCAACGTTGTCCAGTGCTTTGACATCGATGTCGTCCTCCTGCAGTGAGGAACGCCCAAGAAAGTGCCCGCATACAAACCGTATCCCTTCGTCAAGTGTCAATGCTATGTTTTCGTCCCGGGACGTCGATGACTGGAAGGTCAATTTCATTGAATCAGCACAGTTTGTCGAAGCTGCTCTGAGTGAGAAGGCTGAGGCTGAGTTTTTAGGAAGCTACGATGCTATAGTGTGTGGGGCAGACATTGTTTGGGCTGATGAATACAGCACCAGAGATCTTCTGACTTTGAAATATTGTCTCCAGTGCCTTGAGAAGCAGGTTCCATTCTGGCCATGTGTCGAAGAGGCGTGGCTTGACCAGGACAAATGCTGTACAGAAACCGTCTTGGATAATGCTGCATCGTCAATGACCTACACATGTAGGCCACGCTGGACTTTGACACGCCCGACAAACTTCAAACCACGTGAATGGGTTGCAAAGAGGTCTTGTCCTATTTGTTTCATTTTTTTTGCCATCTTCTGATGGATACTAGGGCCTGGGCTGTCTGTTCGACTCATGTTCACATGCTTGAAGACTGCAAAGCCATGGAGACAAAAAGTGATGGCATGCGCGAGTGGTTTTACCAGCAATATAACCCACTGATTGAAAAATGTGGAGAAATGCGAATTTTCTCTGCATTGAAAACACCCATCATCCATCGGGTCGTAACCGTCCCCCTTTGAGGTGTAGGCGATGTTACAGCAACTATCAACTCGGAAGAGGCACATCGTTCACCGTCGCTTGCCAAATTTGAGGAAGTTCTCACACAGGAAGAGTATGTTGTCACTGATCACTTGTCAGCTGATATCTACTAATTTGTTGCATGCAACAACAATAGCACGATAACCTTTCGCAACATTGACGGTATCGTTGACGGTGGTATGAGTGAGATAGAGCACAAAGAAATCACTCACTTCTGCATTGGTGCATTGCGCGACATCCTAAATCAAGAAAGGAAATTCTACGCACAGCCGTCCAGTGTGGAGGACTTCGCACGACTGGACATCAGCATAGTTCGTGACCCAGAGACACAGTATCTCAACTACTATGTCAATGAGATCACGCGTGCACCTCAAATGTTCCTCTTCATGAACAATTATGAAGACCACAGTCAACTTCCACACATGGCAGATTTCGTGCAGCGGGGAGTACACAGAATGATCAGCCATTATCTTATCCAGTGGCCTTCAGCTTGTATGCCGGCCAATACGTAGTGTTCCGAGTCAATGATAGTTTTAAGGCATTTCTTAGGGTGTATAGGAGGATTTAATAGTATCACATTGGGAATACCATGAACACAGGTTGAGAAATGAAATAAGTATTGGCCCGCATCACTTTTAGTACCAACTCGAAAACTCGAGATGCTCGAGGTTCTCGAGATCATTGCTTTGATTGCTCCCACGGCATATCTATTCCGGACTGCCACGATTCACTTGGTCTGTAAACTCCAAAGATCCAAACACATTACTATGGGGAAATCATATGAATGTTTTGTTTGCTGGCATGTTTTTCCTTCATGCAAGGGTCTACAGATGCACTGCATGCAGAGTCGAAGATGTCAGCCCTGATCCTTTGTGACAACAAGTAGCACTAGGCAACAAAAGGCTGATGGACCCATGGTCATGGATTTGAGCGAGGATGTGGCTGAAGAATTGAACAACTTCCTCGACTCTGCTCTCTGACCAACCTGCCGAAGATCTCTACAACTTCATACCACCTGAAATGACCGATCATAACTTGGGTGCGACAGCCGAAGAAATGGCAGAGGCAGAATACCTCAATGCTTCTGCAGCAGGGGACATGAGGTACAGAGAAGAACATCCAACAGCTGGTGCGTGGTCATGAACTGGAACTGGGGGATTTTACAACGCCTAATAAGTAATAATCTTGATCAGGACTTGTAATTGCAATGAATGAAATGCTGCACCAGTGCTGGGACAAGCACTTCATGAGCAAAAATGAAGGTTCTCCTTTGGATGTGAATAGCTACTACCTGTTTGCGTTGAAAAAGGACTGGGAAATAGCTCGTTGGGCTATTCAGCATGGAACAGGGAAGGGTGCCTTTGATGAACTTCTGCACATTCCAGGGGTCTGTGTCAGCTTTTTTTTTCGATATCCATCATTATGAATGTTTTCTGAACCATTACCTCAGGTTACTGAGGGCTTAGGCATCAGTTTTAAGAACACGGACGAAATGAATGCAATGATTGACACAATGCCAAACAACCTCAGAGAGTGGCAAGAGAAGGTGCTAAGGTTTACGGATTCTCCATCTGAAGAGTTCACCATGTATTATCGTAACCCAGTTGATGCTATCAAGTGTCTAATGGGTGATCCCGACCTTGTGGATCATCTAGTTTATAAGCCTACAAAGATGTTCACCGCAGATCCGAAGGAAGATCCAGCAGCCACTCATGTGTATAACGAGATGTGGACAGGCGAGTGGTGGAATAAAGTGCAGGTAGATATTGTCGACTATTCCAACCGTCTAGACTTACCAAAATGCAGGATCACCTTCCGTCTGGAGCAACAGTGGCGGCGGTCATTGCTGCCACCTGTTAAGGACTGGACGCTGGGAGGAACGTCGGGTGACGGGTCAGGTATGGAAACAGGAGAATGGAGTTCTGTACCGATAGCGTTCCTTGGGCGCGATACCAAGGTTAATGTCTACGGGCTCGGTGAGGCTATTCGGCAATGCCAACTAGTAATTCACGCGGTTTATTACCCGTAGTTTTTCGCAGGGTGCAGGAGTGAGGGAACGGGAGTCCGGGATGGGCGTCCGGATAATGGAGACTGGGTGGCGGGAACCCTGGCGAGGTTCGGGGCTCAGAGGGTGGCAATTATCGCCGGGTGCAGTAGCAAGAGAGCGTTGAGCTGATTGGGCTCTAAGGCTAAGTCCTGACTGCCTAATTAGATCCTGTGAGCTGGATGATAGTGAGGGGCTGCCTTAGTTGATATCAAGACTAAGTACTACATTGTATAGTTGCGTCTTTATATACTCGGGCGCTCGGGTGAATCGGGAGACGTGGGAACGAATCAGGAGGTGCGTGTAGTGCACATGCAGTAATTTACTATGGAGTGTAGTGTGCCCTTGGAGACGAGGTAAGCAGGTGTCAGGTGGGAGTGAAGGGAAGACGTGTCCGTAGTTCTTGTGGAGCATAGGCAGGGGGTATGAATTAACGACGTAGGAGGGAATAGTAGACTGGTAAGTAATTATTGTTGAAGTGGGGACTAGGCGTAAGGGTGCAGATACGGGAGATCGGGAGGCAGGTGAAACGGGAGGTGGGTGAACGGGAACAGCTCATAACACCACCGACAAAACACAGCTCACCTATTTTGTCGGTGGAAAGGCGGTATACCCAGTCTACATTACCCTTGGTAATATTCCAAAGTCTATCCATCGCAAACCATCCATGCATGCATGTGTGCTAGTTGCATACTTGTCTACCGACAAAATTCCAGAAAAGCTTGGTTGCTCAAAACGCGATGTAAAGAGCTGTTCTCATCGATTGTTCCATGAATCAATGCATATTGTCTTTGAGCCACTGGTTGAGGCAGGAAAAAATGGTGTCCCTATGACTGATGGCCAGGGGTTTACTCGCCATGTCTATCCTCTGCTCGTGGCATATGTCGCTGACTTCCCGGAGCAGTGTCTCATGACCTGTACGAAGCATGGTACTTGTCCCAAATGCCGTTGTCCTGCGAACAATCTCCAGTCACCAGAACCTTCTGCCCCACGCACTGCCCAATGGACCGCGGAAATCATTGCCCAGGCGAGAGCCAACATGACTGATGCATCAGGTCAGCTGAAGCGAAATGTCTTCCATGACATTTGCATGTCCCAAGATGTTGCTGGAACTGTCCCAAAGCCATTTTGGAAAGACTTGCCATTGTGTGACATCCACATGGCAATAACGCCCGATGCTTTGCACCAGTTGTATCAGGGTGTTCTCCACCATGTTCTTGATTGGTGTGATGTGCTTGTGGATCCACGTGTCCTGGATTCGAGGATTAAATGCCTCCCTCCGGCGTTCGGCGTGCGACATTTCAAAAATGGCTTCAGCAATTTATCCCAGATATCTGGCACAGAACGCAAGAATATGGCTGCCATCCTACTTGGTTGTCTCATTGGTCTAGTCCCCAATGACACCCTGCTTGCAATCCATGCCCTCCTTGACTTCATCTACATCGCTCAGTATCCCACCCACGACGAAACAACTTTGGGGTATCTCCAGGCTGTGCTTGATACGTACCATGAGAAGAAGGACATTTTCATTCACCTCAAGGTTCGTGGTCCAAAGCCCAAGGTTAGCTCGCATTTGAACATTCCCAAATTTCACTCCATGCACCACTACATCCCCTCCATCTGGCTGTATGGAACCCTGGACAATTATAATACTGAGACTTACAAAAGACTGCACATTGACTTCGCAAAGATGGGGTGGCGTGCATCCAACCACAAGGATGTGATGCCACAGATGGTCAACTGGGTTCAGCGGCGTGAGAATATGGCTGCGTTCGAAGCCTATTTGTGGCACCGCAATGCGCCAACCCACACCTTTCCCACCTCCAACGAGTTTGATCTGGCCAGAGACAATGATGCCTCAGACTCAGAGGAGCCTGATGCTGGGGGAGATGTTGTTGCAGCTGAATGTCATGAGGCCTATCATCAGTCGCGCGAGCGACAAGCAAAGCACTGCTGGAGGAAGACACCTGTCTCCGCATCTGCGGAATCTCAACGGAGGTACAATGCAATTACAATGGATGATTCTGTCGGTCTTGAAGATGCTGTGCGAACCTGGACAAAGCAGCCTGCCATATATGGCATGTCCTTGGAAGAACTTGAGGAGAAGCATGGCTGCAACAATCTCAAAGATCATATATGACACTTTATCAACAACATCCTTGCTGAATCAGGCGTGCCCCGACTGTCAAATGCTCGCTTGAGGATGTGCAATCTAGGGTTTGACAGGGTCACAATTTACCACAGATTCAAATTTATTGGATTGAATGGCACGACTTTGGATGCCATCAAAGCTCGTCCGGCAACAGAGATTCAACCTGCACGTTATGACACTGCAGTTGTTTGTGTTGATGATGGTGCAGCAAGTACTGGATTAGATGGTGCATCCATTGTGTTCAATATTTACCTTAGACTTTCTCATGTTTTCCCCTTATTCAGGCCACAGGATTGGGCATGTGAAAGCGATTTTTGCGTTACCCAACAGAATATGTGTGCAGGGGTATTGGATGGATGCTCCAGCTCAGTGGCCCCGAACTCCTCTGGCTTACGTTGAATGGTACAACATGGACGGTCCCCACAGTCTACACAACATGTACAAGGTGGATAAGCCACGTCTTTCCTCATCTGGACATGCCCTTGCAGCTGTCATTGAGCTGGAGACTATTCGGGAGAGCTGCATGTTGATTCCATGCTTCCATGGCCTGGTTGATGCAGAATGGACCTCGGAAAATGTCTTGGATCACTGTTCCAGCTTTTGATTAAACAACTGGCAACATAAGCGTACCTACTCGACCATGTGGTAGTTAAAGGCATTCCGATATTTTCTTCTTTAGGAGTAATTTTTCTCTGTCTGATGGTTATGGGCCTTTTTGATGTTGGTTTTCCATGTTTTTTGACCGGTTAATTTTCATTTTCTACTGCTGAATCTCGAGAATCTTGAGCTGATGTCTCGGGATGCTTTCATTGCTGTGCTTTCATTGCTCTCGACACTCTCAAGATATTCGAGAAGCCCCACGTCTCCTGAGTTACTTTTCCAGTTGCGGAAGTTGGTCGAGGCCGATGGTGTTTCCCAGGAAGAATTGCAACACATTCTATCTCAGTTGCATACCCTCATGAACCCACCCACCACATCCCCTGTTTCAGTCCCCACACCTTCGAATCTGCCATCGCAGTGGCCAGCGCCTATTACGCCTATGTCGATCTCATACACCTGTTCTACTGCATTCCCCGCGCCACCTTCAGTAGTCCCTAGTTATGTGACCACGTCTTCAAATTGCCAATAGCATCAGAGATTGAGACTGCGGCGCTTCAGTCTGTTGTTCATGTTCTGACTAAGATTGATGACATTTTATCCAATCTCATCAAGGCAGGTGTAGTGTCTGGGACTGGAACACTGATGTTGTTAGAGGCAGGGTCTGCTTCTGCTGCTCAAGTAGAGTTGTCCACTGATTCTTCTCTTGATGCACATTGTTTGTACAAGAAAAGGAACCTTCAGTCCAATATACCACTGACTACTACTGAGATAGTAAAAGTATGTGATGTTGTTGATCATCTTTTCTGGTGTTTCTAACTTGCATAACAGGACAAAAATGAACTTGGGGGACCTGTTGTATGATCAGTTTCCCACTCAGTGCAAGCAATGCGCTCTTCATTTCCCTGATCCTGATGTGGGCAAGAAAGCTCTGCAAGATCATCTTGACATGCATTTCAGACAGAACCGCAGAGCGTCTATGGACGTTGGTCGTGGCCATGGCTGGTTTGTTAGTCAAGACGTGGGTCACTTCATTTTGTCTGCCCTGCTCCACGTTGTTAATGTTTTACGCAGGATTGGCGAGATGAGCAAGTATTCGCCTCAAGGCAAGAATCATGCAAGCAGTCCTTCAAAGGCGAGTTCAATGAAGATGGCGCAGGGTGGGTGTGGCGAAACACCGTTAAGAAATAAGACAAGGCATGTTCAGGTACTTTGATATACAACATAACACTGACCAGAAGTCCTTAGGTCTTCTACACATTTGGGTCCAATCTTGCTAAATGTCTGGCTGGGCTAGACTCAAGGTCCTGCTCACGAACACCAGATGTCAAAGCAGAGAGTACCCTGGAAACCTGGCGTTTGCATTCAAGGACACTAGAATTTAGTGGCATCAAGCAGAAGGCGCCTTCAGTCGATAATGCAATAGTCCACCACTTAATTCTCTGCTCAAGGCTTCCATCTGGAGGGGAGCTCCTGTCAAGCCTATCATGTGGGTATGAATCCTGCTCAGTACAAGGGCCTCTTATCAAAGGGTGTTATGGATTTCGAGGTCGGTGGCAAATATATTTGATTAATATCTGTATTGCATCTACATAAGTACATTCATCTGTACATCACCGTTGTTGCTGTTCTCGTAATACTGTGCACTCCTGAATTATACGACTGAAAGCCGTATCACAGTGCCACATCCAGTGGAGGATTCTGAGCGGTTTGACATCTGGTTTTGATGGTGGGTGATCGCACCATGGAATCAGAGCAGTCCATCAGTGACTTGAACGGACTGACAATAACTTAGATTCCCTCGACTTGGATATGTTGTGCTCATTTGGATTCGAGGAATTGGACAGTGGGAGGCAGACTTCGATCAGTAAGGGATGAGCAGGTAGGTAACTTTGGATAAACACCAATCATAGAGTCTCAGATTGATTGAGACTTCATTTCCAAATTGTCATTTCAACACGTCATTTCAACAAATCATCACACGTCAAGTCCGACAAGTCCGACAACTACTTTGCTTCTACCTTCCACTACCCTGCTTACTTTCATTGTATCTCGCCTTTTACCTTCATTTTTCCTTGCTGAGAGCTGCACAGGATCACTCTGAACTTGAGTCTTCTACTCCATTTGACCCCCAGCTACTCGGTGAAGGTTCAATTGAGGGAGATGGCAGGAAAACTGACTTCAGATACACCTTCAAGACACCCTCGATTTGTTTCCTGGCCCACAGCTCAATGCATGGCTTCGAGGTGCCTTTGATTTGCAAGTTCAACCACCCAGGACATGTTGACCTATGGTTGGTCTCCTGCCATTACTTTGACTTTTCTTTCACCATCACAATCATCTTCTCTGTGCCATTCGCCACACAAGTCTTATACCAACATGCGAGCGTGATCTGGCAACCCCCGCCCACCAGATTCTCATTCTGCTTCACACTCGCCTTATCTCAGTAGGTCGCCAGTGACCATCCAGGTCTCGTCCTCATCTCGTCCCATCTCTCCTGCATATTCGCCCTGATCCACCGACAAGGAGTCAGCATGGGAAACGACGTCTGTCTCGATGACCACTTCTGTCACGAGCGCCCATCATGCCATTCAGCACCCTGAGTCAGATGGCAGTGCACATGACTTCAGCAGTGATGACGGCCTATTCAATCTTGAAACACTGGACGCAGCTCGGGATGCTTTGCCAACACACTCCCTTGCATCCTTTTCGCAATCAGGTTGGTGGCCACAATGCCATTTACCAGTTCACGAAGCAGGCTGTCTGCAAGATCAGTTGCTCTATCAACGGTTCTATGCCAGTGAGCTCATGAAAAAAAAAAACCATGCCCGGGACTACAGCCGTTCGTACCTGATGTGGCAAATTATCCCTCTGCGCCGTGGTTTGGAGGCCGAGGGTCGACCACGGCGAATACGCGTTTGAAGGATCGCGTTTTTAGTACAGTCCTGAGGCGATTCCGCCATCCCACTGGTGGATGTCATGCCAGCGGTGGATATTGCACCGAGGACGAGGGTGAGATTGCTGATGGTGAGGATGACAGTGCTGACTCGCCTGGGCATCTCCGATGATGTGTACGACGTGTTACTGACTCGAAAGTCAGGTCAACCTGTTGGGAGGCCAAAAAGCACAAGGTACATTCTGTCACAATCACCATTGTCCGTGACTAGTTGTTGATGTGTCTGGCCTGACCGTCTCAGTCTCGCTGGCCCACGCTGTCTATTCCCGTGCTTCAGTTCTTCTGCTTGACGATGTACTGTCTGCTGGTGAGTCGACACCTGCGCTAGTCATCATCAGATGCTCAAGATGTGATGAAGTCGATGCGCAAACCGCTTATCATCTGTATCACCAGTGCCTCCAGGAAGACATCATGAAGGGCCGCACTGTCCTTCTGGTGTTGTATCATGTGCATCTCTGCACACCGGGTGCCGCCTACATTGTGGCCTTGGACAATGGCCACCAACTGTACAGTGGCGCCTATGACGGTTTCCAGTCATCAGGTGCCATGGGTGGTCTCGTGCAGTCCATTGAGACCGCTAGAGAAGATGAGAAGAAAGAGAAAGTCATTGAAGAGGCCGACGTTCCTTTGAAAACGGACTCGGTCTCCAGTTCTACAGACAGTTCAGCGACTGTTGCGGCTACTCCTGCCAAGGCGAGGAAGCCTCCATGTAAGCTCGTCGAGGATGAGAAGCGTGCTGTCGGGCACATCAGTCATGATATATGGGAATTCAAAGATCTGACCAAACACCTCGAAAAGGTATTGGTCGAATTCTCAACTTACAGGTGAACAGTCAGGAAGCCCGATGTATTACATTGGTGTCTATGTGCTAGTATGTGTTTCTCCTTATCAAATTCAGTACATTTATTTGCTTACACATGTTCTAAAACATCACTGTTACTGGCCAAATTGTCATTGCTAACGTCCGTTGGTTCGTGTCATGTAAGTTTTTTTTTTTGTGAGGTGCGCTATGTCATCGTATCTTATATGGTGTCTCTAGATGATGGTGCTATCTGTGCTTCCCTGTTCTCCACAAACGTGAGTGAATATGGATCCGCTGTTCGCAGTCAAGACAATAATATATATATATATATATAGGTCTTCTTGAGGCTGTTCTTTTCGCTCATATCCGGTTCCATGATACCTTGTCACGTGGACGCATCTTGAACTGCTTTGGCAAGGATTTCGAGGGTGAGAGTCGCATTTGTACATGTCATCTTGTCCAATGCTGAGAGTTATTATCCAGGCATCAACAGCAATTTGTCTGACAACTTCGGGCGAACCATCACGCATACGCTCTCTTTCATAGTGACATTTGTGGTTATAATCTATGTGGGCAGCCCTGCTTTCTTGTTGGCCATCGTGATCCTTGGGTATCTCTTCTACAATAGTGAGTGGCCATGTCTTGTGTCAGTTTTGTCCCGATTGTTCGTGTTTATTTACAGTTGGTAAGGTTAGTTCACGCACCCCCACGCTCATATCTCGTCACCGCACGCTTGTCCAACCGAAGTCACGTGACTTTATTGCGCGGCGCAGATCACGTGATTTGCGCTCCTTGCGCGCTCGTCATCCCACACGTTCCCGCACATGTTCCCGCACCTTCCGTGCATGTGCCGGGCATGATCGCGTATGATCACGTGATCACGCGATGCGTTTCCGATCGCTTCCCACGCAGTTACAGCCCATTTTGGGCTCGCACAAGATTCCGACCGCATTTGGCTGCACCGCAACCTTATATGAGGGCCCCGGCACTTCGCGAGGGCTCGCGATGCATCACGTGACCACACGAGAAGTTGCGAAGACTTTCTGAACAGTCTCGCCACTCGAAAATACGAGGATCGTGCACACGACAAACAACCATCGTGACATGCCGGACACTTATAGGAGTCATCGTGAGGCTTTCGCGAGGTGAGCGGAGTCATGTGACATCCGCTTTTTCTTTATATACATGTTTTTGTGTGTTTTTGTGAGGTGATGTCTTCGAGACCCCTCTATACCATGTATTAGTGCTTCGATCATCCGAATATGACCCCGTGCATTGGTGAATACGTCGCCAGCATGCAGATACCCTCTCGAGACTAGAGATCAGTGTTCCTGAGCATCTCAGCTTCATTTTCTAAGCTTCCGACCGCATCTCGCAGCCCCTATATGTCCCTGATCGCCCACGAGAGCCCCGAGTACTGGCCGAGTGTGCTTTCTATTAGCCGAGGAAGGACTCACAAGTCACATGACATCGATGCGCGACCACTGCTACTGCCTGCAGCCTGCCTGAGAGTGGTAGGGTGAGGTGGTGTTGGTTTGGTTTTCCCCTCTGGGGCGTGTCCCGAGTCTCTCAACGTGCCCACCTGTTAGATTCCGTGACACGCTCTCCATTATATTCGATTTATGGGGAAACTATTGCAGGCGTTGCAATCATCCGATCATTTGGTGCTTCGTCCAAGTTCTTGCGCGGCATGTTGCACTACGTGGATACCAAGCTCGGCGCGAGTATGCAGTCCAGTACACATTGCAGCCACAACAGGAGCACATATTGCAACATCGTCCTGAATACGCGGAGCAACAACAAGTGCCCCAAGTTCCCGTTGCCGCCGCAGCGTGGTTCGCTAACGCCAGTCCACTTGGTGTGCAATTCTACCTGCTGCTGTCGTGCCAGGCGTTAATGTACTGCATGCAGTCAATGACAACACCTGTTAGAATGAACCACATGCATCAGGCCATTCCATTGATGCAGTGCTCACCACTCGTACAGCAGGTGTATTTGCCAGTCCCTAGTGTGCCGCAAGGTTACTCTCCTCCTGGTGATCAAAGCTGCTCGCCATCCAATGTTCAGAGCTATTCACTGCAGCTAGAGCAGTATTCACCCTCACCTGTTCGACCAGACCAGCAACCACAAGAGCAGCAGATGTCGCCTGTCAAGGAGTATAGCATAGTTATCTTGTTTGTGGTTGTATGGTCTTGCACCTATATATTTCACTGATCACCCATTATTTCTTACAGACACTGTATTTTTATATTTTTATAGTTTTTTTTTTTTTGCAACTAGTCAATTTTTGCGATCTTTGGCATAGACGATGAATCCCGAAAGCACTAAAGTTGACATGTCAATGAGATTCCAGCGTTCGCGACAATGCATCCCCAGGATGGCCCGAAATACATTGGTCAAGGCTCTAATAATCTCGTAAGTAGTTTCTGTGGGCCAATGTGCCTGTACTATATCATTCTACTTACAAATCCCTTCTACTAGGTTGTCCATGAAATACATAGAAAAAAAGTATGCAACAATTATGGGTACATGTGTGAACAGAACAGATCAATACAAACGTTGCACCACATCAGGAGGCTAGAAACGGTGAAACTATTTACATTATTATCAGCAACTGTTGATTCATTCCTCTAGTAGGATAATATCGGGCAACCACCAGTCGCAGTGTGCACCAGATCGACCTGATGGATGTGTAGTATAACTAAACACATCTACCTCTTCTTTGCGTGTGTGGGGGGCAAATATGTGTAGATGCACTATAGGCATGATGGGTTGGGCAGAAGAATCAGAGCTCAAGTTGTAGAGCTCTGCCAATCGCCAAGGCGCCACTTCATTGGAATGTGGACTATGATGTAAGTTGTTTCTTCCATCCGCGGTATCAGTAAATGAATCGACAGGATAATACATACGTACAGGATGACTAGGCCCAGCTGAGGGCCACAGGCTAACGCCAAAATCTCATTTCAGTAGTTGGGGAGAACGGCCATTATGTCGTTGCACAGCGCATGCACCTCATTAGCAGCGGTCGGGAAGTGCGGGTTGTGATGGAAAGCTAGGTACACCGATGTCCGTCCCTGTGTCAAATCAGGTGAGATTGTTGTGCTCTGAAAACCTCATTAATGCTTACCAGATTGACGGAAAGCCACATTATTCTGGGCGCTGAGAAGGATTACGAAATGTAAGGATGGTAGATGTTGGACGATCCCACTTGCTGGTAATGATCATTCGATCAGAACGATGATGGAGCTTAACTGGCAGGACTTCCTCGGGATTGTCGACATGCTTGATGGCCGAGATGCTTGAGGTTCTCGAGAAACTCGAGCATCTCGAGAAACTTGAGCATCTCGAGAAACTTGAGCATCTCGAGAAACTCGAGAAACTCGAGTGTCTCGAGTGTCTCCAGTTTCTCGAGATTCTCGACATCCTTGAGATTCTTGAGTTTCCTGATTTTCGACGTTCTCAATACTGTTGATGCGGTCTTTGATGCTTTTGATGCTCTCGATGTTCTCAATGCTCTTGATACTCTTGACACTCATGACACTCCCAGTGTTGATGGCATCTGTAATTTGTACTGACATGAAGGTGCATTTACTCTGCATTGAGGCACCCTATATGTGCATTTGAAGAATTGTCAATGCAAGTACAATGCTACCTAAATGCATTCTGTGATTGTTCTAATGTTGCCTTCACTGCATCCTGAGCATTGGCTGCATTGAAAGAATTGGCAGCATTGAAGGCGCATTCATGTTTGACGATGCACCCTCAGGGCACTCAATTCCACCAAGGCAGCCAACGCGCACTCAGGAATGGGTACTTGCATTTCAAGGCACTCCCAAGGCATTTGGAATTTTGCTGATGTGTTATGGCATGCTCGATCTTTTTGTAGGCTACGATGAACAGACACTGTCGATCAGGCCACACGATCTTACCACGTTCCAGATGCCGTTAGGCACCTTCCACCTATGCAAGATCCCAATGGGTTGGACGAATGCGCCAGCAGTGTTTCAAGGCAATGTATCCTATATTCTCACCGACGAGACACCAGAGCACATGACACCTTTCATGGACGATGTACCAGTTAGAGGTCCAGCCACATGCTACGAATTGCCAGGAGGTGGATACAAGATGATCCCAGAGAACCCAGGTATCTGCTGATTCGTTTGGGAGCATTTCCAGATTGCCAATCGCATCGTCCAATGCATGGCCTATTGCGGCAGCACATTCTCAGGCAAGAAGGCATTGATATGCGGACCAACAGCAGTATACATCGGCCACAGGTGCACATATGAAGGCCGAGTTCCAGACAGCTCACACGTAGACAAGATCATCTCATGGGGACCATGCAAGGATGTCACAGACGTTCGGGCATTCTTAGGCATGGCAAGCCTGGTTTGTATTTTCATCAAGGACTTCGCAAAGCATGCCCGCCCACTCATTCGCCTGATGCTCAAAGGTGCACACTTCCAATGGGACACTGAACAACAGAAGGCACTGGACTACCTGAAGGACACAGTCATCAACGCGACGGTGCTACATTCTATCGACTACAGCTCGGATTCACCAGTCATTTTCAAAGTCGACACCTCATATATTGCCATAGGTTACGCCCTGAGTCAGGCAGACAAGGTCGACCCCACCACTAGGCATTACAATAGGTTTGGCTCGATTCCGTTGACGCCAATCCAGAGCAGATACTCGCAACCGAAGCGAGAGCTGTTCAGCCTGATGAGAGCACTCACCGCATGCCACCTACATCTAGTCAGTGTCAAGAACCTCATTGTTGAAGTCGATGCCAGCTTCATCAAAGGCATGCTGACGAGCCTAGACATTCAGCCCGAGGCCATGATCAACCGCTGGATAGCGGCAATTTTATTGTTCAGGTTTACGCTCGCCCACATACCAGGCGTGAATCATGGGCCAGATGGATTATCATGTCGCTGACCCCAGGACACTGATGAGCCACCCAAAGAGACAATCAAGCAGGTAGACGACTGGATCGATAGGCAGTACAGATTCCTGCATTTTGCCAACGTACCTGAACATCCTCAATCCACGACAGCAGTCACATGCCTAGTAGGCGAGTCACTATCAATGTTCGCCATATCTACAATGCTCGACACCATCATAAGTGCGCCCGAGTACAGTACAATCCTGCGATCTGACTTCGCCAGGCATGCAGATACTCAGATGGACAACATTAAGGAGTGGCATAAGTCATACCACAGACCAGAAGGGCTCACGGACAAGGAGTTTTTGAGATTCGCCAGGTGAACGGCTGAGTTCTTCATGCAAGACAATCAACTGTGGCATAAGGATAACCAGCAGAGGCACAAGGTGGTTTTAGGCTCAGAGCAGTGAATGCCAGCAATCATCACGACACACAACAAAATTGGGCACCATGGCATATGGCCGATTCTACAGAGTCTGCGTGATCGATTTTGGTGGCCAGACATAGCAGCCGATATCACCTGGTTCATCAAGATGTGTCATCTTTGCCAGATGCGACAGGCGCACAAGTACCACATACCAGCCACCATAGCGTATCCATCAACGATTATGGGCAAGGTGTACATGGACATGATGCTGATGTCAGTTGCCAAAGGCTTTCGCTATGTAGTACATGCCAGGTGTTCGCTTACCTCATGGCCCGAAGCGTGAATGCTTAGAGCGGAGACTGGGCAAACGATAGGCAGGTTTATATATGAAGACCTCCTGTCAAGATGGGGAGCGCTAGTAGAGATTGTCACCGACAACAGCAGCCCTTTCGTGAAGGCCTTGGAACACCTATGCAAGGCGCACCGCATTAGTCACATTCAGATATCAGGTTACAACTCTCAGGTGAATGGTATAGTCGAGTGCAAGCACCTTGACCTTAGGCAAGTCCTATTCAAGCTGTCCGTAACTGACGACAATGGTGTGCCTAACCAAACCAACTGGCCAAACCATTTCTACCATGCACTATGGAGCGAAAGGGTAATGGCAAGGCAGATCATCGGATGCAGCCCATTCGAAGCAGTTACAGGCGTACCGCCGGTCTTGCCACTCGACATTACCGAGGCCACGTACCTGATGCCGCCACCGGACAGAGTTATGTCGGATGAGGAGTTGGTCACTCGCCAGGCTAGGGAGCTCGAACACTGAGATGGCGACATCAAACACCTGAGGTCTGAAGTGTACTGAACACGACTGGTGAAGGCAAAGAAGTTTGAGAAGGACAACCTGGCCTTATTCTGCGACTTCCAGTTCAGGTGAGGTGACCTAGTCCTAGTTCGCAACAGCACTGTCGAAATGAGCCTCAATAGGAAGATGCAACCAAGGTACACTGGCCCTATGATTGTTTTAGCGAGGAACCGAGGCAGAGTGTTGATCCTATGTGAACTCAACAGTGCGGTATTCAGGCGACCATTCGCCGCCTTTCATGTAGTACCATACTTTGCATGCTCATCCTTGCTGGCAGACCAGCTGGAAGACATCATGAAGACAGTGGAGCAACGACTCAAGGCGATGCTGGACAGCGACGATAAAGGCCAGGACACCATCGATAATGAAGGCAAAGTCGACAAAGGGCCAGTAAACGACGACCTGAACTCGGTGCCACTGCAGCCAACCGCCGAACACGATGCTGAAGACGACACCAAAGACGAAGATGTTACACCCAGACCACGGCAGCCTAGGCCAGAAGAAGCATGGTGCATAGCAGAGAACTCGCGCATCAAGCTGTTAGGCAAGGTGGTTGAAGAACCAGGCATACAGGCTAACAACAATGAGATGCCAGGCGATGACAGTGACAATGAGGAAATTATGCGCCACAATGATGACAAGGTAGTTGGGCGGAGACGTTCATCATGCCGCAAGAAGCCATCCACAAAGGCCAGGTAGCAAGAACCACAGGCCAAGCAAAAGCGATCCGGCAGGCATTAAGGCCACAATATGGGCGGCAAGTCCTCATTCCATTAATTCATTATATTTCCGTTCTATTTTTTTTTGCTTCATTTCAAAAATTTCCTTTTCTGCTCGATTCGCCGTCAGCATTAGATATACATAGAATACCATATGTAATCACAGGTAAATATTGTACACACTCCTATACAGCATGTTATTTCGCTGCCGATCACATCCCAGATAGCTCAGTCCCACACTCACCCTACAGCTAAGATTTTAAAGTTTGGAGGGGGAGTAGATAGAAGCCAGGCACTCAGGACGAAGAACCAGGCAAACAATAGGCATAGTAGATAGAGTACATATAAGACTCAGGCAACAATATGCCAAGAAGGATAGAAATAGGCAGACACCGCCAATAGTTAGGCATTCCACTTGTTTCTTCTCAGATTAGAATTCCTTTCATTTCACCCAACCTTCTCTTCAAATTTGTTCCAGTTTCTCGTCTCATGGACCTCGGATACTCGGTTTTCAGTTACAGGTCGGTTAGGTTATCAGTTTCGACTATCGGAACTGGCACCAGTGTATCACCATCGAGCTGACCTTGGCCAAGGCAACATGTACCAACGACTGTAGAATCAGAAGAAGGCAGGTCAAACCGCTGAGCTGCCAACCGTGACAACGGATAGGCAGCTACCGTGTATTACATCTCAAAGGCAATTTGAGCTGTGCTCACCACAACTGTTTTCCCCACCTTTTCTCTATCTCACGAGGCCCAGACTTATGACTCAGATGCAGGCGGATGCAAGCAGAAACAATGTATTCAAAAATTGTGTGCAAGGCACAGCGAGACCAACATTCTATGATACACAAAACATATTTTGGCCACTAAACGCAGGTGGCAGCTGCAAGGGATGTACAAAAAACTATAAAAATTTTGCCGGCTACAGTGGCAGACGGGTGGATGAGAACTTTACAAAAAACAATATTTACAGCAGGCGAGTGATACTCCAAGATGGCGCGACGGCAGCAAGGCATTTTCCCCACAACATCGACAACAAATCCAGCACTCCTCTTGACGATGACGACAATACCTATGCAGGCCAGACCTTAGCTCTGGAGAGATGATGTTTGGCATTGTCGCCCAGATGCATACCAAGGCATTCCTCTGGAAGACTGTGGAAATGCTTCCAGACAGGCTTGTCGACATCGGCAATGGCGACAATGGTCGTCCCGGTCAGTATACCCTGCTTGGTGAGGAAGCCTTCTTGGGTGTCGTACTCACAGTTCTGGGTGTGCACAAAGTGAGGATAACGAGCCTCGAGCGCCTTGATGCCAAGAATGCCCATGCAGATCTGCTGGCTAAGATGGCAGTAGTCAGCATAGGCCTCCACCTTGGAGGGGATCAAATAATTCATGCAAGGTGGGTAGACGCCAAATGGCACCACAGACACCGGCTCGCCGGGGAGAGGCGCAGTGACCTGAGTTGACAACGAGGGAACAGGAGGCGGTGCCATAGAAGACCGGCCCGACGCAGCAGAATGAGACAGAGACCGACCCTTACCCTTCTCCGGTGAAGACGATGCCAACGAGGACACGCCCAGCTTGTTCTTGATGATGTTCGGACCTGAATAACAGGATGAGCCAAGGAGCAAAGCTAGGTCAACATAGCATTACCTGTGCGACCATGCCCATGCTTCGAAGCCGTCGAAGGGCCAGGTGACCGCTCACGCTTCAGACTCAGTTCAGCAGGTGGCTCGGCACTATTGTGATACATACCCTTGAGAGCACATGCCTCGAGACAATGGGCACTGGACGGCATGTGGCCCGTCGGACACTTCAAATATTGATCACACTGGATACAATGCTCACAGCAATTCAGGCAGGTGCTCGCCTCGCCATAGTACGTACAAGTGACATTGTCGTGGTGACAGGCAATGCACCGCTTCTAAGGAGAGGCATTAGAGCAGGCAGAGGCGAAATATGGCAATACTTACTGTGGCATCGTGATAGACACTGGAATTGACTGTATTGCTGGCCTTACACACACGCTGGATTCCCTCCAGCCATTCATCTTCTGAATCATTGGTCTCGCCTTCGACCATACTGGGGACGTATTTAGACTCGCCCATGAAGAAGACACTCTTCAGATGACGGCATTCCGCATTGGCAAAGCCTACGAGCCCGAAATCTTCTGGGCCATCCTCGGTGTCAGAAGTATCCATCTCCTGACGCTGGGCGTAGAAGGCATCATGAAGGCCAGGAGCATTGAGAGCCGGCAAAGGCAGCACATGGGCAATGAGAGCTGCTGGAAGAGGTTGAGGAGGATCCAGGACATTGTAGCGTGAACGGCAAGGAGCCACGGGAGGAGTCAATGTGCAGGCCTGCCAAAAATCACGAATGGCAGTCCACAAAGGAATAGCCAGTGTCTCGAAGTCAATACAGTGATTGATGGCAGAGGGAGCCTTGGACTTTGGATTGACATTCCAGATATGCACAAACAGGTTAGCAGTGGTTGCCAGCTGCGAGGAAGCACCAGGCAAAGTGGACTCGGGCAAGGATTGCAGAGCTGAAGATGGCATCGTGGGAATTGAAAGAGGTGGCAGGTGACCAGGGAAGAGCACAGGAGATGAGGAAGATGATGAGGCTGCATGGGACATACAAAAACCAGAGAGGCCAGGCATGGGAGTGATGCTCAACAATGAGGTACGTGAAAGCACAGGTGTGCTTGCCAAAGGCGCAGTCAGACCGGGTGGAGCAGGGAGAGCAAGATGGCTAGGTGTGAGTCTCGCTTCGGCCTGAAGCACAGGCACCGGCACCAAAGCCCGAATGGAGGCCCATTCCGACTGATATCAACGTGGCCACATCAGCCATTGCGGACTAATCAACGGGGTGCAGGTGCATTCTGAGCTATCTACTTGTTCCTTGACACTAGACGCCAGCAAAGCAGACCAAGTTGCCTAGGGAGGTCGGTCAATGAAAAGGGACAGCAAGGAGATGCTAGGCTTACCTGTAAATCAACGAGACAACACATGGCCAGACAATGTGACCCATCGTCATAGGGAGCCTCGATATAATTGCACAGGATGCCAAACAAGACCATTACCAGGTGAGGCACCACAGGAGGCAAAAAAATCGGGCTCCAAAGCATCACAAACCATCAAAAAGTCATCGTCCCAGGCGGAGTCGAAGGGCTTGGCCCACAAGAGCCACGAGGCGTCAGCAAAGCGGTACAACTCGGTCGTGAAGATGTTGCAGACAGTGGCAAAGTGCTCAGATGACAAAATTTTGGAGGTTCGAGCAGCGGTCTAGCGCATACTGTCAGTCACAAGGCACGGCGATGAAGAAAGCAATACACACAATGATTTCGCCAACTTCATGTGTGGCGTTGATGCGATGGTGCAAAGGCTCACTGATGTCAATCATGATAATGATGAAGTCATTGATGGTCATCTCACTAACAGCAGAAGGAGTAGTGCCCATGAGAGTACTGAGTAGAAGTGGGCAAAAAGGGAGGCAAAACGATGGGGGAGTTGGCTGTGCATCCCCACAACCTTATCCGTAAGCTCGTCAATGTGATCAATATTGATAGCACCATGTGGATGAACTTACCGACATGCGCCTGCAATATCTATTCGCCGATGTGCTTCTTGAAACACCACTGAGTTTATTCCGACTTCGCAGGGCTCGCCGATAGCCAAAATTGATGGTCGCCACCCTCACGTGATCGTGCCTCCATGCAAGAGCTCAAGACCTAACTCCAAGGAGTTAGGAGTTAAAGTTTGGAGGGGGATGATGCACCAGGGATCTGGCCAGCTGTGGAATAGCCCCATCTAAGGTCTAGACTCATTTTTGATTTAGTATTCTGTCCACGCCTACAGTCAGCATATTCCCCAATGGGTTAGCCCATCGACACCTGTAGCTTAGGCAGAGCCGCTGCGGTCACCTGATTGAAGACACCGCCTGCCCGCACACACCTTAGACAGACTCCATTCACTGTAATCATACTGTAATTACTCACCACTGATCTGATCAGCTCCTGTCATATATATGTGCTGTTGTATCTACTAATTGGAATGGAGGAGGTACAATTCTCACCACCATTCACCTTTATAAAAACAGCAGTGTCGCCCGCCTTGTTCATGACAGAACCCACCTCGACCCTCGGCACCTTCAGCCTGCAGGCTTTTGGCGACTTCACCTTCCTGTTGCCCCCGAACCTTTACGTTCTCGCTCCTTCCTGCCTAAACACATACAACACTCCATTGCCATCTCTCGTGGACAGGCCCTTCCGTGCCACCAATGATGTACCATTGTTCTACGTGGAGGAGGAGCCTTATTTTGGTCTGGTCCATGTCTGCTTCACAAATATCGAGAACGGGGTGTGTCACATACACAGCACCGACACTTACCTTCGTATTCGCCCTTGGCTCAACTGCTACATGGTCGTGGTCCCCCGCATGGCTTCTGAGTCAGGCGAAGAAGTGCAAGGCCCCTGAACATCTCATACCGCCGTATCCGTTGGCTTCGCCTTTGGCATCTGCACCTCCTGCCACCCTGTCCACGTTCTCCAGGCCCAGGAGCTGGTATTTGCTCTGGCGAACTTCGTAGAGTCTGAGGCACACATCTTGCATGGTATCACTCATTTAGAAGCCCCCACCCCACCCGAACTACACTTGGTGCCTCGATTCCCAGCTACCCTTGAGGAGTTGATTGCCCACAGCCAAGGAGGAGGTGAGGTTGGGCTCGGAGCCAGCACTTCCAGTGAAGTTTCATCGGCCTTTGGGATGGACAGCTTAACTTTTCACACTTTGCAAACATGTCAAACGTGACCACAAACATATCCCGTGATCGTGAAGCTGTGACACATCTGTGGCATCGATTCCTGCATTGTTTTAGGTGTCACACAATGTCTATAGCATGTAGTGACTGCCCGATGAAGTCCTGTGAGCATTATGATACATGTGGTGCATTGTCATTCTTTTCACAAGTATCCGAGCTCATGGCAACATTTTCTTACATGGCCGGTGGTACGAGCGACATGTCATGACCTAGCTACAAGCTTCCAGAGCTTGTCACAATGTTTCCAATGAGGCCAGAGCCTACTATGAATTACCGCAGCATGATCATGGCCTTCGTCAATGAGTACCCTGACCATCAGCCCAGATACAGCAAAGATAGCACAATGGGTCCCTCGTGATCATACAGGCAAGCTCGCAGCTGCCTTCATGTCAAGTCTAAGCAATGAAGACAGTCGCAAAACATATCGTGAAGCAAGGCTGAAGGTTGTGAGACATTGTATAGTTACAGGGCTGGATTGCAGTTGAGGTGAAGGCAGTTGCGATTGACATATGGAGTTCACAAGGGCTTCGCGAAGTCCTGGGCAATCTAGCGAGTGTTTACAAGGCTTTGCAAACATATATATAGCAGGTTTAGGCATACTGGAAAGGGGAGGAGGATGCAAATTTGATCTTTTAGTTTAGCCTTACAGACTATAGGCCATACATCAATCTTTACATTTCTTTTTATCTTATCTTTCATCTGTGTCATCCCCAGGCACACCCCCACACACTCGTGAGGTGTAGTTTTGGTTGTGTGGCCTTTTAGAGGTTCCTGCTAGCCCCGGTCAATGTCTCTCAACTTTGGAGCCCACTGCAAGGGGGTAGTTTGTCCTGGCTGGCAAACAACGGACTCTGTGGCCTATCTTACATTGGCTACATCTGGTAGAAGAACAGTTTAGGGATCGTGAAGAGATAAGTAATATCTACAGACAGACCTTATCACCTACCGATACATTGTTCATAGCACCAGTCCCTCCAGATGGCGAACACCACAAGTATCTTGGTGATGAGAGTTTCGACTACTCAATATTTCCCTACCCGAGCCCATATATTGGTACAGGAAGTTCCGGCATGACAGCTTTGTTTTACTCAGTGCGATCTCAGCCGCAGATGCTGTCATCAACAGTAGAAGCTTCAGAAAGTTTGCCGCCACTGTACAAATCAGCGACACCACCAGCGAACTCTTCGGCAGATTCAGTGACCGAGCTACTTCATCTCCTCAGCCTTCGCTCACAAACATTGTCTCATGATGGTGATGCAGGAGCACGTGAACAGCCACATCAGATGCCACCACGAGGTGGTTGTGTAGCGCCGCAGTTCATCACGACCAAATCATCGACACCCCTGGCCTTCGAGCATTACTGGCACGACCTAGAACAGCATTTCGATACCACTGGCATTACAGACCTTCGGCAGAAGAAGCAATGGGCAGTTCATTACCCCAATGTGCAGACCGCGATGATCATGAAAGGAGTAGTGGAATACACGGACAATGCCGTTACCTGGGATGCATATAAAAAGGCTATCAAAAAATTATACATAGGCGACACTGATGATAGGCAATGGACAATAAGTGACCTGACCTATCTTTGTGGTGAAGTGACTTGTAAGCTGTTCATGTCGCTCTATGAGTTTTGCTCATTCAAGCACTCATTCATGGTCATCTACAGCTACCTGAAGGGCCAAAACAAGCTTTCAGATACCGAGGCTTCACATATGCTGTTCATGATGTTGGATAGCCATATAATCAACACGGTGGCCAGCCATCTAGCTATTGTGTGCCAAGATCATCTGCTGGGTGATCCATACCCGTTGGATGACCTATTGAGTGTCATAGAATGGGCTCTTACAGGTACGAGCTCAAATCTCACGTTAATAACAATGACTGCTGCACCAGCTTTTAGCGTCCTTCTGGGCATACTGTACGCATCACAGCCATTGCCAGCGGTGCCAACACCAGTAGAGCCCAAGTACGAAGATCTAACCGAAGCAGTCAGTCATGCGCTCACACAGTTCATTGCAAAGCAAGCACCTCAGCCAGATTTGACACAAACTTTGCCTTTGCTCTTATCAGCACTTCAAATGCACGTGAACCAGCAGGCACAAGCGCCTGGGCCCCCAAATAACCAGGCTCTCATCACATCTCTTCTTGGCTCAGCACAAGCCCCGCAGATCCCTCAGGCGCTGCCTGGGAACATGTATCAGCATCCCGGCCCTCAGCAGTACAGTGCACCACAGATGTGTAACAGTAATTGTAACTATTGCGGCATTCGTGGTCACTACACACACAGTTGTCCTGAAGTCGAGACTGACATTTGCACCAGTCTGTGCCATTGTAACCATTTTCATTTAGTTGTCTTGCCATTGGGCATGTATTGCCCGAAGCATATTCTAGGCCAGATGCTTCATGAACACATTTGCAAATATCATAGGCTCAACGTGAACCAGTGAGCAGACCAGATGGAGCTGGATCGCCAACCGAATCCAGCCATCGACACTGTGGTTCCCCCAGCGCAGGGCTTTATGATGGAGATTGCTGGTGATGAGTTTGAAGATCATGGCGCAACTATAGACGAGTGTGAAGATGACAAAGAGGAAGCCACATTCCAGGCACAGCTTGAAGAGCTTTCCAGCATACAAGCGTGAAACATACAAGTAAAGGAGCTGTTAAGTCCGGGTGTGCCGGGAGCCAGGAGTCGGGAGGACGATGGGCGAGGTGAACCAGTACTGTTGAGTAGGACTGTCACAGGCTTGGTGAGGCTATTCGGCAACACCCACTAGTTATCGACCAGGTGGTTACCCGTGTATTTCACAGGGAGGAACAGGAGATAGTGGGCCAGGGGAAAGGGGTTCTGGGCACCGTAAGGGAGGAGAGTGACTTAGCATTAGAGAGTTTAAGTCCTCCCAGGTCATGGAGAGCAGAGAGCTCAACAATGGAGGACCTAGAGAGAGCGGTGGAACTCCAAAGGCTTAAGTCATTTCTCGGGTGAAGAAGAAAGCTATGATATTGGGTGGTTAACGAGATATCAAGCTAAGGAATACAAGTTATTACAAAGCATATATATATACATCAGAAATTGGGTGCATCAGGAGATGTGGGAATCAAGTGGGAGTTGGGTGGATCGGTACTGTGCTAAATACTATGGGACTGTAAGTGGGTTGTTACTGGTAAATACAAATGTAGGTTCTCGCAGTATTGTGGAACGTAGTAAAGGTGATGGACAGTAAGGTGAAGAATGGGGGTTGATGCACCAGGAAGGAGTGGAGAGTGGGAGTGGGAGATCGGGAGAAATCGGGTGGAACGGTGAAAGGAAACGGCTCATAACAGGAGCCGACAACAGAAGCTAAGTCAAAGGCAGCTGGCCCATCGTGTCCTCATATTTGTTTTATGGACAGTGTGGAATTGCCAGCAAGGTCTTCCAAAGGCAAAGGCCGTGCACACCTGCCAGATGCATGCAAGCCCATGCCCCCAAAAGTAGTCAAAATCCTGAAGCGGCCAGCAACAGTCCAAGATTTGCCAGCAGTTGTGGCGTCAGAATTGACTGAGCCAGTGGCCGTGACTACAGCTAAACCATCTCCAATCGCTATATCAGCTAAGGCTGATAAACCGTATTATGCGCCTCCTGACAAGCAAACTGTGGGTTCACAGTTTGTAGGCCCAGCGTATCACAATGTCGCGCCAATTGAGGATGAGGCTGCGGCACGTAAAATCTATGAGGCCATCATGAATGCCACAACAACAATAAAGACCAAGGACTTGCTTTCAGTCACACCAGAAGTGTGTCATCAGGTTCGCGAAGATACCACGACATGCCGTGTCAATGTGCCTATCGCCAAAACAGTGAAAGATACTACAAAGGCTTCACAAAAGTCAGTCGCAGATGATCCAGTGGTCAGCTACTACCAAGGTCATAAAGGTGAAGGTCTGCCACCAGCCATATGCAGCATGACATCTTCAGCGTTGTGAACACTAATGCCATTAGTCAACAATGTAGAAGAAGTTGAAGGAGTGTTGGATGGTGGGTGCCAGATAGTCACAATGTCCAAGCACTGTGCCTCTAATCTAGGTATCATGTGGAATCCTGATGAATGCATCAACCTTCAATCTGCCAACGGCATCAAGGACAAAATGCTCAGTTTGGCGCATGACATACCGTTCTGTTTTCACAGCATGATGGTATACCTCCAATGCCATATTGTGGACACCCCGGCAAACAACATTCTGCTCAGCAGGCCTTTCTACAAGCTTACATCAGCAGTTACTTGCAGTTTCGTGACAGGCGAGGAATCACTTACGTTGAAGAATCCCAGTAATGGCAAGCATTTGATGTTCCCTACGTATTGTCATGGTGACGCCCACTACAAGGTCTCAGCCTATACACATGCAGAGTTCAATGAAGTTGAGGGCCTGAAAATGGGTTTTCAGACAGTGTCGACTTAGGCGTCGATGGCACAGAATTTGCAGTCATTGTAGAGTTCGACCCGGCAGCAGAGACATTAGAGGAACACATCTCTTTAGAAGCTATTTCACAGTTCCTCGCTTTTTCTCCTTCACAAGCCAATTATAGACATGTGTACCAGTCCGCGACAAATGACTACAAGCTGATGAGAGCTGTGCTTTCATCAGATTCTATATTCTTTCAGACAGCAGCGGTTGAGGAGCTCAATCGTGAGCTTCCAGAAATGCTGCTTACAGATCCTATAGCGCCTGTGTGTATGACTACAGAGACGGTTTCAGTACTTTCGGTATTTAATCCAACCATGACTTTGCAAAACAAAACTTCAGTTATTACACATTGGGCGTGATGAAGTCTACTCAAATGAACCAAAAAAGTAGATCGTAAGGGTGTTCATGACTACCTTGTCAAGCAATGTACTCTCACTTGCACCTTCAGAAACTGTCATGAGTACATTGTGAACACCGGCTAGCGGTGTGAGGCATCAGACACCTCTCGCGGCCAGTCCTGATCGATCCCAGCCTCGCTACAACACGTGAAGCACAAAAGTTTGCATCGAAGAGGTCCCTGATGAAGAGGCATATATTGCGAGTCCAGTTAGCTTTCAACTGAAGCCAGAAGTGTGCTTTGCGATGTCGAAGAAGCCTTATAAGCCAGCAGCCCAAAGAGTCCACCCGGTACGTCAGACACTTCCTGCCGAGTTTCAGGTGAAGCGCGAAATTAAAGGTGACCTGCTCGTGAACATGCCTGAGCTATCTGCACAACTGGAACCATTCATCCCAACAGGCCATTATATGCAAGAACAGCACAACATCATAGACAAAGTTCATAAAGGCGACTTCTTGCAACTGGTGGAACACGATCTAATGCACGACTTCATGGCCAAGCATGAAGATGGCTTCACGTGGAATGACAACAAGAAAGGGCACTTTCACGAAGACTTCTTCCCTCCAGTTGAGATGCTGGTCATTTCGCACATGCCATGGGTGCTCCGCAACATGCCCATCCCACTGGGCCTGTATGACAAGGTAATTGACTGTGTCCGTACCAAGATCAATTCCAGTGCATATGAGCCGTCAAATTTGAGCTACCAGTCGCAATGGTTCACAGTACTTAAGAAAGATGGTGTATCACTTCGGCTAGTTCACAATTTACAGCCCCTCAATGTGGTTACAATTCAAGATTCAGGTGTCCCACTGTTCACCAAGCAAACCACAGAAACAATGGGCGGCTGTGCTTGTTATGGGCTCCTCGATTTATATGTTGGCTATGATGAGCAAGCTCTTTCACCTGACTCTCGTGACTTTACAACTTTCCAGACACTACTCAGAACGTTTCGCTTGACAAAGCTGCCAATGGGTTGGACCAATTCAGTGCCCATTTTTCATGGTGACATTACGTTCATTCTTCAAGCCGAAATCCCCCACATCACTATTCCGTTCATAGATGATGTTCCTGTACATGGTCCTGTGTCACGATATCAACAACCTGATGGTTCGTACGAGACGATTCCTGAGAATTCAGGCATTTGACATTTCGTGTGGGAACATTTTCAGAACATGAACTGTGTGGTTCAGCGAATGAAGTATTGTGGTGATACATTCTCAGGTGTTATGAGCCACTTACTGATTCCCGGTCTCCCAACCTCTGACCTCTGGGCACCCGGTCTTCCGATCCTCCGGACACCTCAGCTACCTCCCACCCGATCCCAGTCACTGCAATCTACCTCCCAGACACCGGTCTCCTGATCTCCTGAGCTTCTGCAAGTTTCCCAGAACTCCCAACCCCAGTATACGGTATTGAACAATATCTGTAACCTCAGATTCCCAGAGCCTGCATTCTCCCGATTTCACCCGGTATGTAGATCTGCATCCTTGCCCTCTAACCTCCTCCGCACCCTTTGCCCATGCTCCACATCCCGTCTCTCGCCCATGACTACACTCCACATTACTGTGTTATTGTATGCCTGTCGTTACCAGTAACCCTCTGTATACAGGCCCGTAGTATGTAGTCCATAGCACACCCCACCCGACTCCCAGTTCCTCCCAGGCCTCCCAGACTATCTGACCTCCTGACTACATATACAGCTCCAGTAATTAGATACCCCTTAAGTTTGATATTAATGTTACTTGATGTTACATGTCATATTTGACCTACCCTTTGTCCATGACTATACTTGATGTATTGTCCGACCTACTCCCTGTACTCCTGGTGAATAGACTCTCTTGTTTAACTCCCTTGGCACTGTGCTGTCCGACATTAATCCTTTCCGCTCATCCTGACTGTTGACCTCTGTCTCCCCTAGTCGAGTTATGTCCCCTCTTGTTGTCCAGTCACTACCAGGGTACCACCTCCCGGATCCAGGTTCTCGGACATCCTCCCAAGTTCCCCATCCTCCCAAGTTCTCCATCCTCTCGAGTTCCCCATCCTCCCAAGTTCCCCATCCTCCCGAGTTCCCCATCCTCCCATCGGGTTCCTGGACATCCTCCTGGGTTCCCCTCTCTTGTATATTGGGTCCCCCCTTCTCATTGTGTGTCAAGCCCCAGAACCAGTCATATGACCCAGGCACCTTCTCCTGACTCCGGACTTCCTTCCGGTGGCCTGTCCTGGTCTCTGGCATGCTTGTCAGTTACCTCCCATCGCTTTACCTTTATCTCAGTGCAGGGCACCATGCCTTGTGTCAAGGTGAAGCCACTCCCCCTCCCTTTGGCTCGATCCGACCCCAAGGTCTGCATCCTGACTTTCTGGCCTCCCAGACTTTCTCCCGGGTTTCCGGACCCTCTCCCATGTTCCCAGATGTCATCCTGGGATCCCCTTTGTGCCACCTCAGTTACTATGAAAACCATGGGTAACTTAACTGTGAGGAAACTAGTGGGTGTTGTCGAATAGCCTTGCTAAGCCTGTGACTGTCCTACTGGTTCATCCAGGGTTCCATCCAGGGTGCACCAATCAACCTCCCGGCCTCCCAGCCTCCCGTATCTGGTCGGGTGCACCCCCCAGAATCACCCCCTTAACAAAGGGCCATAAAGCAGTCTTGTGCTCATCTGAAATAGTGTTCATTAGTCATTAATGCACTCATGAGGGTCATGCGCCTGACGAAGAGCATGTCGCGAAGATCTGCAATTGGGGCCCTTTGTTAAGGGGGTGATTCTGGGGGGTGCACCCGACCAGATACGGGAGGCTGGGAGGCCGGGAGGTTGATTGGTGCACCCTGGATGGAACCCTGGATGAACCAGTAGGACAGTCACAGGCTTAGCAAGGCTATTCGACAACACCCACTAGTTTCCTCACAGTTAAGTTACCCATGGTTTTCATAGTAACTGAGGTGGCACAAAGGGGATCCCAGGATGACATCTGGGAACATGGGAGAGGGTCCGGAAACCCGGGAGAAAGTCTGGGAGGCCAGAAAGTCAGGATGCAGACCTTGGGGTCGGATCGAGCCAAAGGGAGGGGGAGTGGCTTCACCTTGACACAAGGCATGGTGCCCTGCACTGAGATAAAGGTAAAGCGATGGGAGGTAACTGACAAGCATGCCAGAGACCAGGACAGGCCACCGGAAGGAAGTCCGGAGTCAGGAGAAGGTGCCTGGGTCATATGACTGGTTCTGGGGCTTGACACACAATGAGAAGGGGGGACCCAATATACAAGAGAGGGGAACCCAGGAGGATGTCCAGGAACCCGATGGGAGGATGGGGAACTCGGGAGGATGGGGAACTTGGGAGGATGGGGAACTCGAGAGGATGGAGAACTTGGGAGGATGGGGAACTTGGGAGGATGTCCGAGAACCTGGATCCGGGAGGTGGTACCCTGGTAGTGACTGGACAACAAGAGGGGACATAACTCGACTAGGGGAGACAGAGGTCAACAGTCAGGATGAGCGGAAAGGATTAATGTCGGACAGCACAGTGCCAAGGGAGTTAAACAAGAGAGTCTATTCACCAGGAGTACAGGGAGTAGGTCGGACAATACATCAAGTATAGTCATGGACAAAGGGTAGGTCAAATATGACATGTAACATCAAGTAACATTAATATCAAACTTAAGGGGTATCTAATTACTGGAGCTGTATATGTAGTCAGGAGGTCAGATAGTCTGGGAGGCCTGGGAGGAACTGGGAGTCGGGTGGGGTGTGCTATGGACTACATACTACGGGCCTGTATACAGAGGGTTACTGGTAACGACAGGCATACAATAACACAGTAATGTGGAGTGTAGTCATGGGCGAGAGACGGGATGTGGAGCATGGGCAAAGGGTGCGGAGGAGGTTAGAGGGCAAGGATGCAGATCTACATACCGGGTGAAATCGGGAGAATGCAGGCTCTGGGAATCTGAGGTTACAGATATTGTTCAATACCGTATACTGGGGTTGGGAGTTCTGGGAAACTTGCAGAAGCTCAGGAGATCAGGAGACCGGTGTCTGGGAGGTAGATTGCAGTGACTGGGATCGGGTGGGAGGTAGCTGAGGTGTCCGGAGGATCGGAAGACCGGGTGCCCAGAGGTCAGAGGTTGGGAGACCGGGAATCGGCAAGTGGCTCATAACAGCTTCAAGGTATTGAAAACGGTTTGGCATTCCGGAGTCCACAAAAATTCTACTGACTTCCGGGTTAACCAGGTGAGTGGGATAGAAATGTCAGAATATGCGTAGATGAACCGGCGATAAAAGTTGCAGAACCCCAGGAAAGACTGGGTATCCTTAACTTTTCACAGTACAGGCCAGGACTGGATGGTGGAGACTTTAGTGGGGTGCATGGTAAGTCTGGAGGTGGACAGAATGAATCCGAGATATTCGACCTTGACCTTGTCCCATTTGCATTTTTCGGGACTAAGGTAAAGTTTGTTCTCCCGGAGTCTCTGGAGGACCTCCCGAACATGCCGGCGATGATCAGCCAGGTTGTCTGAGTAGATGAGGATGTCGTCTAGGTAGATGATAACACAGACATCCAACATATCCACAAAGATGTCATTGACAAAATGCTGGAAAGCGCCAGGGGCGTTAGCCAGGCCAAAGGGAACCACACACCACTCGAAGGAGCCATATTGGGTGCAGAACGCGGTCTTCCATTTGTCTCTGAGAAAAATCTGGACGAGATGGTAAGCATGGCATAGGTCCAATTTGGTGTAGCGTTGAGCTTTCCGGGGGGCATCAAGAAGGTCGGAAACCAATGGGAGTGGGTATTGATCCTTTCGGGTGAGCTTGTTGAGCCCCCGGTAGTCGACACAAAGTCGGAGGGAACCGTCTTTCTTCTTGATGAATAGGATGGGGGCTCCATGCGGGGAGCGTGCCGGGCGGATAAAGCCAGTGCAGACATTATCTTTGATGAACTTGAGAAGGGTAGTCAGTTCAAGCACTGAGAGGGAGTAGATAGGACCTGGGGGCGGCTGAGCGCTGTCCTCGAGTTTGATCTTGAGATTGTAACTTTGATGGTCTGGAAGGGTGTCGGCTGAAGTTTTATTGAAGACATCTGTGAACTCATGGAATTCAGGAGGTACCCAAGTCAGATCAGGAACTGTGTCGGGAACATCATCGTCTACTTCTAAGCTGGCAGCTTGAGCATATACCTTTGAGAACCGGGGATGCAGAGTGAACTGTTTTGCACCGGTCACCTTCGCCACCCTAAGATAGGCAGCGGCTGAAACAAGAGAGATTGAAGGAGGATTGTGTTAAGGGCTGGACCGATTGGGGGTCGGGTGCGGGAGAACTGGGAGGATCGTCTGGCTCCTGAGATGGGAGGTTGTGAGCCCCGAGAGTATCAAGGCAGAGGGAATGTCTACGGGCTAGGCGAGGCTATTCAGCAACGCCAACTAGTCTTCACTTGGTTGAGTTACCCGTAGTATTTCAGAGGGACCATGATGAGGAGACGAGAGCCCAGGATGGACATCCGGGTATTGATGACCGGGTGGCTGGGTGTTTGGGTGAACGACAATGGCTGGGAGAGACGACTGGTGTGTTGAATGGCATAGCTTGATACCGAGACCCAATAACGGAGAGGTATCGGGAGGCGGGAGGCCGGGAGTGCACCGGAGGGAGTGCAAGGGTTCTAATCCTTGCGGAAGTGTCTTGGCCAACTGAGTGAGTTCACATCCTAGATTGGTGCTTGGGAGTATTGATGAATATAAGGATTGGAGTAGTAACAAGATATCAAGACTGAGGTTCAACAAGTACATTACAGGGGGTATATATACTTCAGGAAAACTGGGTACATCGGGAGGTGTGGGAGGGGAGCAGGAGTCAGGTGGAGTTATACTGTGCTTTGTACTATGGAGCTGTAAGTGGGAGGTTACTGGTAGTAACAGGTGTACATTCTCGCAGTATTGTGGAGTGGTAGGTATGGGCGAGGAGTGGTGAGGTGAATGACGGAGGGTGGATGTACCGGGAAGTAGTAGAAATGGGAGCGGGAGATCGGGAGATCAGGAGAAAGGTGATAATGGGAATGGCTCATAACAGCGCCGGGAGCTGGGAGTCGGGAGGATGACCGGGCAAGGTGAACTGGTACTGTCAAGTAGGACTGTCATGGACTTGGCGAGGCTATTCAGCAATGCCCACTAGTTACCGACCAGGTGGTTACCCATGTATCTCGCAGGGAGGAATGGGAGATAGCAGGCTGGGGAAGGGGTTCCGGCACCATAAGGGAGGAGAGTGACTTAGTGTTAGAGAGTTTAAGTCCTCCCAGGTCGTGGAGAGCAGAGAGCTCAATGACGGAGGACCTAGAGAGAGCAGCAGAACTCCACAGGCTTAAGTCATTTCTCGGGTGAAGAAGAAAGCTATGATATTGGGTGGTTAATGAGATATCAAGCTGAGGAATACAAGTTATTACAAAGCATATATATATACATCAGAAATCGGGTGCATCGGGAGACGTGGGAATTGAGCAGAAGTCAGGTGGATTGGTACTGCGCTAAATACTATGGAGCTGTAAGTGGGTTGTTACTGGTAACTACAGATGTAGGTTCTCACAGTATTGTGGAGCATAGTAAGGGCAATGGACGGTAAGGTGAAGGATGGGGGTTGATGCACCGAGAAGGAGTAGAGAGCAGGAGTGGGAGATTGAGAGAAATCAGGTGGAACGGTGAAAGGGAAACAGCTCATAACACCCAGACACTGTAGGAGCAGCCACCAACCCCACCCACCGCCCATATCGTCTCACAAAGCTGTCGTCATTGTCCGCATATAACAGAAGTTTATTTATTGAAGTCACATCCCTTTCATGACAAAATTGTTACATTTTCTCATTTTGTGAAGGTCAAATTTTACAAGCTGCATCCCATTGTACTTATATTTTCATTTGTTATGTGTTTCGTGGCCTCTATTTCATTTCATCCTTGATTCCTTGCATTTTGCAGCCCATTTTCTGTTACAAAGTTTGTTTACTGCATTCTGAGTTTGTGTTCTGAATTGCACCAATGTATTAGCACCCGCTGTGCGCAAATTTCCTCTATCTTTTGTCGCGTGTGAGCTTAACAGTCTGTGACTGAGGACAGTCACTATTTACAGTTGTGAGGAGGGAGGGCACCATATCGTGTATTGAACACATATGCAGGGAATAGACACCACAGCTACTCTTCCTCCAGCCTAATTTTCTATCAAGTTTTCTTTTCTTTTCCGTGCTACAATCACATTTAGTTGTGTCTAGTGCATTAGCAATTACGAGCTCATGTGTTGCGAGAGTGCACTATATTTATTCTGGACCAGATTTTATGTCGCATGTTCTCTCAGCCAAGAGACATGCTATATTTGCGAAGTTTATTCATTGTTTTCTTTATGTTTTGCTCAGTTCATGCGATAGTTTATATGATATGATGCCTTGATTGATATGCGAAGTGACTATATACATTTTTCAGAGCCCTGCAGAAATTTTATGAATATGATACAAATAGATATGACCGTGACAACAATGGCAAAGACGACATGGACATGATAAGGAGGAATAGATAAAGAAAAATCAAGAAAATAATGACTATGAAATTGCATGTGCGCAAGAAGGAGGAAGTACAACATAGAAAAATTTACAGATGCCTGGCTATGATTGCCTACAGCTCTGGCGAAGGTGAAGGTCTGTTCAGCTCGGGGTCTTCCTGCCAGCATTGACACATTTTGGCAGTGTGAGCCTGAGCTGTGAGCCAAAGTTGGCACGTGTGGGCGATGGCATCGAAGGGATTGGTGAACCCGTAGACAGGCCCATTCAACAGATGCTGAGAGCCAGCAAACTGAGGGTATGTTATGAGCCATTTCCTTTTCACCATTCCATCCAATCTCTCCCAATCTCCCGCTCCCGCTCTCTACTCCTTTCCGGTGCATCAACTCCCATCCTTCGCCTTACTGTCCATCGCCCTTACTACGCTCCACAATACTGCGAGAACCTACATCTGTAGTTACCAGTAACAACCCACTTACAGCCCCATAGTATTTAGCGCAGTACCAATCCACCCGACTCCCACTCAATTCCCATGTCTCCCGATGCACCCAATTTCCGATATATATATATGCTTTGTAATAACTTGTATTCCTCAGCTTGATATCTCGTTAACCACCCAATATCATAGCTTTCTTCTTCACCCAAGAAATGACTTAAGCCTGTGGAGTTCTGCCGCTCTCTCTAGGTCCTCCGTCGTCAAGCTCTCTGCTCTCCACGACCTGGGAGGACTGACTTAAACTCTCTAACGCTAAGTCACTCTCCTTCCCTATGGCGCCCAGACCCCTTTTCCCCCAGTCCACTATCTCCCGTTCCTCCCTGCAAAATACACAGGTAACCACCCGGTCAATAACTAGTGGGTGTTGCCGAATAGCCTTGCCAAGCCTGTGACAGTCCTACTCAACAGTACCAGTTTGCCTTGCCTGGTCGTCCTCCCGACTCCCAGCTCCCGGCACACCCGGACTTAACAGGGTACTCCTGCTTGATGGTGTGGATGCTGGCGTATGTCAGACGGAAGTTCCTCATAGCCTCCACATAGTCATTGTACGCCTGACCAATGACGGGATCATGAAGATCAAGTGGTGGCAAGTTGCCATGGGCACCAGCAACACGGAATTGCCTAGGCACTTTGACAGCATCAAGGCTGGGGTATCGCAGTATAACATCAGCGCCACCAAAGGGTGAGGTGCCATGCGAGATGAGCCGTGAAGGACCAGGCAGAGGTGCCTCATTGATGGGTGCCAGATCCACTTCCATAGTGTCCTTGATGGGCACGACAACTTCCACAGGAGCAATCAGCGAGGCAAGCACAACAAATGTCGAAGGGCCAGCTTCAGGCTCTGCCGGCAGTGCCTGGTAAGGCATGAACTCCTCGCGATGATCTTGGTGACCACTAGGCCCAGCGACAGGTGCAGGGGCCTCGGTGGCGACTAGAAGATGTAAGAATTGACAAAAAGAAAGTCGCAATATAGGAAAATGTACCATGACGGCGTTTGACAGTGCGTTTCTTGCCAGGCTGCTCAACGGGCTTGTGCTGCTTCAAGAATGACTTGAATTTGACAGTAGGTGAACCGCCACAGAAGCCGAGATGAGAGGCGATATTGTGCCAACGTGCCAGGTCAGAAAGGTCCTGATTACTGGTGGGCACACCAGCAATATCCACTAGGTTCTTGTGTACACGTGAGCACTTCTGGTGAAGAAAACAGCAATAGTCGCAAGGCTGGCACTCACAAACATAGGTGCACAAGATGCCATCGCGATGGCATGCATAGCAGCATTTCTGAAGGTGAGTCAATTATAAAATTAGTGAGGAAAAGGAGAATGGCTTACTACTGAAATGTGGAGTTCATGGGCCTTTTTGACCTCCCTTGTATTGCCGGACATTTCGAGGTCCTCAGGCCACTCGCTCTCAGATGTGTCAGTCTCGTCACCATAGCCACTGGGGATGTAATGATAGTGACGTGAAGGCCCATTGGGGCATCACAGACGATGAAGACAACACCAAGCTTCGGCAACAGCGTGAGGATGTGTAGGACCATGCGACCATGATCCCAATGCAACTCATTGCCAATCTTCCTCGGCCAGCTCATGCTCCACCACGTCGACAAACTCAGGATTGTAGTGAATGGGATCATTCAGCAGCGAGCTGGTAAGCCGGACTGAAGGCAGCAAGGGATGGACAGGACTCATTTCACAAAGTGGTACGATGCAGCACTCTGGTAGAGTGGCTGGATAGCCTTCACGATGGATCCAGTGAGAAGGCAAATCGCTAGACATCATTGCAATGGGAGCAGGTGCAGGAGTCAGCTGAGCTGCTGGTGCAGCAGCCTGAGCAGGCAAACAGATGATTAAATGAGGAGGCCCAGCAACTTGTGAAGGCTCGTGGGCTGGGACATCGACGGGCGTTGTGGCTTGGCCAGCAGCAGGCAGAGGCACAGCAACAGGTGCCCAGGGATGAAGCTGAAGTTTGAGAGGTGGTGTCCTTGTTGCAGATGCTGTATCAGGCAGCTCAAACTCCAGCGAAGAGGTGTGAGGTGAACTAGGAAAGAAGAGAGGTGTCACGCTCTTCTTGGCATGATGTTTGCCTTTGCGATCAGGCTCCTCATAATCAGGGTCGGCATTGGAGTCGTCAGGAGTGGGCAACGGCGAACCAAATGCTGAAGGTGAATCATGAGGTGCAGCAGAGGCCACAGCTGACTCATGAAGACTGGGCATGCTGTTGGGCCAATAAGCAATCACCCACGAGCCCCAAGCATCATTCCACAGCTGGCGGACAGCACCTTCGACTTCATCGAGCAAAGCTCACCATTCGGTATCCGAGAGCACCAAATATCCAGCATTGGGATCCTATCGTTTATCAGTCGAGACCAGGGGACAAGCAATAGTTACAGATGTACCATAAAAGCAGTTGTGCTGTCTCTGATGACACGACAATGCTCCTCCACAGCCAAGTTGAGATTGTGAGCTTTGCTCCAATGCCTTCAAAGCCAATTGTGAGCACATTGCCACATGTCTTCCAGCTCTCATGATTCGTTAGTGGCTTGAATCCAGTCAACGATCCCTGGCCAGAATTGGTCGGCCCACATCTCCCAACTGTTGTTCCAGAGCTCAGCGACGAAAGGCTCCACTAAGTCAAGGAGCACATGATGATCGGCAATGGGCATGACCTCGTATCAGTCATCGGGGTGCTCCAAATTGATTAGAGCGGTGGCAGAGCAAAGGGCGCAATGACAATGGTTGAGTCGAAGATTGCGGTTCTGGACAATGGCCCAATCACAGGGAATTTTGACGTGAAGGTAGCTGAGATGGCCGACCAGTGAATCCTCACTCTCCTCACTGTCTGAAGCATGCGAAGTGTGCAGAGAAGTTTCGCAAGATGAGCTGGAGTCATCCTTGGGTGAATTGGCCTTCACGATGGCAGGGACTGCAATGGGGTCTGCCAAAGTCGCCACTACAGTAGCGAGATCTGCCAAGGACATTGCATGAGGGGAGGTGGTATGAGCACAGACGACCTCCTCCTCAGCTGAAGAGCCAGAAATCGAGATGGGTGCATCGGGAACCAGCTCAGTAGCAATAGAGACCATAGCTTGAGGAAGGGTGATGGAGGGGACAACAGGAGCAGCTGGTGTATCATCACTGAGCAATGGGCCAGCCCAGGCGGCCTAGCTCGCATCAACAAACTGTGCATTACAAACCTCCTGGTGAAGCCAAGCAACAAGTTCAATGGCTATCGGGCCTTGAGCAAACAAAGGATGTAAAGCCTATGTAAAGTTAAGTCAATCCAAACAGCAAAGAAAATGATTTAGCACTCACCAATAACTGAATGAATTGACGCACGGCCACAGTGTGTTGCATCCTCGAATGATTGTAGCTGGATATAGTAGCAGCAAGTTCGAGGCCTGTCAGCAAGACCTCGAAGTCCTCCATGTCATGAAGCTGGCTGTTGGTATATTGGAGAAGTGAGGGGAAAGACACATCAGTAGGGACAAAAGCCATAGCGAATTGAAGTAGCTGGGAGTGGAGAGACCTTGGGCGCAAAGCGAAATGGTGGTAAAAAGCTGAGTTTTGTTGTTGTGTGCTGTTCATCATTTAGCTAGCTGTTGCGATCCCAATCAGGCATTGAACATACTGTGCAGTGACCACTTCAAGTGCTTCGGCATCACCGTGATCAAATTTAGACTTTGCGAGCCTAATTGTGTCTGACTGGGGACAGTCAGTATTTATGATTGTGAGGAGGATGATGGGTATGGAAACTCCATGACTGGAAAACACGTCCAGCTCAGCCTTCAGGATGGACAGCTTAACTTTTCACACTTTGCAAACACGTCAAATGTGACTGCAAATGTATCCCATGATTGCGAAGCTGTGACGCATCTGTGGTGTCGATTCCTGTATTGTTTTAGGTGTCACACAATGTCTATAGTGTGTAGTGACTGCCCGATGAAGTCCTGTGAGCATTATGATACATGTGGTGCATCGTCGTTCCTTTCACAAGTATCTGAGCTCACAGCAACATTTTCTTACATGGCTGGTGGTACGAGCGACATGTCATGACCTAGCTATGAGCTTCCAGAGCTTGTTGTGATGTTCCCAACGAGGCCAGAGCCTACTATGAATTACCACAGCACAATTGTGGTCTTTGTCAATGAGTACCCTGACCATCAGCTCAGATACAGCAAAGATAGTGCAATGGGTCCCTCACAGTCATACAGGCAAGCTCGCAGCTGCCTTCGCATCAAGTCTAAGCAATGAAGACAGTTGCAAAATGTATCGTGAAGCAAGGCTGAAGGTCGCAAGACATTGTATAGTTACAGGGCTGGATTGTGGTTGAGGTGAAGGCAGTCGCAGTTGACATACGGAGTTCGTGAGGGCTTCGCGAAGTCCTGGGTGATCTAGCGAGTGTTTATGAGGCTTTGCAAACATATATATAGCAGGTTTAGGCATACTGGAAAGGGGAGGAGGACACAAATTTGATCTTTTAGTTTAGCCTTACAGACTATAGGCCATACATCAATCTTTACATTTCTTTTTATCTTATCTTTCATCCGCATCATCCCCAGGTGTGCCCCCACGCACTTGCAAGGTGTAGTTTTGGTTGTGTGGCCTTTTAGAGATTCCTGCTAGCCCCGATCAATGTCTCTCAACAGCTTTTCTGACACTGATTGGAGCAGCAACATTGACACCACAAGATCCACATCTGGATACATATTTGTTAGTTCAGGCACAGCAGTCACCTGATCTAGCAAGTGCCAGACTATGGTCACTCTTTTGAGCACCAAATCTGAGTATATTGGCCTCAGCAATGCAGCATAACATTTATGTTGGCTATGCACATTCTTTGAAGAACTTGGTTTTCCACAGCATGGCCCTACTGTCCTCAATTGTGATAACTAGGCAGCCATCATCCTTTTGAGGGATCCATGATTCTGCACTCGGACAAAGCATATCCAGTGGAAATATCACTATATACATGATGACATAGTTGCATCTGGCAAGGCTGTCATCCAATATGTGTAAAATAACGATATGGTTGCTGACATCTTCACAAAAGCTTTGGTACAAGAAAAGCACCAGAAATTTGTATGTCTCTTGGGTCTTAGATTATACTCGAGTGAGGGTGTCAGAAGTTCATAATTCTCTTAATTGTTTATATTCTATTTATGTTACATATAGTGAATTCCTTATTGTTGTTATGTACTTATCTAATACTCAATCATTTATTGTTAGTATATATTCGGGCTCCTTCAGGTTAGACTCAAGTTAGCTCTTAATCTCGCTTCACAGGACATGGTCCTTTCCCTCAATTTGTGTCATGCCCCTTGGCTCCCAGTGCAAAGGCCCATTGGTGTCATGCCCCTGCCTCCTCCCACCCCCACATTTGTACCATACCCGTTTGAGCTCTAAAAATCGCAAAAAAATTGTATTAAATAGGTACTTCATATAACTATAATATTGAAATTTGATTTCATAAATTCATGGAGTTGATAAGATTGCTTGTTCAGCAGCTCGTCTCCCCCCTGACTTCTGATATATGGATGGTCCCTCTCCTGCTTCAGGAGTACTGCATCAATGGCTGTAGCATCCTGACTGATGTCACCATCCATCACCATCCTTGACAATGTTTCTGAGGCACTGGGAATCATATAGCCATAGAGGGCATAGATGTCTGCAAGATGTCACCAATGTAAGTCATTGATTTTATGATGTCAATTATAGAGGTCTATAATCTCTGCTGCCATGTCTGTGGCACCTTCAGTGGTACCTGCTAATGCAGCTGCCAGAATCTCTGTGTCCTCCATGTCCACTCAGGCATGCAGACAGTGTGCCTCAATGTTGAGGTGTTGGACTTTGATGTGTACACCTCGAGACTTGAAGTACTCTGTCATCATCTTGTGGTTGGTATACTGGGTCCATGGCTTTTTCAAAATGCCCTCATCTGAACATTTGAACAGTTCAAAATCATCAAGCCACTGAGCATTAATGATGTCCGCATATTCTATTGTCTGTTGTGAGGAGTCCTGTAGGGGTGTAAGGGCATTGTATCTGTCCAAAGCAGTTCAAATGGCCTTTGATTGGTTGAAGATTGCATGGGAAATGTAATAGCACAGTTTGTAGCCTAGGGTATACATCAGAAAAGTTAGTATACAATAAGATACTTGAAATATTAAAATACACATCTGTCCCAGCCAAATTTGCCTTTGACAACTCAAATAGATGCTGTATAACAAGGCCTTCCAAATTTTTCAATGAGCTTCTGAAACTTGGATTTACCTGACTTCTTGAATAGGTGATCGTACTCCTCATGTCCATGCTTCCATGGCTCAAAGATTCCAAGGTGCTGTTTTAAGTCCTCCACCATGTTTTGTCAAAGCTCTAGATGTTTCAATGTCTGTTGACACTCCTTCTCAGTAGCCAGGTCTTTTGCCACCAGAACCTTCAGGATTTTACTGGTGGTAGCAAAGTGCTTCGGCCTGTAGTCCTTGAAAGGAACAGTACTCACTTGAGCCCACACCTTCTCTACTTCTTCCAAGGCCCCCAGTACCTCAATGTACATTAGCTTTTGCTTATCTTGCTCATTGTACTGGGCTGTACATGATTGAAGATACAGGATTTCTTCTTTATGCCACATCTCAAAGTCCTCCTCCATAAAGGGCCACAATTTTTGATATTCTCAAAAGTGTGTTTTGTATTTGCTGATAATCTTCAGAGCCTGGCAATAATTATTGAATATGAAGTTGCCTTTAAACCAAACCACTAGCATATCATGAATTAAGCTTAGATGTACACACAGTAGAAATGCTTACTGAGCTCTATGTACTTATCATCATCTCACTGTCACATGTGGAGATCAATGAATTGCATCCAATGATAACTGGACACGTAGTATATGGTGGTTGAGACACCATTCAAGGAGGAAAAGAAATATTCACAGGTGACAAGGTCCTCTATACCCAATACAACATAAAACAGGGGATGGTTGAGAAGTTGGCATAAATGGTTGTGTGTGTGTCCATAGAAGGAATCACAGCATGTCAATGTATCTCAGTCATGAACAAGCTGTGCAATAGAGCTGGCCTTTAATGTTTCCTTGAACTTGCATCCTATGTTATAACCATTTGCCTGTCATCCATCAAACATATTCAGAAGCTTTTTAACAGATGCAATGGCATACTTTGACCTTTAAGATTTATTTGCATCAACTAACCAATTCTCAGCCATGTGTTATAAGCTGGTTCTGTTTACCCATTTTTCCACTTCTCCCATCTTCTGATCTCCTGTATCTGCACCCTTATGCTTACTCCCCATCATAACACTAATTACTTACAATTATATTACTTCCTCCCATGCCATTAGTTTCATACCCCCTGCCCATGCTTCACAGAACTATAGACATGTCTCCCCTTCACTCCCACCTGACACCTGCTTACCTCATCCCCAAGGGCACACTATACTCCATAGTTAGTTACTGTGTGTGTGCTATACACACCTTCTGATTCATCTCATGTCTCCTGATTCACCTAAGTGTCTGAGTATATAAGGCTGTAATTTACATTGTAATATTCAGTCTTGATATCAACTAAGGCAGCTCCTTCTATCATCCAGTTCATAGGATCTTGCAGGGAGGAACAGGAGATAATGGGCTAGGGGAAAAGGATTTTGGACATCATAAGGGAGGAGAATGACTTAGCGGTGGAGAGTACAAGTTCCCCTAGATTGAGGAGAGCAGAGGGCTTGATGACGGAGGACCAAAAGAGTAGTGGGACTTTAAAGCTTAGGTCATTTCTCAGGTGAAGAGGAACACTATGATATTAGGTAGTTAATGAGATATCAAGCTGGAGAATACAATTATTATAGAGAGTATATATATATGTCAGGAAATCGAGTGCATCAGAAGATGTAGGAGTTGAGCAGGAGTCGGGTGGATTGGTACTGCGCTAATTACTACAGGGCTGTTACTGGTAACTACAGATGTATGTTCTCACAGTGTTGTGGAGTATAGTAAGGGCAATGGATGGTAAGGTGAAGAATGGGGGTTGATGCACTGGGAAGGAGTGAAGAGCAGGAGCGGGAGATCAGGAGAAATCGGGTGGAACAGTAACAGGGAAAATGGCTCATAACAGTACCTCCCTCTTAAGGCTGAGCCCTCAAAGCCATAAGTACTGCCTTATTATAGTAATAGATGGATGTGGGGCCAATGAATTGTCTGTGTGCGGGAGAATGGTATATATACTTTGGCTGTGACCAGGAGATATCTGGTCAATCATGTCAGACAGTACCTATCTGGCTAATGAGCTTTTGATTGCTCATGGCCATTAACTACAGCATCAGCTGGATGAACTATGTCACCAAAAAGTTATTGACAATGAGGGTTTGATCACAAGGATCCGTAGGTGGGCAGGGTGGGTACGGAACCTGGGAGAAGAAGGGTTGAGGCAGAGTAAGTGCTTGGGTGTACCGGGTGATTTTGGATGTAACCGGTACTTTTTTAGATTTGTGGGAGTTGTTGCAATGGAGGGAGTGACCATCAGGTGTGGAATGGAAAGCAATGTACCCGACTCTAGACAAGTGGGTGGAATTGAACTAGTACACCTGATCACTATGAAGGCATTGCAGCAGCTGGAGCAGTATGTGCCGACTGTGGAGGGTAGCAACAGGTCAGTGTCATGGGGGGATTAGAAAGTGTTGGATTGTAGCATAGGGTCCAATCTGAACATTTTCTGGAGGGAATTGACAAGGCGAATGTGAGAACTGGAGTAAGAAAATGAGCAAGACCAGTTGTGGGAGACTAATAATCGGGACCGGGTTTGTCTGAGTACTTGGAGTGAAAAGTGGCCAGGAGGTCAGGAGCATGTTCTAAGTCATCAGCTCCCATCCAGCTGTACTCCTTATTGGTACCTTTGAACCCAAACCACCAGATATAGTAGCGGAGGTTGAGTTTTGTTCGCTTGTCCCTCCTTGAGTTGAGGACAACAGAGATTTCATACTCTAGTTCTCTGTCTATCTTGACAAGGGGAGGCAGAGATTGGGTGTATCCCGGAAATAGGTTCAGGTGGTCCAGTTCTAACTGGGAGATGTGGAAAACCAGGTGAATCACCTGAAGTTCTTTCAGGAGCGATAGCTGAACTGAGTGGGTGCCCAGACATCCTATAATTTTGAAGGGGCCAAGGTACTTTTCAGTGAGCTTCTGGGATGGACAAGTGATCTGGATGAATTTGGATAAGATGAATGCCTTAGAGCCAACAGGAAAGGGAGGAGCTGGGGAACAGACTTTGTCCCCAGTTTTCTGGTAGTGTTTCTGCACATCCATCATTTGTTCACAAAGGAATATGTGCAACTCATTGAAATCCACCACATAATTCTGAGCTGCCTCCAATGCTAGATCATATTTCAGGTGCATGGTAATGTTCAGGTGGTGTTATGAGCCATCCTCATTATCACCCTTCTCCTGATCTCTCAACCTCCCGCTCTCATTCCCACTCCTTCCCAGTACATCTACCCTCCGTCATTCACCTTACCGTTCCTCACCCATACCTACCACTCCACAATACTGTGAGAACATATACCTATTACTATCAGTAACCAATTCTTTTTTCTGAGTCTTTAATGAAACTAACTATTGAGTAGAGGAGAAGAGGAAAGTGTCGGTGGAAGAGTCCCCTCTGTTATGAGCCATTTCCTTTCATCATTCCACCCAATTTCTCCTGATCTCCCACTCCTGCTCTCCACTTCTTCCTGGTGCATCAACCCCTATTCCTTGTCTTACTGTCCATTGCCTTTACTATGCTCCACAATACTGCGAGAACATACATCTGTAGTTACCAGTAACAACCCACTTATAGCCTCATAGTATTTAGCGCAGTACCAATCCACCCAACTCCCACTTGACTCCCACATCTCCCGATGCACCTGATTTCCAATGTATATATATACACTCTATAATAACTTGTATTCCTCAGCTTGATATCTTGTTAAACTACCTAATATCATAGCTTTCTTCTTCACCCGAAAAATGACTTAAGCCCTTGAAGTTTTGCCACTCTCTCTTGGTCCTCCATTGTCGAGTTCTCCGCTCTCCTTGATCTGGGAGGACTTGAACTCTCTACTGCTAAGTCATTCTCCTTCCCTACAGTGCCTGGACCCCTTTCCCCCAGCCTGTTATCTCCTGTTCCTCCCTGCAAAATACACAGGCAACCACCCGGTCAATAACTAGTGGGTGTTGCTGAATAGCCTCGCCAAGCCCGTGACAGTCCTACTCAACAGTACCGGTTTGCCTCACCTGGTCATCTTCCCAACTTCCAGCTCCTGGCACACCTGGACTTAACACCCTCCTGATGATGAGTATGAAGAATTGTCAGAAGAATCAGGGTTGGGGTTGGGGTTGGGAAAATTGGGAGAGTTGGGAGAGTTGGGAGAGGAGGAAGAAGAAGACAAAGGGGAGATGCAGGGTCCTCAAGAGAACCCTGAATTGGTGGGGAGGATGAAGGAGTTGGGGGAGTCATTTGAGTGGGTGCAGGAGAAGATGGACAATGAGTTGAAGGGGATGGAGAAGGATGTCAAGATGGTGAAGATGGAGGTGGTGAAGCTCTTTGGAGTTTCAGGAGATCAGGAGTCAGGGCCAGGAGAGGCCCAATCAAGAATTAGTGAGTGGTCTTTTCTTTTTCTTGGTTATTGACTGATGAGCCTCTGCAGCGATAGGGGATTTGTTGGGGCAGGTGGAGCACCCCAAGTTCCAGACATGGGTGGCAGGCTTCCCGAATGCGGTCAGGTGGTTGGTGGTGTGGAACATGGTTGCAGGAGTGTCAGCTGCCCATGTCATGGTGAAGGTGCTGGAGGAGATGGGAATGGGGGATAAGGTGCTGGAGGAGTACTGGTAAATGCGAGAGGCAGGAGGAAAACCAGGCCCTAGTGGGTCTGATGGTAATAATTAGTGTATGGGAGGGGGAGTGGGAGATGGTCTCAGGAGTTAGTTTCTAGGGCTGTATAATTAGTGTAGATAGTGGTGGGGCCACCCTTCCTCTTCTTGATGGCCACCTGCATTATTCGAAAAAAATGAAAATTGTATTTTACTTGATCTGTATGGCCTCAGGCCAAGTGTAAATGAAGGGTGAATTGGGAACTAAAGGGACTGTGGAGAGCAGGGCATTAGGCCCACTGAAAGAACAGAGAATAAAGGATCAGGTCAGGAGAACATCTCCCGAGCCAGACAGTGTGATGGAAACTAAATTGATGCTGGAGGGAGTAAGTGAGAATAGGAACTTGATGACTTGTAACAAGAGGGTGGTTGGTCAGGAGAGTTAGGAGATAACTAGAAACCTCTAGCACTCTGGGTTTTTACCCAGAGGATATCTGGTAGGTATTGAGAAACTGTCTCCCAACTGGGTGCAGTTGGAAACCTCATAAAGGGGTTCAGACTGAACTGAAGAGCCCAGGTACCATTGAAACCCGAAGGTGACAATGGTCAAGACTGGAGGGGTTTACAATGATACTATAGCTAGGAGGGGAGTACATAGCAGAGAATTTAGGCATCCGTATTTGCATGTGCTGGGGGCACAGGAGGACCAGAGTCTGGGTAGCTAGAATACCTGAGGGGGTTCAGAGGTCAGGATCCCAGAGAGCAGGATGTGCTGGGTCGGGAGTGGCCAAATAACAAAAGGGAATGATGGCAGACAAGTAGTTCTGTATAGACACAGCTGATCGTTGGATCAAATTTGTGCTTTCATAGAATGTGCCCTAATTCTTGAAAACACAGACAAAAGACTAAAGGGACTGGGTGCAGGTGACTTAGTTGACTTCATGAACAAAAAGACTGGAGGAGGAATCCTAGACCTTGAGTGGCTGAATAAGAACATTGAGGACTGGGAGAATGCTGGTGAGAGCGGGTGTGGAGTGAAGTATGCCATTTGAATTATGTGGTACCTACAGACATGAGTAGGACCGGGTACAGAGACAAGACATAAACTATTCTAGTAACACAGAAAGTTTGATGCAATGCAGGAGAAGTAGACATAACTAATCCAATGAAACAGATAGTATAAGGCATAGGAGATGTGAATAAAATCTATACCACCCTGGCATATACAGAGTACTGGGAGTGGGAGTGGGAGAGAATGCGGGTGGTTGTCAATTACTTCTCGATGACCTCTGAGATCGTCATGGAATGTGTGGACACCACGGGCTTCTGACAACGCTTGCAGTCCACTGTGATGTGACTGGGCTTGCCATCGTATAGGCAAAGCTTGTTGCAAATGCAGCATTCACACTTGCTGGATAGTAGCTTGCCATTGCTGCTGGTGATGCTGGAGATGTCCGAGGTGCTAGAGGATCTAGAAGGATGAGAACCAGAGTTGGACAAACATGCACCAGAGGATTTGCCGTGTCTGTTCAAACTCCCATTTGTGGGTGCAGGAGGTTGGGAGAATGATTGTGGATTTGGGGAGTGATCCATACCAGTGCACTTGGAGTACAATAACTCGGCCTGGTGATGCCAATAGTGATTGTCATGCTTGATGGTTTTCTCCCAAAGATACAAGAGTATCTTGGGATGACCATCGGAGGTGATGCGGTCCTTGAGCTGGTCAGGGAGATCTTCATAGAAGCAATACAAAAGGATGTTCTGGTCCCACCCAGTCTTGACTGCCAACCAATTGAACTGCACAATGTAGGTGAGCACCTGGTTGGAGGACCGCATGGAGAGGTAGGAGATCTGGTCCATTGCTTCTCCTGAAGGGTCAATGAGGCCAAAGTTCTTGGCCAACACCTCTAGAAAAAGGTTGAAGTTATTGAGCCAGAGAGGATCATCAGTTCCTGACATGAGATCCAGTTTGAAGTACTCAATTGCTGAACCAGTAAGATAGGACAGCATGTAGAAGACCTTGGTGGATTCTTCTGAGCTGTTGTAGGCTTGAGAGACATTGATCATGACCTGGGTGATCCAAGTCTTCAGCGCTTCCAGTTTCTCACTGGTGAAGGGGTCAGGAGCATGGAGTTTGGCATGGGAGGATCCTGCCGATGGTTTCTTGTCTGCATGGATAGTGCGTAGCATATCGGACAGGGCGAACAATGCCTTGTTGAGGCCCAGGCAATTATTGTTGGGTGGTGGAGTTCCCTGAGGGGGAGGATCTGGTGGAGGCAGAGACAGTGGACTGGGTGGACCTCTGAGGCATCCTTGCGGTGGACCCTCATTGTCTGAATCATCACTGGGATCGCTCAGGGGATCATTGTTGCTGCGAGGGATAGAGGGGTCCACTACAAAATCCTTGTCCTCTTCTTGGTGAGGGGAGACATTGGTGAATTTGGCCAAGGTGGCCAGAACTGAACAACAATTGGTGGAGATGGACAAGATGGTGACAGGTACCTTGCTCGAAGCATCAGATTTACACCTTGAGAGGATATCTTGGGTGGTTTCCTCTATAGTGGTAAGGAATGGAGGGCAGGAGTTAGGGGAGCTATACATGTCTTTCTGCCAAGCGGAGTGGGAAGTTATGGTTATTTTAGTTAACTGAGCACAGGAGGGGAATGTGAAGACTAGCTGGAGTCTTGATATACTGTTAAGGACTGGACACCAGGAAGAACTCTAGGAGGTAGGTCAGATATGGATACAGGAGAATGGGGTTTTGTGCTGATGGAGTTCCTTAGGCATGATACTGAGGTTAATGTCTATAGGCTCAGCGAGGCTATTTAACAACACCAACTAGTAATTCACACACGTGGTTACCTGTAGTATTTTGCAGGGTGTAGGAGTGAGGGAGTGGGAGTCTGGGATGGGCATCCAGAGTGCAAAGACTGAGTGGCGGGAACCCTGGTGAGGTTCAGAGCTCAGAGGGTATGTTATGAGCCATTCTCATTACCACCCTTCTCCCGATCTCCTGATCTCCCGATCTCCTGCTTCCATTCCCACTCATTCCTGGTACATCTACTCTCTGTTATTCGCCTCACCACCCCTTGTCCATATCTACCACTCCACAATCACTCCGGCAAAACTTAAATTTTGGGCTACCTAAAACTGTTCCGAAAATTAGTTGTTTTAGTACAGGTTTCAGCCATTTAAAAAGTAAT